>OZ023316.1:6749040-7094685 GCA_964007375.1 Ophion obscuratus | reverse complement strand
CTACCACCTTTTCCTTTCTGCTTTTCCCGGCTTTTTGCGCATACGTCTCTTTTTTTTGTTCTTGCATTCGTTCCTGTCGTAGTGTTTCTATTCTCCAGTCTATTTTCTCAGTTTCCTCCATGTGTTTCTCTATTTGTATTTTTACTTCCTTGGAAATTGCTTTTTTAATCTCTATTTCTATTTCTATTCTAGCTTTAACAATTTCTTCTTTCAGGGCCGCTGCCGCTTTTCCTATTTCGTCTCTAACAACGACTTCGATTTCTTTTTTTAATTCTATCACGTTTCCCGTACTTATCTTAACATTTTGCATCTTTTTTAAAATTACGTCGATTTTCTGTTCCATTGTCATTTCTTCTTCTGCGTTGTCTTCTTCAGATTGTTCGTCCCTCCTTCTTTTAGCACTTCTTTCTTCTTTCTTGTCTCCTATCTCTATCCGTTGATCTTCATTGTGTATTTCTATTTGTCCGTCGCATTTAACCAGTTCATTTTTACTATTCACTGTTTTGTGGATTCCAGCACATGACGGGTGAAAGTGTTTTTCACACCGCTTACACTCGTAAATTACCGTCTTTATCGGTTTGCCACAGGGACACTTTGGTGGTTTATAATTTGACATCATATGCTGTTTATATCGCACATTTTTCGTTTGAAGGCCGAGTAGAAAGGACAGCTACGTACGTTCCTTGGCTCGTCTCACCGCCAACACAGGTAACCCCGCGTTGATGATAATAGGTGTGTGAGGTAGCCGGTGAGACGCTGGGATGTACTGGATTACCTATAGTTTACCTATAGCACTATACTCCAGTATCCTTACCGTCCCAAGTAGCCGCGCGTGCTGGTCAGTGCTCCCGTTTCACAGATGTGCTCCTGTCATAGTGGAGAGATAACTCACACAATTGTTTTTGTTCGCTATGACACTTGGAGGAGTCCGTGTTGGTTTTTAAAACACAATCACACCGTGTAGGATATGCGCCGAGGATATGCGCAGGAGAGGCGACGCCTCTTGTTAATGTGCTACGCCAAATTTTTCGCGCTTAACTGCGATCGAAAATTCGCGATAATTGCGATAACTGCATAGTCACACTGTTCATATTCTGGCCACTGTTGCACTTTAACTTTTCCTTTCCACTGGTATACTTTCGTGTTTTTTTCCGCAACTTATACGTCACTTTATTTCCGCATAACTCGGAGCAACTTTTCAGAGCGTCTCATCCGTCTCAGAGAGAGAGAGAGAGAGGGAGCGAGTTCCGAGTAAGAGCGTTCGAGTTATTGGGGAGTGCAACGCTACGGCAATGACGCGACAAATATGCGACCTATATTTCTTCGTATTCGGTTACTTCCGATAAGAGATTCACGGCGAACCCCAGCGTGCTACAGCTGTTTGTCACCCCAATAACTGTGTCCCTGGACACATAAAGAAATCCTTGAGATTATTCGTATATCGTTCACTTTAATTATTTTTAAAGGCTGTCACCTTGCATAATCATAGGATGATAGAGGAGGGTTTTGAAATAAACATAAAACGTGTATTATGTTTACGATTGATTTATTGAGAAAAAATGTAATCCTAAGGTTCGAGTATCCAATTTTTCAGCGCCTGTACATTTTTCATAGCGCAATCAAACTTTGTGAGTTTGAGTGATAGGAACATCCAGCGGGTATCGTCTTGTGCAGCTTTTGAATCGAAGGGCAGTCGAGAAGTTCTAGATTAACAATGCGTCCAGGTTCCTCCATCAAGATTGTCGTCATCTATTCTTTTTTCTCCGATCCCTTCACATAGATCGTTCGAGCATTTTCTAAAATTCCTCGAATTATTTCCGACGCTGCTTCATATGGGATTGCACCGAACCACCATGGTATACCATAGAAATTGCGTGACAGTCGTGCATTCGTGCATCTATATTTTACGGGTAATTCGTTCCACGCACAAGGCGGTCCGAAGAGAAATATGATTGGGGGCACATTACAATCACACAGGGAAACTACCGAAAATTCTTTCAACACAAACTCGTTGGAAGGTTTTTTAAAACCCTGGAGGTCAGCTATGTACTTCATCTCGAACGAGACTGAGCTAAATACCATAATTTCAATCATTTTATATCTATTTGATCATACCCTAGCCTTAATAATTAAAGATATTTTTTAAGATAGGATGGGGTGACATAGAAAATCACGACAAGGTTATCAGTGACGTTACAATTATTTATTGAAGCTTCTAGAAGGTTCTCGATGATGTTATTGTGTTGGAGAGTTCTGAATAATGTAATTTGATACGGCTAAAGGAGGATCTAACATTATAAACGATGGTATCGCGAATTTTTAAATAAGTATGCTATTTGACAATGAGCGCATGCGCGCGAAATTTCTAGAACATTCGATGGTCATCAAGCCGTGATGATGTCATCGGGTGTTCTTGGAAACGATGACCATCAAATGTTCTAGAAAGTTCGACGATGACATCATTATGAAACACGTTAGCTGTGGAAAAGGGCGACCGGGACATCGACTTCGTATCGAATATTCCAGAGTCTTAATTGTGCGAATTGTTCATGTCGCATCTGCGACAAAGAATTTACCCGTGGTGACAATCAAATTACTTATTGCGCAGTAATTTGTATGGTTGCATTATAATTCTGGGAATAGTTTATATCGAGTACGACGATGAATTTGCCCACGTCGACAAGGGTATGAGGTTACATCTAAGAAAGACAAGGGTGCTATATAGAAAATGGCGACAAGGATATCACATTACTTATTGCGCGGTTATTGCATTATAATTCTGGGAATTGTTTATGCAGACAAAGAATTCACCCATTACACCAAAGAAAGACAAGGATGCAACGTAGAAAATGCCGACAAGGAGGTTACTTATTGCACAATAATTTTCACTATAAATGTAGCCACTGCACAAGTGCGCGATCATTCTTACAACGGCATCGTCCACAGTAACTCTTTGCGTGATCTTTTGAATATTAAAAAAAAGGAGTCGGAAAAGTGTTTGAAATTGATAAGCATCAAGGAAAATGCCTATAAACTATTGGAAAGTGCATCTACGGAAGAAGTGGAAAAATGGAAAAACTATCAGGCTCGAAATATCAGACTTCCGAATAAAATCTTGAAAACACCGAGTTTATCGAGTGGTGAAAAAACGCGTATTCAAACATCGATTTCTCTGCTCAAATCCCTGAGTGAAAAACTTCGAGCTCATCAACGAGCAGGGGGAAACATTGGTGCCTGAGGCAAAGTATCGGATCGCGTTCGTTGGGTACATTTGGAGTCTGCATTTCAAAATCGCATACGAACTGGCGCAGTGGTGAATCTTATCCACAAGGATCTGCGATCATTCCTCTATGATGCCAAAGTCACCACTGTCAAGCGGCTCTCAAACATGCTCACGAAGGATGGAAATTTGAAGGCAAACGTTGTGCTAGCGTGCAAGTTTGCTACAATGAAAAATGGCGACGTGATTGAAGAAACGAAATATTTCAACACTCGGAATGAGACAATCTTCGCATTTACGGACATTAAAAGATGGTTCGATGAGAACGTGACAGTTCGTCTCCTGGGTGATGTTGAAGAGTTTCAAGAACGTGATTCAGGATGGTCGATGCGTGAAATTGTCAACTTGAAGGTCAACATCAACCACTACGTGCCACTGCGTGGTGATATCTCGACGTATGCTGATCTTCCATAGAATATACGGGGGAAAAAGGCTGTTGTGAATGTGAAGAACAGAGATGAATTCTGTTTCTTGTGGGCTGTGACCGCAGCACTCTATCCAGCGAAAAAAAATGTTGATCGCACAAGTCCGTACCCCAACTTCAAAACAGTGTTGAAATATGACGGCATACATTTTCCAATTGCATTGAAAGATATTTACAAATTTGAGAAAATGAATAATTTAAGGATTAATGTATACGGCGTGGATGGTCGAAAAAGTGAAATAGTGCCGTTATACACGAGAAAAAATAAGTCTGATATGCCCACTAAACACCTTCTCATGGTTGAGGGAAATATCGGTATGGACGTAGATGGGGAAGACAATTTCAATCAATCCACCACTTTGCTTGGATCCGCAATCTGTCACGTTTGCTAAGTACCCAAGCAACAAACGATAATCAACACACATGGTTCTGTGACAACTGCATGAATCACTTCTATCTTCAAAACTCTTTCGAAAATCACAAACTCGATTGCATGCGCATGAACAAAACGAAAATGATTTTACCGACCGAGAAAAATAAAATTTTGCATTTCAAAAATTATCGATACAAAGAAGATGTGCCATTTGTTGTGTATGCCGACCTCGAATGTCTTCTTGAACCAACAAGCGATGAGTGTCAAAAGCACGTCCCACACAGTGCAGCGTATTATTTGCAATGTGCCTTCAACGATTCCCTCTCCACATTCAAACTGAAACGAGGACCCGATTGTATCGAGTGGCTCGTTAATGAACTATTCAAAATAGCTCAACTTGTTGATTCTGATTTGTCCAATATTGTACCGATGACACCACTCACTTCTCAACAAAAACAACAATATTTTAATGCTATAAAGTGTCATATCTGTGAACAACCTTTTACTGCAACCGATGTGAAACACCGCGACCATTGCCATTTCACAGGTAAATGTCGTGGTGCTGCGCATCAGCAGTGTAATTTGAATAATACAAAATCTCACAGTATTCCTGTAGTCTTTCATAATCTGTCCGGCTACGATTCACATTTTTTAATAAAAACATTGGCAACACAATTCGATGGTACGGTGAAACTTCTTCCCGTAAACAAGGAGAGATATATTTTATTCACGAAATACGTTGATGGTACAAATGTAAATTTACGTTTCATCGACTGCATCAGGTTTATGGCAAGTAATCTCGAAAAAGTAGCATCGTACTTGGACAATAGTGATAAATCAATCACACGTAAATATTGTGATAGTGCGGAGGAATTCCAGTTGCTTACGAGGAAGGGTGTCTTTCCCTACGAGTACTTTGATGATTGGAGAAAACTCAGTGAAGATTCAAAATTAACTAATGAAGATATTTCAGAACAAGACTACGAGCATGCCACTAAAGTTAGGCGTACATTTCACGTAACCTCATTAGGTGAATATTCAGATTTGTATTAAAAAACTGATGTCCTACTACTGGCAGATATATTTGAGAATTTCCGACGTAAGTGCTCTTCTACGTACATGCTGGATCCTCTGCATTATTTCACGGCACCGGGACTTGCTTTTGACGCGATGCTTAAATGTACCGGTGTAGAACTTGAGCTTTTCACCGATCCGGAAATGCTTCTATTTGTCGAGAAAGGCATTCGAGGTGGCGTATCGCACTGCTCGAATCGACATGCTCAAGCAAACAATAGATACATGGGTGAAGATTATGATCCAAGCAAAGAGGAATCATACTTAATGTACTATGATGTTAACAATTTGTACGGAGCAGCTACGAGCCAATACCTGCCGGTTAGCTCTTTCGAATGGGAGCACGAGCCGATAGATGTCCGCACAGTTCCGGATGATTCTCCTACAGGGTATATCCTTGAAGTCGATTTGGAGTATCCTAAGGAACTTTTCGAAACACATAAAGACCTTCCCCTTTATCCCGAGCACTATATACCATCTGGCAGTAAAAATTAAAAATTGATGACGACACTTTCCCCAAAAAATAAGTACATTATTCATTATATAAATCTAAAGCAATATTTGAATCTTGGAATGAAGTTGAAGAAAATTTATAGAGTGTTGAGGTTTAAACAAGCCCCATGGGTTAAAACATACATTGATCTGAACACCGAATTAAGGAAAAAGTCGAACAATGAGTTTGAAAAAAACTTTTTTAAACTAATGAATAATGCAGTATTTGGAAAAACGATGGAAAATGTAAGAAAACAGAAGGATAAGAAACTCGTGATAAAGTGGGAAGGTAGATACGGTGCGAAGGGTCTCACTGCAAAACCAAACTTCCATAGCTGCACCGTATTTGATAATGATATTGTAATAATTGAAATGAATCGTGTTAAAGTACACTTCAATAAACCCATATACGTTGGATTTTCTATTCTTGATCTCACGAAAACATACATCTACAACTTTCACTATCATTATATAAAACCGACATTTGGCGATCATTCAAAACTAATGTACACGGACACCGACAGCCTTTTGTATCACTTCACCGTCCCCGATATATATGCGTATTTGAAACGTGATCTGCATAGATTTGATACCTCCGACTATCCGGCTGACAACATATACGAAATACCACTAGCGAATAAGAAAGTACTCGGCCTAATGAAAGATGTAATGAATGGTAAAATAATGGAGGAATTCATTGGATTACGAGTAAAATTGTACGCTTTAAAAATTTTCGGTGAAAGTAGCGAAAAAAGCGAGCAAACGGTATTAAAGGAGCGACTCTGAAAACTATCAAATTCGATGATTATAAAAATTGTTTGCTGGAACATGAAGATTCAGTGAAATATTAATATTCAATTCAAAGCAAAAAAAACATGAAGTCCATACGATAAGACAGAAAAAATAGCATTAAGTTGGCTAGATGATAAGCGAATTATTTTACCTGACACTACGGATACTGTAACATATGGTTATAAAAAATAAATAAAACACTTGATATATTTTTATTGTTTTTTATTTGAAAAACGTTTACAAATCCTCTTCATTTATCGAACTGTTGTGTGAATTGACCAAACCTAGCCATTTCACTAGCAGTTGATTTCCACGTTTACGCACTATTTTTTCCACAAGGTAGATATTCGGATTTCTGACTGGAGTAAGTTCTTCCTGATAGAAACCACCTTCAATTGATTGACCTTGATAATCCGTAAACTTGTACGTTATAGGGCCGGTATTTCATATCTCGTTTATGGTAAAAATTTCAGTTGTCCAATTTGGTGTATAGCCTTTCTCGAAAAGATGTTTATACTTGCTGATTCGAACTTTATCTCTAATTTGAAACTTTATTTTCCGCGGACGATTGACACGATAATTTCCGTAAACATTGCGACTAATCTTTTTCTCATTCTTAGCGGTGACATCCTTCGGTTTCATTTTTATCGTACGATGTTTGCTGCCATTATAGCTTGACATCAATTTGGGTCAAATATCTGTCCTTTTATACGAACCTCGCAGACTAAATTGTTTCCACATCCGGGTCTTCAAAGTACGATTGAAACAGTCACATATCGATGCTTTCATGTTACTAAATGTCGAATATAATTCAATACGATAATGTCGTAAGAGAGCGCTGAAGTTGCTGTTATAAAATTCTTTGCCACGATCGACATGTCATTTTTGCGGTACACGACCCTTCGCAAGTACGGATTTCATGGCGCCCGATACATCTCTGTCATTTTTACTTTTTACCGGTACAGCCCAGGCAAATTTGGAAAATATATCGATAATCGTTAGCAAGAATTTGTATCCATTGTTGAATGGTGCGTACGCTGACATGTCCACAAGATCCGCCTGCCATGTTTCATCCAATCCGCGAATATTCATATGACGGCGAGGGTAATTTCGCCTAGCGCATCTATGAAGCTCCTCCACCGCCGTCTTCTTCTCGTTCATGTTTTTTCTAGTGCTCGCAAACGTTCATCCAAGAGGGATAACACTTGGGAATTGCGCAATGTCAATTCGTATCCGGCTTCGTGGTCCGTGTCGATTCGTTTCAGCTGTTCGTCGATCCGCGTCTGAAGGCTTTGTATCATCAACGAGTTGCTATTTTCACTACCAGATTTTTCCAATGATCTTACTCTCCCTTCCAAATGTGCAATGAGCTCGGAATTGCGAAGCGTCAATTCTTCTAATGTCTCATAATTAGCACGTTGGTTGTTCTAATGTTTACGATAATCAGACTCGAGAGCTCGGATCACTATTTCATGATCATCTAATTGGTTCCGCATAGATGATGTAGCTGTATTTACGAGACGTACTTCTTGTTTAGCAATATTTTGCATTAACCGTACAGTAACAGCATCATTCTCGTGTATGGGATCAGCAAGATTGTACAATTTTTTATTATCTATGTCATATTGGCCATCGAATGTAATTTTAAATCCATCACCAGGAGGACCACGGCTCCCCCGAGGACCGCTTGCACCCTTACTCGATAATTGTCGTCCAAACACGTCAACGCTCATTGTGTAAATGAACTAGAGTAGCGTGCGCACTGCCTAATAAATAATTCCTGCTTCACGCAATTCCTCAATAATGGAAATTATTTCATTGGTGTGACTTGTATTACTGGCGGCTTGGGAGGCGAGAAGAAGCGCAATCTATCAACCAACTCATTAGGATCGTCCCAATAAATGTAATATACATATTTCTTGGGGGTAATCATGTAGCGTGGAAGAGCTTTACCGGTTTTACGTGATGAAAGAATATTCATAATAATTGCTTTGTACTTGGTGGTATCTGTACGGATGGGTTTGTTGGGTTTATAGAACTCTCGATGCGCATTCGTGTTTACGATAATTGCACCATAATGATTCATATCTGCTGCAGTTATGATTTGTCTATTTGGCGACTTTTTAAGTATTAACTCGAGCAAACCAGGAGAGAGTTCATAAGTATTGTTCTGCACTGATATGAGCTTGTCGTCAAAAGTCACCGGTGAATCACCGATCTTCAAAACACCACCCGCGAGTTTTCAAACACCGTATAAGGTATCCAACTCTTTTCCTCCAGTCGTTCCAAACATTTACAAAAACTGCTGGACAAGTGATTCGCTGAGAGGATTGGATTGCGCAACAGATGAATCCTTCTCAGATGTATGTGGTACCTGTCAATCGACTTCTTCATCGGATGTTTCATGAACAACAGATGAATCCTCTGCCGATAATGAATCTGATACATGTTCATCATCATCATACGCAGTTCCGAATGTGCTATCGAAATCCTTTTTTTCCTTCACGTCTGATTCCTCCTTTTTCATTTTTTCCTTCTTCATATTTTCCAGCGTTACCGATTGATCGGCAATTTTACGGAGAGGTGTCACTGCGGGTCTGAAAACTTCATCCATGCCCCGTTCCGTGATCTCTCTGCCTAATTTTATAAGTTTATGCTTTCGTCGAATCGCATAACTCGCGTTTGCGATTTTTCGCAATACCTTTTTTTTCTCGTTGAATTTTGCGCTCTGCATGTTGATACCATTAAGCTGCTACACACCAGCTGTTCTTCAGGTCTCTGTCCTTATCGATTACTACGAAGGAATATTTACCCTCGTTCCAGCATGCCGAACACAAATCTTTGAATTGCATGTATGACATATCGGTATTCACATGATCGTCATAGATATGCCGTAAATTCATTTAATCTTGGCGAAAAAGTGCTATGAGATTGGTATTATCATGAACTAGGTGTTTGAGGATACGAGCGTATGTCTGACAGAGATAGAACGAGTCAACATCCCGATGTCGACCCATGCAAAAAAAGCTCTCATGTTGTCCTGCTTCTCACAGGCTACATCATCGAAAATCATCACGGAATTTGGTCGAGTAACTTTAGGTTTGATTACTTGCTCGTGATCTTCGAAAGGGAAATACCCTATACCTTTTACAGATTCGAGTAAACGCTTGAGGAGTCTGTACTTTGACTGATTCAACGATTTCGAGTACAGATAAACATTTTCGAACCTCAGACCAATAGGCTGCGTTATGAGGGTAAGAAGAGCATTGGTTTTACCACAATTGGAAGGGCCACACATCACTGCACGCACACTGTTTGGTAGCAAAGGTCCATGGCGTCGTTTCTTCTCCTCTCGCTGTGCAAGCACATCGAAATTCATGACCGATAATTTATCAGGTCGTGCCTTGAACCTCATCTTGATCACGACTGATGAGGATGGGTATAAGTAGTATGCTTATAAAGGTATCTCTCTCAGTTGTCAACGAGCTTTCTTTCGATCCACACATCGAGAATGAGCAATCGAGACGATACGAGAAATCCCATAACTCAGAGTTTGAAGAAATTCGCTCAAGAAAAATATTTTCGCGGATCCAAGAACGCTGACGAGAAAGTTGACAAAATTAGGGGAAGTGAGGCATTTTCAGGGAACGTTCATTCTGGCAAATACGGTGCTGTTGGCGATACGACGAAATAAAGTATAAATAGGCTATACGTGAACGGAATCTCCTCAAAGTCAAAATTTGACGAGGATCATGGTCGTTCGCATGAAGAAACGTGGTAGAGGATTTGTCGACGATTTGATCAATAAACTCCCTTTTGAGCTACATATACCGGGCTATCAGTACTGTGGCTCTGGCACGAAATTGGTAAAGAGACTTGCACGAAGTGATTGTGGTATTAATCCTTTGGATGCTGCTTGCAAGGAACATGATATAGCATACTCGAAGAATCGTGAAAATCTCCCAGCACGACACGAGGCGGACCAAGTGCTTGCGGAAAAAGCCCGGCAAAGAGTTATTACAAAAAACGCTGATATTGGAGAAAAAGCAGCGGCTTGGGGTATAGCGAATACAATGAAAGCCAAAACAAAGCTCGGCATGGGTGTGAAAAGAAAGCTCGGTATGGAAAGAAAGCATGGAAAGACGAAAATGGCGCTGAGACAAGTTATCAATGTAGCTCAAGTATCAATAGGTGGTGTGAATCCTATCAAATCGGCCCTCAAGGGTGCACATGACGTAGTGAAAAAAGCCGGTGGAAGAAGCAAAATTAAATTACCTCGCATCCTACCGGTGCCAGCGGAAATTGGCGGTTTTCTGCCATTTCGCGTGCTTATTCTCGCTGGGCTAAGTGCCACCGGAGCTCTCGCTGATGGTGCCGCGGGCATAGCACAAGCTGTGAACGATGCAAGCACCGCCAAACGTCAATTGGACGAGACTATACGACACAATGAGACAATCGAGGCTATTGCGTTGGGCAAGGGACTTTACCTGAAACCCTACAAGAAAGGCATAGTATGCAAAAGCCATGAAAATTCCTCATTTCCGTGGGGTTTTCATGAGAAACGAATTGCCCAAGAGTGGACCTCGAAATTATGAATCGGCTATTGTAAATCTCGATGATAAGGATGGTCCAGGCACACATTGGGTAGCATACAAAAAAAATCAACGGTGAAGTCATGTACTTTGACAGCTTTGGTAATCTTCAACCACCTCAAGATTTGTTGAAATATTTCGGTGCTGGTAGCACTATCAAATACAATCATGAAAAATATCAGGACTATGGTACTGTCATATGTGGTCACTTGTGCTTAAAATGGTTACGTGGATATCTATAAAACGATTCCCATGTATCATAAAGCATCAGTTGAACGTTAACTACCATGGGTGATTCTTTCACGTTGACACTTTCGGGAGCAAGCTCTACTTTGGAAGCTTACTACTTTCCGCCTATCGAACTATCACCATTCAAACATAATACCTCGGACTCGTCGAATTGCTCACATTCAACTCCATACCGAATATCGATGTGGGCAACTATAAATTCTATGTGGGGCACGAAATCGTCACTACACCGACCGGGAGCTACGAAATTGAGGATATCGAGCACTATTTACAGAGTACACTGTCTAATAAAAATATCTCCATCAAGCTGAGACCAAACAACAATACTCTATGCAGCGAGATCGAGTGCAATCAGCAGATCAATTTTATGCTTGAAGATTCCATCGGTCGATTGTTGGGATTCACAGCACGCAAACTGGAAGCCATTATCACGCACAAGTACGAATTACATTTTTCCCCGTTGTTCCACCAGCACATAAGATCATCATCACACACCTTCTTACATCATTTACCTTCCAATTGCCGCCCAGTCAATATATCATATTTAGCTCAAACTTGTCGATCAAGACGATCACCCGGTGATATTCCGTGGAGAAATTATAACGATAAGATTACATATTAAATCGGCGTAATGGGAATTGTGTTTTATGCGAAAGTTGGACGAAGCTATAAGAGCTAATCAATATGTCCGACCGCAATCAGTCATCTAGCACCTCTCAAGGTGAAAGCAGTTAATCGTCGAGCAGCTCTCAAGAAGCTGACACACCAAAACATTCAGTTTTTGAAGAATTTGGGCTTGAAACTGAGGGAAAAAGTGGATCTGCTGCTGTATTGTAATTGCTTGCTTCGTACCATGAAAGAAATCCTGAATATACAAAAACCAATTATCTTTGATGAGTCCATCACCCACTACGAGGCTCATGCGCATCACCGTTCGCGTCGGCAAACTTCAATAACAACTATGAAATTCGCATTTCCGATCAACATCAAGACTTGTGCTTGCTGCTGAGTAAAAGCTCATTGTACGTACTTGGAAAATTAACGAAAATAGATGGAACTCCAGTCGAATACACACGACTCGTTAATAATGCTATCTGCCATTTGTTTGAAGGAATACGTTACGAGCTAAACGCTATTGACATCGATCGTAGCAAAAACTTTGGTCTCGCAACACTCAAGAAAAATTACGTATCGCAGAATCCTGGGCAAAAGACTCTGATGAAAAATGCTGGCTGGCTCGACAATGATACTACAACATTGACGGATAACAGCGGATATTTTGATCTTTTGATGCCGCTCAATCTAATTCTCGGATTCGCTGAAGATTATAATCGAATTATCATCAATGCTAAACACGAGCTTTTTCCTACGAGATCGAACAACGATATGAATGCTATTGTACAGATACCAGATGGGGCTGCTGAACAATTCAAGATTTCATTGCTCAAAATTGAATGGATGATACCCTTTATCAGAGTACCGGATCAACGTAAAGTTCAGTTGCTGAATTACATTGCCAAAGATCCATCGATCGCCATGACTTTTCATACATGGGAACTGTACGAGTATCCATTACTGCCAGCCACTTCGAAACACATCAGGGTCGATAAAACATCGACGCAACTTGAAAAACCTCGCTATGTCATTCTAGGATTACAGACCGCGAGAAAGAATAATGCAAATAAAAATTCGAGTCATTTTGATCATTGTAATATTCGCGATGTTAAGCTGTTTTTGAACTCTCAATGTTATCCTGGTGGTGAATTGAATCTCGACATTAATCACAATCAATATGCTCTGCTGTACGATATGTACGCAAATTTTCAAGCTTCTTATTATGGCAAAGAGTCAGAACCACTGTTGAGCAAAGCCGATTTTATAAGATACGTTCCCCTCATTGTTATCGATTGTTCGAAAGAAAACGAGTTCCTGAAATCAGGACCAGTGGATATACGTTTGGAATTTGAATCGGAAAATTCTTTCCCACCCCAAACATCCGCATACTGCGTGATTTTACATGATCGGATCGTTGAATATAATCCGATCGATGGTAATGTTAAGAAATTGATGTAAACAATGAAAGGTTTTTGTGGGGGTAAGGTTTTTGTGCGAATAAAAAAATTCTGGTAAAACAATATTTATTTCTCTTATTTATTTCTTTACATCGTGTATTATCTCCCCAAACGCTTTCACATTATTACCCTTATTACTTAACTCTCCACGATATTACGCACATTTCGAGTATAATCTATTACATCATTAACCGCTTCGTCCTCTGAAAGCGTTTTGCTCTTTATTTTACGTTTCGCTTGGAACAATTTCGTGTCCAATTCATCGACGTCATGATGTAGACTTTGAACATGTTTAAGAAGATGTATTAGTGTGGTTTTAACGCAAGTGGTGGCATCTCAGGGGGGTGGGAGGGGGGTCCACGAGGCAGGGTCCAGGGGGCGTGTCCGGGGAGGGAGGGTCCAGGTGGCGTGTCAGGGGGGGGGGTACATGGCGGCATAGGGCGGTGTCAAGTGCGGGGGTACGGCGGATCGAGGGGGTCCAGCGCGGGGAAGCCAAGTGCGGAGGGAAGGGGGGGTCTCCGGGCGCGTATGACGGCACGGATGTCCCTATGGAGGGGGTAACCATGTGGTCCGAAGAGCGACTAGCGGGGAAGCGGCTGTCGATGAGTGTTGTGTGTGTACGTGCGTGCGTGCGTTCGTGCGTGTGACAACCACATATGGGTCGGAAGATTTTCGGTAATATGAAAACGTTAGGCGCCACATGAATGGCGGCCTTTCAAAACCCATTATTTATGACATACAGCTGGTTCCATTCTGTTGCGGAATGAGTGGACTAATGCCGGGATGTTGAGGATCGTGCACACGGTGGTAAATAAAGTCGTTCGAAGACGCGAGGTGTTTGCGCGGGATCCGCTTGTCTTTTTATTGAGAGTCAGGAGTCAATGTTTTTGGAATTGTTGCGGGTGAACGAGCGGTTTTACAATAAAGCGAGGCGGTGTAGACGAGTCGGAGATCGCGCACTGATTTTATTGATCTCGTAACGATACCTCACGACTGTAGAAAAATGGCCGGTCAAGTGGAAATTTGATGACGCACGCGGTCTTGGCCAGGCCACGCGGTGCGCTTAAATATACGGAAATGCGATGTAGACATAGCGGGTAGCGATTGCGTCTTATACGCCAATCGTGCGGGTGACGAGTGCAGAGTGCACACGTTAATTCACATTACGATTACGATAGCGGTGCGGGTTTGACAGCGGGGCGGTTACAAGAAAACTTGGACGTAACCAGCAGCGAAGTGTCGCAGAGCACGGTCAGAACGAAACAGAAAGATGAAGATGGCCGCTCTCGCGTGCCGGCCGGCACGCGTCCAGCAGAGCATGCGCTCTGAGGCGAGGTGAGAACGCCCACGAGGTGCTGCCTCGGCGCGAGCCGATCGGGAAGCTCGCCCCGCTTGTAAGGCGAGGCGGAATCCCGAACATTCTCCCGCCATCAGCACTGTGGTGGTGATGTTATAGATGAGGGTTGACGTCCTCGATGATCTAAGGTGAGATCGGAAGCGGTGAGAGCTTGGCGATGGGTCGTGTGAGAGTTGTAGATGCGGTCTTCAGTGTCACGACCCTGATGAGTCCATCCTGGCCAGGATGGACGGCGGTGACGCGAGCTAACGGCCGTTTGCTCGGCGGGAACCTCTCGTCGGTGATAAGCACAAGAGTGCCTTCTTTGATATCGTGTGATGGGTGTCGCCACTTGGCGATCGATTGAAGTTGTTGAAGATAATGGGTGCTCCACTGGTTCCAGAAGTGTTGGAAATGTTGTTGAAGAAGGCGCCATCGGTCGAGGTGGCCAAGCTTGAGCTCCGTCAGTGAAGCCTCGGGTAGTGTTGAGAGCGCAGCTCCCGTCAGGAAATGTCCCGGCGTAAGAGCTGACACGTCGTCTGGGTCGTCGCTGAGAGGTCCGAGCGGGCGAGAATTCAGTGTCGCTTCGATTTGAGTGAGAAGCGTGGTGAGTTCCTCGAACGTCAGTACGATGTCGCCGACGGTGCGTCGAAGGTGAAACTTCAATGATTTCACCACCGCCTCCCATTTACCGCCCATATGTGGAGCGGCTGGCGGGTTGAAATCCCAGCGGGTTTTGTCGTTGGACAATTGAGCGGCGATGGCGTGATGCTCTTGAGTGCTTTTGCAGAACATCCTTTTGAGGGCTGAATCGGCGCCGACCAGGTTGGTGCCGCAGTCAGAGTGCAGGACGCGAGGTATTCCTCTTCTCGCTGCGAAGCGTCGATATGTAGCGATGAAGCCGTCAGTCGAGTAGTCGCTGACGACCTCGAGGTGCACGGCTGACGTGGTGAGGCACACGAAGACGCAGATCCATCCCTTGGTTGTTTTTGCTCCCCGTCCCTTCCACGTTTTGATGGTCAACGGCCCGGCGTAGTCGAGGCCTGTGTGCGTGAAGGGGCGATGCGGTGAGACCCTGGCTGTGGGCAGTTGGCCCATCAGCTGTTGAGCGCGGATTCCTCGCTGTCGCGCGCACTTGACACAGCGAAGAACGTGCGATTTGACTGGAGCTCGGCCTCCGAGCTAGGCAGAATAGCGGGATGCTTGCCCTCGGGTGAGAGCGATGATCTTGTAAGTCTGCCTCCGACCCGAATCACGCCTTCGTGATCAAGGAATGCGGTGAGACGGGAGAAGGCAAGGTTTGGATTTACGTTAGAGTGCGAGCTCAACACCCTGATCTCGTGCGCAAAGTAGAGCGCTTGCGTTGCTTTGACCCACGGGATTCTTGCGGCGTCGATCTCTTCTGGGGTGAGAATGGTGACGTGAGCTCCGATGGCTTGTTTCCTCAGTTTTGCAACAATCTTGGAGCAAAGGGCGGTGATCCTGATGAGTTTCTGCAATGATGAATACCGATTGATTAAGTCCCAGTGATATTCGAGTTTCGGGGCCGCAACGAAGAGTGCGGTTCCCGGACGAACTTCGGGCAGGATGAAGTCGTCAGCGGTGAGTGGTTGACGAGGCCACTTCTCTTGCGGTTCAGTCATCCATGGTGGTCCCGTCCACCATAGCGGATGATTTCGGAGTTGGTGGGTCGTCAGGCCCCTGGAGGGCCCGTCGGCAGGATTTGATGCGCCAGGAACGTGTCTCCAGTGAGCAAGTGGGACGAGCTGCTGAATGAGCAGTACGCGGTTCCTGACGTAGTCCTTCCACCTTGAGGCGGGTGAGTTGATCCACGACAGAGTAATTTGAGAGTCCGTCCACAAGTGAGTCCGTGATACTGGTAGCTGGAGTGTCACTTGAGTTCGTCGGATTAGTTTTGATAGTAGCAGCGCTGCTGAGAGTTCCAACCTCGGGATGGTTAGTTGTTTAAGCGGGGCGACTCGCGTTTTTGCGCAAACGATAGTTGACGAGACGCCAGTGGACGGAGAGTTGACTACTAGGTAGACAACTGCGGACATCGCGAGCTGCGATGCATCGGAGAAGCCATGGAGTTCAACAGTGGAGTTGCTCCACGTGTTGAACCATCGTGGGATGGAAATTTTGGCCAATTGTTGCAAGTCTTCTCTGATGGCGAGCCACCTTGACACGATGGTCGGTGGCAGTGAGTCGTCCCAGCTGATTTTTTGCAGCCACAGTTCTTGAAGAAGAACCTTGGCTCGAATCGTAACTGGGGAGATGAAACCAAGTGGATCAAAAATCTGAGCTACCTCAGATAATATTTGGCGTTTCGTGATTGCCTTTGCGGTCTTAGAAAAGCGAGCTGCGAACGTGAATTCGTCAGTTTGAGCGTTCCATTTTAGCCCGAGTATCTTGGTCGAGCAATCGTCAAATGATATTGTGGAAGCGGGTGCCTCATCTGCGGAGATTGCCGAAAGCAAATCTTGATGCGTTGATTGCCATTTGGCCAGCGGGAACCCTCCCGCATGGCACAGCTCTTTGAGTTGGTGAGCGATGTCGATTAGCTGTTCGGCGGAGTCCGCTCCGCCGAAAATGTCGTCGACGTAACGTCCCTTGAGCAGCGATGGAATAGCCAAAGGGAAGCGGTGTCCTTCGTCCTCTACGAGTTGCAGAAGGACTCGTACGGCCAAGAAAGGAGCGGCTCTTGTTCCATACGTCACCGTTTTGAGCTTGAAGTGTGTTTCTGTGGCGTCGTCGTTGATCCACAGGATGCGTTGGAGATCACAATCGTCGTCGTGCACGTTGATTTGTCGGTACATCTTCGTAATGTCCGTTGCGAAGATGTGGCGATGATGACGAATCCACGTGAGCACGTCGGTGATGTCCAGAAGCAGATTCTGTCCAGTGTGCATGATGTCATTGAGGGACTGTCCAGATGACGTTGGACAGGACCCATTGAAGACCACCCGAAGTTTTGTTGTAGTGCTGTCGGGTCGGCGAACTCCGTGGTTCGGCAGGTAATACACCCCGTGAGGATGAGCTTGTGCCGATGAACCACCGGATGAGACCCTCAACCCTCCGGCTGGTTGTAAACCAACTGGTGCCAAGGTCATCTCACCAGCGGCGTCACCAACGGTATGCTCACCTCGATGCGGGAGGATAGATGATTGTTCGGAGGTCTGAACCATGTGGCCGAGTGCTTCATACTCGTGCATGAAGTTCTTGTAGAGTTCTCGGTAGGAGTCGTTCTTTTGCAGTTTGCGAAGAGTGCGCTTGAGACAACAGTGAGCTGCGGGGTACGAGTCCCCTAATACTGCGGGTGGCGATTTCAGAGGGAGCCGCACCGTGTAGCGGCCCGTGGAGTCTCGAGAGTGCGTAGACTTGAAGTGGTCTTCGCACTCTTGTTCTTCATGCGTGAGAGCTCCTTCTGCATCTGATGGTGGTTCCTCTTGAACCCAAAACTTGGAGAGGAGAATTTGCAGCTCATCGTTGCTGGTTTGCGTACTTACGTGGTGGGAAGTGCACCCTGGAGAGTTGAATGAGTGCACAGGGCCCAGGACTAGCCAACCGAAGATTGACAGCTGAGCGATCGGCATTGTCGGTGATTGCTTGACGATGTTGGGCTTGATGATCTGCCCGTATACATCGGCGCCGAGAATGAGGTCGATAGAGCGTGGCTCCAAGAAGTCTGGGTCAGCCAGCGTCAAGTTGTTCAGGTGGGGCCACGTCTGCCTAGCGGAGTGGAACGATGGTAGCACCGAGGTCAATTTCCTCAGAATGTGAGCGTCGACCGATGCTGAGGCGGTGGAATGGAGCGAGCGCAATGTTATTGTCGCCATTCCTTGCGTTTGCGTTGTTGTTCCTCCTCCAATGCCGATGATCGGGATTGCGGATTGATGACGACGAACTTTGAATTTTTTGGCGAGTTGTTCCGAGACGAAGGACAGTTCTGATCCCGGATCGACGAGGACACGCGCTCTCGTGTGTTCGGATAACGAGAGTGCGGTTGCGAGTGCTGTGGCAAGCAGCGTTGTGTGGTGAGTGCAAGGCACGCTAGCGGTTGAGGTTTGAGTGCGAGGCACGTCAGCGGTTTTGACGATTGCACCTGATCCCTACTGCGAGGTTGCGGATGATGAGGGCTTCGGCTCGCTTGATGCGGGGGCGCTGTATTTGCGGCTTGGCTCCTCGTGGAGCATTGTGTGGTGCTTTGCACCGCAGAAATGACACGTTTTTGCCGACTTGCATGCGGCCGAGCTGTGCCTGCCAAGGCAGTTGAAGCACAGCCGGCAGTTGGACGCGATCTTGCGGCGTCCTGTTGTGTCGAGTGCCTTGAATTTCGCGCACGTAATAATATAGTGCGACCCTTTACAGCAGTCGCAGTGATATGCGCGCGAGTCGCGAAGCGGTTTTGCGGAGCTCTGTTGTGCGGATGCGTGATGAGCGCTGACGGGCTTGGAAGCGGACAGCGAGCTCGAAGCCATAGGCGTGGTGGTCTCGATCCGTTCGAGTGCTCGAGCTCGAACGGTCAAGAACTCTTCGAGCTTGGAGAAGCTCGGGTACTCAGATGAAGAGCCGAGGGAATTTTCCCAGGCCTCCCGCGTGGCGGTGTCCAGTTGATGGCACACGTGGTGAACGAGAATGGCTCCACCGAGATTCTCGCCCACTCCCAATGAATCGAGTGCCTTGCACGCCTCGGAGATTCGGGAGATGAGTGCGAAGAGCCCCTTTGCGGATTTTTTTGTGAGCTTGGGTAGGCTGCACAGTTTGTCCAGTTGCGCCTCAATCAAGAGGCGCTTGTTGTCGTAGCGTGCGACAAGCGTTTGCCACGACGGTTCAAGCGAGCTACCCATTAGCGGGTAGTTGGCGATGAGTTCGGCTGGTCCAGCGGACATGCAGCTCCGGAGGTAATGGAGGCGCTCGATGTCGGAGATTCGAGAGTTTTTCATAATGAGTTCTCCGAACATCTCCTTAAAGCCGGGCCAGTCGGCGTACTCACCGCTGAAGGTCTTGAGTGGGATGTCCGGGAGTTTTGGCTCGCACTTAGACTCCGACGCGGGCTGCTGGCTCGAGTCTGTTGTTACGAACTGAGCGCGCAGTTTGCTGAGTGCCTTTAAGCACTTGCGGTGCAGCTTGGCTTCCGTGCCGTGGATGTCATTTCGGAAGTACTCGTGGTCAATGAACTTGGCGGGCCAATGGAGCTCGAAGTACCGATGCGTTTCCTTGAACTCTTCGTGGATGGCCTCGACATTATCGATTTCGACCTGAAGGTCCTCCACGGTGTCGAGAGACCAATCCTCGACGGATTCCTCCAAAATCGACTGGATGCAGTCCAGTCGGCTGAGTTGCGTTTTGTATTTGACCGCGAGGTCAGTCGGAAGCCGAGCGGGTGAGTTTTGGCGGGATGATCGTTCGCCGCCAGAGCGCGCCGGCGCAGTTTCAGGAAATGGATCGCTTGAGGTTGACGGAGGAGCGAGTAAACTCTGGTCGACCGATTCTCTTAGAGGAGGCGGGGCCCCTGTCTCAGGCTTCGTTGTGAGGTTCGCCGGCGAGCCTTGGTCGACGGTGACCTCGGGCGTCGTGCGGCCGGATGACGGTTTCGACATGGCGAGCTAGAGTCTGGATTGCACGACGCGCACTCGAACGACGAAACCCGGGAGATGCGCGACGCACGAGATAAGAAACTACGCGGGGTGAGCGCGACACCGCTCAAAATAGCGGTCGAAGTCTCGAGAGACCGAGATCGAGAGCGACGTGCCCACGAGGGCAATGGCCGTCGCGAGCGCGCACACGCGAGGCGGGAAAATCTGGGAGGAATCGCGTCATTGCGATTCACTGCCGCGGCGATCACGTACTGTCACGAACAGCGAGAGATTAAAGGAGCGCGACACAATACGGAAATTCGCGAGAATCGTCCGAACTCGCGAACTCGACGAAGAAAACTCGAAAATGCGAGGCGACGCACCGCTGATCGCGAACAATGGCGCGAGACACGCGGCGGCGTGGAGAAAAACGAATTTTTCCGCTAAGTGGCCAATGACCTGTCACCGAGTGCAGTGGTTGGCCACGGCGACACGAGCGAGAGGTGGGAGATTCCCGAGCGCGGCACAGTGGTTGGCCGAGTCGACACGAGCGAGAGGTGGGAGATTCCCGAGCGCGGCACAGTGCTTGGCCGAGTCAAATTTGGCAGAGTTGCCACGTGGTCTCGCGACGCACAAAGTTAGACTCGCGAACTTTTCACTCGCGAAAACACTCGCGAAATCACAAGTGGCACGATCCGGCTCGAAGGACCACTCATTCCGCAACATTTTTTGGTCCTTCGAGCCGGATCGTGCCACTTGTGATTTCGCGAGTGTTTTCGCGAGTGAAAAGTTCGCGAGTCTAACTTTGTGCGTCGCGAGACCACGTGGCAACTCTGCCAAATTTGACTCGGCCAAGCACTGTGCCGCGCTCGGGAATCTCCCACCTCTCGCTCGTGTCGACTCGGCCAACCACTGTGCCGCGCTCGGGAATCTCCCACCTCTCGCTCGTGTCGACGTGGCCAACCACTCGGCTCGAAGGACCAAAAAATGTTGCGGAATGAGTGGACTAATGCCGGGATGTTGAGGATCGTGCACACGGTGGTAAATAAAGTCGTTCGAAGACGCGAGGTGTTTGCGCGGGATCCGCTTGTCTTTTTATTGAGAGTCAGGAGTCAATGTTTTTGGAATTGTTGCGGGTGAACGAGCGGTTTTACAATAAAGCGAGGCGGTGTAGACGAGTCGGAGATCGCGCACTGATTTTATTGATCTCGTAACGATATCTCACGACTGTAGAAAAATGGCCGGTCAAGTGGAAATTTGATGACGCACGCGGTCTTGGCCAGGCCACGCGGTGCGCTTAAATATACGGAAATGCGATGTAGACATAGCGGGTAGCGATTGCGTCTTATACGCCAATCGTGCGGGTGACGAGTGCAGAGTGCACACGTTAATTCACATTACGATTACGATAGCGGTGCGGGTTTAACAGCGGGGCGGTTAAAAGAAAACTTGGACGTAACCAGCAGCGAAGTGTCGCAGAGCACGGTCAGAACAAAACAGAAAGATGAAGATGGCCGCTCTCGCGTGCCGGCCGGCACGCGTCCAGCAGAGCATGCGCTCTGAGGCGAGGTGAGAGCGCCCACGAGGTGCTGCCTCGGCGCGAGCCGATCGGGAAGCTCGCCCCGCTTGTAAGGCGAGGCGGAATCCCGAACACATTCCGAAAGACAATGTCTATTGCATGCGCCCCGTTTCCAAACTCGCCAACACTCGAGACAGGTCCTGACAGGTTCCTTGGAAAAACTAAAATATTTAGGGATCAAAGGCTGCGACCGCGGATGGACCACTTGAGCGCAGCTCTTGAAGAGTCGAGGTCTCCATTCCAGAAGATAATGTCAAGATGTTTGCATGCGCGTCCACCCGTTACGAATCTCACCAACACTTTAGACAGGTCTCGACCAGTCAGGATTTCTTGGAAAAACTATAAACTTTAGGGATCTATCGGGAAGGGCCGTCGGCGCCGATGGACCACTTGAGCTGCAGGACTCATAAAATCTTTTGACCCGATGCATATCGACTTCCTGTTTTTTGTCCAATGTTCCCCGAGCGATCTACACCGAGGCGTTATCGGGAAACTCCGTTTTCCCGAGAGAGAGGGCCGATGTTTTTTCCCCAACAGCCTTTTTAAATGATCCGCTCCGCTCAAATCTGGCCGCACTTTGCATGAAGCAGTCAGTCTGTTAACATCGTGGAAGTTTTTTGTACTCATCAACATGGAGCAAATCTTGCATGACCAAGCCGTGCTTTTAGGCTCGATCGAAGATTTTACCGTGTGGGAGCAATGATGCGTCGAGTTCATCGAAGGACTGGAAACGCAAAGCGAGATTAAGCGCCCGCGATTATTAATTGGACATCAACAGTCCCTAATAGCCCAAATAGCGCGTCTGAAAGGATTGAGGAATTGTGTGCGGAGCTGTTTCATACACACGGGTGCAGGACATGGTGATCATGAGTTAATCTGGCGGGAGATTGAAACATCCTTCGAGAGTCAGATATTGACCGGTTCCATCATCAATCGCAGTCACATCGAGCCGAAACACTTTCTAAATGATGCTCGGGTCCTAGTGCTTCATTATGTGCAAAATATTATCGGCAAGCACAACAGCATCAAAATCAATACAGTGTTTAATGGTGAATTCGCGAGTGGTGACAAACATGCGAATAAAAGTGTCAAAATGCGAAACTGCGAAATATTTAGCACAAACGATTTGATCGCGTGGTATGAACAGCGTGTTGTGGAGCCCATTTTAACCTTACTCGATGAATTTTAAAAATGTGATAGTGGGCAGTATTACGATATCTGTGGCCCCAAGTTTTGGTCATGCAGTCTTCATATTTGGCCCAAAATAAGACTTTTTTCAAGAATACAAAAGATCGAAATTCGGCTTTTAAGGGGGTGAAACAGGGGGTTGAAAGTGGAAGCATTATTATGTTTGTGGTTCCCAATTTTGACCATGCAGCGGCCATATTCGATAGAAAATGCGACTTTTGTGTGTGTGGAATCGTTGGGTGGGTCTGGAACACCTTCGATGTGTGTGTAGAATCGTTGGGTGGGTCTGGAGCACCTTCGATGTGTGTGTGGAATCGTTGGGTGGGTCTGGAGCACCTTCGATGTGTGTGTGGAATCGTTGGGTGGGTTTGGAGCACCTTCGATGTGTGTGTGGAATCGTTGGGTGGGTCTGGAGCACCTTCGATGTGTGTGTGGAATCGTTGGGTGGGTCTGGAGCACCTTCGATGTGTGTGTGGAATCGTTGGGTGGGCCTGGAGCACCTTCGATGTGTGTGTGGAATCGTTGGGTGGGTTTGGAGCACCTTCGATGTGTGTGTGGAATCGTTGGGTGGGTCTGGAGCACCTTCGATGTGTGTGTGTGTGTGTGGAATCGTTGGGTGGGCACGATTACGATGCCCACCCAACCAGAATAATACAACCTACTTTTGTTGTATTATTGACAAAGAACAATGATGCAATCACCCTTCTGGGAAGCTGAATTTCAGAGGATTTGACGAAAAAATATAATGCTTAACAACGTTCCAAGCTCCCGTTTATCCCGTTACAAATCGTGTTTCAATGAACTACCTAACTCTTTGAAAATTACTTGTTTTCTAGAATGTTTACGCCGAATTCTAAAGAAATCTACCCAAAAAATACTCCGCCTCATTAAAAATTTAAAACCCCTGTTTCACCCCCTTAAAAGCCGAATTTCGATTTATTGTATTCTTGAAAAAAGTCTTATTTTGGGCCAAATATAAAGACTGCATGGCCGAAACTTGGGGCCACAGATATCGTAATATCCCCTGATAGTGGCTGGACTCGGCAGAAAATACTTAACCTCACGATAAATGTGAATAAGTATAATCCGATGCATGCCGGATGCTCCATATCATTGCCCCGGGAAATAACGATGAACAGGGCTGTGGCTAACGTCAAATCGGGAGGTAATGCATGTTTCGCATGGGTAGTTGTCGCTGCTCTATACCCAGCTGAACGGGACAGTGACCGTCCATCTTCTTATCCTTATTATTCGACAGTACTGAATCTGAAGGATATCGAATGCTCGGTGACGATACATCAAATAATAAAATTTGAATTTCATAACAATGTATCGTTCAACGTGTATACCACCACCACCAAAAAGGACATTGTTCTGATACGCGTAACTCAACACAAGAACGAAAAGCACATCAATTTGTTGTACATGCAAGATACCGAGGACAGCAATGTGGGGCACTTCATATGGATGAAGAACCTGTCGAGACTCGTGAGGGCATAACTGACCAAAAAGGAGCATAAAAAATATATCTGTGATCGGTATGTAATTAATATAATATATTGAGACGTACAGGTCCGTCTCAGGCACCATACCCCCACCACAAATTCAAACAAACCGACCCATTATGAGAGTAGGGGAGGGGGAATAATAAATCATAACAACTCAAGTGGACAGGTACGACCTTTGAGGACACAAGTGAACACAATCATTCAAACGTATAAAAAGTTAGAGAGAAAGAGAGAGAGAGAAAGAAAAACAGAAAATAAACAAAAATAGTAGAAAAAGGTAACGATCGGTAATAAGTAAGGGAAGGGGAAAAGTCGTTGGAAAGAAAACAGAGAAAGTAACAAAAAAACAAAGGAAGCATAAACTGATTCAAAACATGAAAAAAGGTTAACAATAAAGGGAATGATGGGTAATTGGCAAGGGAAGGGGAATAATAAACAATAAAATGTGGGTATAAAAGAGAAAGAAAGTTGGAGGAACGTCACTTCTTCTTCTTCTTTCCCTTTCGTGGATCGATAAGTACCGCTCAGCAAAGTACCTCTTTTAAGGGTGGAAAGCTAAGAAAGGGAACCTTAAGAAACTTAAAAAGGAAAAAGTATAACATACATTTTTGCTGAAAAATGTATGTTATACAGTCCAGCTGAAAAGGGGGAAAACATTGAAAAACGACAGAAGGAAGTAGTCGTCTTAAACAAGTCTGACTTTTTATGTGGATAACAAAGTACCGCTCAGCAGAGTACCTCCTTATTGGGCGGAAAGCTGAGAAAGGGAACCTTAAGAAACTTAAAAAGTAAAAAGTATAACATACATTTTTTAAGTGAATAAATGCGGAAACAAAAACCGGCATAGAATAAAAAAGAGATCACTAAAAAACATTAAGTATAAAAGGAGAAGGAATAAATTACGAGAAGATAGATATAACATTAGTATTAGGAGAATATAAAGAGACAGGAGGTAGGAAACGTGCGAACGACACACACACACCTGTAACACACAATCATAGCGACAAGGATATCAAAGGACGTGTATCAGGAGACCCTGAAGGTCAAGAGTGGATAACAAATTCGAGCATTGACGATTGCAAGGCGCGTGGCGACCTCTGGCGTCGCGATCCATAGTTAGAATAATCGATTATCAACGTGCGATAATCGATTACGCTCACGCAGAGTAATTAGGAGAAAGCGCGCCGTAGCGCGACAATCGAGAGGGCGCTCGGCACCGCGCTACACCACCAGCAGTAGCGTAAAAGGGGGAAGCGCGTCGCGAACTTCGAGCGCCGTAGGCGAGTGAACGCCGTAACCCACCAGGCCGCGAGAGAAAATACACATAGGAGAGGGGGAAGAAAATTGCCAACCGATGGTAAAGCCATCGCGTTCAAGCACATTTACCATCCGAACGAATCCACAACTCGAGTATTGTACCGACTGAGACGCGATACATTAAGACACACAAAATACACTTTAGAAACACAAACAACATACAACACTTGTACACAGCAAACTTTTAACATTATATCGAGTCAAAAATACTGAATAAATGTAATTTTATTACCAAATACCTCCAAAACAAAGAGTTTAAACTAATTTCTTCCCTGATCGAGTCCGGAACAAATAAAATTTATTGTAACAAATTCCGACCCGTTACAATATATATCTGTAATTATATATGCTAGACGAATTGAACAAAACAATCTTTTTATCTTTGCAGGTGTTTACACTACTTCGGATCAGAGGAAAAATTGCAATCACCCGAGGTCGATTGTGGAGTGGTAAACGACTATGCAATTCGACTACCAGATGACACCAATAAGTAGCTCCAGTTCAGCAACTTGAGCCGGAAAGAGCGACATCCCTTCATCGTGTATGCTGATTTGGAGTGTGCGCTGGCAAAGACCGATGGGAAGAACCTAGCGAAAGATATGTATCAGCATCATGAGGTTTTTAGTATCGGAAATTACGTGCGTTGTTCATATGACGATTCATTATCTTCTTATCACTCACGCCGCAGTGCTGATTGCGTATCGTGGTTTGTCGAAGAACTAAAAAATCTAGCACCGCGGATAAAATAAATTTTCTGTGATAATGTACCAATGGTGCATATAACACCGAGTAGGTGGGCTAGTTTTCGAGCAGCGACTCAATATCACGTATGTGAGAAACCATTTGCGCAAGAAGATGAACGCGTTCGAGATCATTGCACTCTGACTGGGCGCTATAGAGGCCCTGCCCATTCCAACTACAATTTAAATTACAAACAGTCATTTTTCATTCCAGTAGTTTTCCACAATTTATCCGTTTATGATGCGCATTTGATAATCAAGGAAGCAGCCACAGCGTTCAAAGGAAGAACCGATGTGCTTCCAATCACAAAGGAGAAATACATCTCCTTCACGAAGCATATCGAAATTGAAGACGATTCAAAACACAAGATCGAATTGCGCTTTATTGACTCATACAAATTCCTCAACACCAGTCTCGACAAACTAGCCTTATTCTTGACTGAGGACAAACTCAAAATTTTACGCACGCAATTCCCAACTCTCTTGACGGACGATTTCATTTTGCTGACGCGAAAAGGGATCTTCCCTTATGAATATATTGATGACGTGACCAAGTTAGACGACACTTACCTACCACCACGTGACGCATTTTACAGTTCCCTGACAAACGCTACAGCATGTGAGGGCGAGTACGCACATGCTGAGAACGTTTGGGAGCGGTTCTCCATCCGAACGCTGGGTGACTATGTCGCGATTTACATCTGAAAACAGATGTGTTGTTATTAGCCCATATTTTCGAAAACTTTCGAAATACATGCGTTGAGAGCTATGGCCTAGATCCCGCGTATTATTACACATTGCCCGGATACACCTGGGATGCAATGTTAAAACACTCAAATGTCAAGTTTGAATTACTAACTGACATCGACATGGTTTTATTCACTGAGCGGGGTCGACGCGGTGGTCTGAGTCAATGCTCAAACCGATATGCGCACGCTAATAACAAGTACATGGAGTCGCTGATCCATCGAAAGCATCATCATACTTGATTTATTTTGATGTTAACAATTTGTATGGATGGACAATGTGTCAACCCTTGCCATATGCAGATTTTCGATGGGTCGACGACGTGTCCCATTTTGATCCATCATGCATCGCGCTAGACTCACCTATAGGCTACATCCTTGAAGTCGACTTGGAATATCCCCAATCTCTACATGATGCGCACAAAGACCTACCGTTTTGTCCAATACATGAAAAACCGCCGGGTAAGCAGGGGGAAAAGCTGTTAGCAACTGTCTGCGATAAAAAGCGCTACATCATATACTAGCGGAATTTGCAACAGTGCTTACGTCATGGACTTTGCCTCACGAAACCCCATGGCTGCGGTCGTATATTGAGTTAACTACCCAGTTTCGAACGCTCGCCAAAAACGATTTCGAAAAGAATTTATTCAAATTAATGAATAATGCGATCTTTGACAGAACGATGGAGAATGTACGCAATCATGTTGGTGTAAAGCTTTCAACAAAATGGGAGGGCAGATATGGCGCAGAGGCAATGATTGCGAAGCCAAACTTTCACAGCCGAAGTGTTTTTTCTGAAAACCTCGTTGCAGTCGAATTGCTCAATCTCGAGGTGAAATTCAACAAGCCGATATACGTGGGTATGTGCATACTCGACATATCCAAAACGTGCTTGTATGGATTTCATTACGAGTATATGGTACCTCTGTATCGAGATAAATGTAAAGTCATGTATACCGATACGGATAGTCTCATATATGACATTGACAGCGATGATATATATGCCGACATTAAGCGCGACATTTCCAAATTCGATACAAGCGGTTATTCGGCGAACAATAGATATGGTATAACGCTCATCAACAAGAAGTCACCCGGTCTCATGAAGGACGAATGCAATGAAGCAATTATAACAGAATTTATTAGACCGATCGAAAATGTATGCGACACGTGTCGAGGGTAAGAAGGATACGAAAAAAGTTAAAGGTGTCAAGAGTAGCGTTGTGGCGAAGACAATCACGATTGACGATTATGCTCAATTCTTGACGGAAAATATTGAAATGGAGCGTAGTCAAACGTGCATTCAATCAAAATTACACCAAGTCTACACCATTCACGAGACGAAAATTGCTCTGAGTCCTCATGACGATAAGTGGTATATCATACCTGGGACCTCTGATACCATTATAGAATAGGGCATTATGGATACCGTCGTAAAAAGTTTTGTAAATTGTTTTTTCTGCAAGCGCGATCTAAAATTGTGTACATTTTTGTGAATATCGATCTATAAAACTCGTGAAAATTATGTATATATTGTGCTCACTCGATGTAAAACTTGTTAAAATTATGTTTGTTGTTGTAAATATTTAATCGGGTAAGAATGGATTTATTATTTTCTGTAAATAAAGAAACGGACTTTTTATAATCCCATGTGTTTATTCACTCTATCCATCTCCACGTACCCACGTTCCACGAAAAAACATGCATGAGGGGTTCAAAGAGTTTCCAGCAACTTTTTACGAGGTTCATGAGACGTTCGAAGATGTTCGTGAGACGTTCAAGAGACTTTCGAAAACGTTTATAAGAGGTTTGAAGACATTCATGAGAGGTTCGAAGACGTGCAAAAGATCTGTGACGATATTCATAATACGTTTGAAGATATCAACGAGGGGTTCGACGACGTTTTAGAGACTTTTACATACATTCACGAGGAGTTTGAGGACGTTCAAGATACTTTCGAATACGTTCTAAAGACATTCGACGACATTAATAATACGTTTGAAGACATTCGTGAGGGGTTTGAAGACGCTTGAGACATTTTCAAAGACATTCACGAGGGGCTTGAAGACGTTCAAGAAACTTTCGAAGACATTCAAGAGATCTTTGACAACATTCAGAATACGTTTGAAGACATCGATGAGGGGGTCGACGACGTTTTAGAGACTTTCAAAGACATTTACGAGGGATTTGAAGACGTTCAAGATACTTTCGAATGCGTTTTAAAGTCTTTTGAAGACCTTTATAATACGTTTGAAACATTCACGAGGGGTTTGAAGACGCTTGAGAGAATTTCAAAGACATTCACGGGGGCTCGGAGTCGTTCAAGAGATTTTTGATGACATTCACAATACGGTTGAAGACGCTTAAGAGGCTTTTACAGACATTTACGAGGGGTTTGAAGACGTTCAAGAAACTTTCGAAGACATTCAAGAGATCTTTGACAACATTCATAATACGTTTGAAGACATCGATGAGGGGGTCGACGACGTATTCGAGACTTTCAAAGGCATTTACGAGGGATTTGAAGACGTTCAAGATACTTTCGAATACGTTTTAAAGACATTTGAAGACATTTATATTACGTTTGAAGACATTCATGAGGGGTTTGAAGACGCTTGAGAGACTTTCAAAGACATTCACACGAAGACGTTCAAGAGACTTTTGATGACATTCACAATACGTTTAAAGACGCTTAAGAGGCTTTAACAGATATTGACGAGGGGTTTAAAGACGTTCAAGAAACTTTCGAAGACATTCAAGGGATCTTTGACGACGTTCATAATGCGTTTGAAGACATCGATGAGGGGGTCGAAGACGTTTTTGAGATTTTCAAAGACATTTACGAGGGGTTTGAAGACGTTCAAGATACTTTCGAATACGTTCTAAAGACGCTTAAGAGAATTTCATAGACATTCACGAGGGGTATGAAGATGTTTAATAAACTTTCGAAGACGCTTAAGAGACTTTCAAAGATATTTACGAGAGGTGCGAAGACATTCAGAGAGACTTTCGACGACATTCAAAAGATCTTTGACGATTTTTATAATACGTTTGAAGACATCGGTGAGGGGTGCAACGACGTTTTAGATACTTTCACAGACATTCACGAAGGGTTTGAAGACGTTCAAAGTACTTTCGAATACGTTCTAAAGACTTTCGACGACATCCATAATACGTTTGACGACATTCATGAGGGCTTCAAAGACACTTGAGAGACTTTGAAAGACATTCACGAGGGGCTCGAAGACCTTCAAGAGCCTATCGACGACATTCATAATCCTTTTTTCAGACATTCATGAGGGGTTCGAAGACGCTTAAGAGACTTTTAAAGACATTCGCCAGAGAGTGAATCCCTTTTTGGGATGGATATTTGGGCAAATCCCAAACAAACCCAAACAATGCCAGCAAAACTCACTCGTCTAAAGTCTTTCGAACATATTAGAAAGTATCTTGAACGTCTTCAAACTCATCGTGAATGTATGTGAAAGTCTCTAAAACGTCGTCGAACCCTTCGTTGATGTCTTCAAACGTATTATGAATATCGTCACAGATCTCTTGAACGTCTTCGAACCTCATGAATGTCTTCAAACGTCTTATGAATGTTTTCGAAAGTCTCTTGAACGTCTCACGAACATCTTCAAACGTTTCATGAACGTCGTAAAAAGTTGCTGGAAACTCTTTGAACCCGTCAAGCATGTTTTTTTCGTGGAACGTGGGTACGAGGAGATGGATAGAGTGAATAAACACATGGGATTATAAAAAGTCTGTTTCTTAATTTACAGAAAATAATAAATTCATTCTTACACGATTTAATATTTACAACAACAAACATTATTTTAACAAGTTTTACATCGAGTGAACACAATATATACATAATTTTCACGATTTTTAAACATCGATATTCACCAAAATGTCATGAGGACTTAGAATAATTTTCGTCTCGCGAATGGTGTAGACTTGGTGTAATTTTGATCGAATGCACGTTTGACTACGCTCCATTTCAATATTTTCCGTCAAGCATTGAGCATAATCGTCAATCGTGATTGTCTTCGCCACAACTCTACTCTTGTCACCTTTAACTTTTTTCGTGTCCTTCTTACCCTCGACACGTGTCGCATACATTTTCTATCGAAGTCCAATAAATTCTGTTATAATTGCTCCATTACATTCGTCCTTCATGAGACCGGGTACCTTCTTGTTGACGAGCGGTATACCATATCTATTTTCCGCCGAATAATCGCTTGTATCGAATTTGGAAATGTCGCGCTTCATGTCGGCATATATATCATCGCTCTCAATGTCATATATGAGACTATCCGTATCGGTATACATGACTTTACATTTATCTCGATACAGAGGTACCATATACTCGTAATGAAATCCATACAAGCACGTTTTGGATATGTCGAGTATGCACATACCCACATATATCGGCTTGTTGAATTTCACCTCGAGATCGAGCAATTCGACAGCAACGAGGTTTTCAGAAAAAACACTTCGGCTGTGAAAGTTTGGCTTCGCAATCATTGCCTCTGCGCCATATCTGCCCTCCCATTTTGTTAAAAGATTTACATGAACATGATTGCGCACATTCTCCATCGTTTTGTCAAAGACCGCATTATTCATTAATTTGAATAAATTCTTTTCCAAATCGTTTTTGGCGAGCGTTCGAAACTGGGTAGTTAACTCGATATACGACCGCAGCCATGGGGTTTCGTGAGGCAAAGTCCATGACGTAAGCACTGTTGCAAATTCCGCTAGTATATGATGTAGCGCTTTTTATCGCAGACGGTTGCTAACAGCTTTTCCCCCTGCTTACCCGGCGGTTTTTCATGTATTGGACAAAACGGTAGGTCTTTGTGCGCATCATGTAGAGATTGGGGATATTCCAAGTCGACTTCAAGGATGTAGCCCATAGGTCAGTCTAGCGCGATGCATGATGGATAAAAATTGGACACGTCGACGACCCATCGAAAATCTGCATACGGCAAGGGTTGACACATTGTCCATCCATACCAATTGTTGAAATCAAAATACATCAAGTTTGATGATGCCTTCGATGGATCAAACGACTCCATGTACTTGTTATTGGCGTGTGCATATCGGTTTGAGCATTGACTCAGACCACCGCGTATACCCCGCTCAATGAGTAAAACCATATCGATGTCAGTTATTAATTCAAACTTGACATTTGAGTGTTTTAACATTGCATGCCAGGTGTATCGGGGCAATATGTAGTAATACGCGGGGTCTAGGCCACAGCTCTCAACGCATGTATTTCGAAAGTTTTCGAAATCTAAAAATCTAATAACAAGACATCTGTTTTCAGATACAAATCGCGACATAGCCACCCAGCGTTCGGATGGAGAACCGCTTCCAAACGTTCTCAGCATGTGCGTACTCGTTCTCACATACTGTAGCATCTGTCAGGGAACTGTAAAATGCGTCACGTGGTGGTACGCAAGTGCCGTCTAACTTGGTCACGTCATCAATATATTCATAAGGGAAGACCTCTTTTCGCGTCAGCAAACAGTAATCGTCTGTCGAGAAAGTTGGGAATTGCGTGCGTAAAATTTTCAGTTTGTCCTCGGTCAAAAATGAGGCTAATTTGTCGAGACTGGTGTTGAGGAATTTGTATGAGTCAATAAAGCGCAATTAGATCTTGTGTTTTGAATCGTCTTCAATTTCAACGTGCTTCGTAAAGGAGATGTATTTCTCCTTTGTGATTGGAAGCACATCGGTTTTTTTTAAACGCTGTGGCTACTTCCTTGATTATAAAATGCGCATCATAACAGGATAAATTGTGGAAAACTACTGGAATGAAAAATTAGTTTGTAATTTAAGTTGCAGCTCGAATGGGCAGGGCCTCTATAGCATCCAGTCAGATGGCAATGATCTCGAACGCGTACATCTTCTTGCGCAAATGGTTTCTCATATATGTGACATTGAGTCGCTGCTCGAGAACTAGCCCACCTACTCGGTGTTATATGCACCATTGGTACATTATCACAGAAAATTTATTTTATCCGCACTGCTAGATTTTTTAGTTCTTCGACAAACCACGATACGCAATCATCACTGCGGCGTGAGTGATACGAAGATAATGAATTGTCATATGAACAACGCACGTAATATCCGATACTAAATACTTCATGATGCTGGTACATATCTTTCGCTAGGTTCTCCCCATCGGTCTTCGCCAGCACACACTCCAAATCAGCATACACGATGAAGGGATGTCGCTCTTTCCGGCTAAAGTTGCGGAACTGGAGCCACTTATTGGTGTCATCTGGTAGTCAAATTGCACAGTCGTTTATCACTCCACAATCGACCTCGTGTGATTGCAATTTTTCCTCTGATCCGAAGTAGTGCAAACACCTGCAAAGATAAAAAGATTGTTTTGTTTAATTCGTCTAGCATATATAATTACAGATATATATATTGTAACGGGTCGGAATTTGTTACAATAAATTTTATTTGTTCGGGACTCGATCAGAGAAGAAATTAGTTTAAACTCTTAGTTTTTGAGGTATTTGGTAATAAAATGACATTTATTCAGTGTTTTTGACTCGATATAATTTTTAAAGTTTGCTGTTTACAAGGGTGGTATGTTGTTTGTGTTTCTAAAGTGTATTTTGTGTGTCTTAATGTATAGCGTCTCAGTCGGTACAATACTCGAGTTGTGGATTCGCTCGGATGGTAAATGCACTTGAACGCGATCGCTTTACCGTCGGTTGGTAATTTTCTTCTCCCCCTCCTATGTGTATTGTGTCGGTGTGGTGTTTGCCTTTTGTATGCCTCTCCGACCTTCAGGTTCTCCTACTACTTTCGGGAGCCCTTGCGAATATTTTGTGTTTTACAGGTGAGTGTGTGTGTGTGTGTATTGTCGCCTGGTATTTCGGATACCTCCTCGCACTTTCTTTTTCCCAAATACTAATTTTCTATCTCTCCTTTCGTAATTTATTCCTCCTTCGATTATTCTTAATATTTTTTAGTACTTTTTTTTCTTATTCTTATCCCTGTTTTTGTTTCCGTATTTATTGACTTAAATAAAATGTACGTTATAATCCTTCCTTTTTAAGTTTCTTAAGGTTTCCCATCTCAGCTTTCCACCCTGAAACGGGTTTTTTTTTCATGAGCGATACTTTTCAATCCATATAAAAAGTCAGACTTTCTTAAGGCGCCTTCTTCCGTCTCCCGTTTTTTCAATGTTTTTCCCCTTCTCAGCTTTCCACCCTTAAGCGGGGTACTTTCCTGAGCGGCACTTACCGATCCACGAAAGAAGAAGAAGAAGAAGTGACGTTCCTTCAACTTTCTTCCTCTTTTATACCCACATTTTATTGTTTTTTTTACCTTCCCTTGCCAATTACCCATCATTCCCTTCATTGTTAACCTTTTTTCATGTTTTAAATAAATTTATGCTTCCTTTGTTTTTTTTGTTACTTTCTTTGTTTTCTTCCCAACGACTTTTCCCCTTCCCTTACTTATTACCTATCGTTACCTTTTTCCACTGTTTTTGTTTATTTTCTATTTTTCTTTTTCTGTCTCTCTAACTTTTTATACGTTTGATTGTTTGTGTTCACTTGTGTCCTTAAAGGTCGTACCTGTCCACATGAGTTGTTATTATTTATTATTTCCCCTCCCCTACTCGCATAATGGGTCGGTTTGTTTTAATTTGTGGTGGGGGTATAGCGCCTGAGACAGACCTGTACGTCTCAATATATATTATGATAATTACATACCGATCACAGATATATTTTTTATGCTCCTTTTTGGTCAGTTGTGCCCTCACGAGTCTCGACAGGTTCTTGATCCATACGAAGTGCCCCGCATTGCTGTCCTCGGTATCTTGCATGTACAGAAAATTGATGTGCTTTTCTTTCTTTTGTTGAGTTTCGAGTATCGGAACAATGTCCTTTTTGATGGTGTTGGTATACACTTTGAACGATAAATTGTTATAAAATTCAAATTTTTTATTTGATGTATCGTCACCGGGAATTTGATATCCTTCAGATTCAGTACTGTCGAATAATGAGTGTAAGACGATGGACGGTCACTGTCCCGTTCGGCTGGGTATAGAGCTGCGGCAGCTGCCCATGCGAAACATGCATTACCACCCGATTTGACATTAACCACAGCCCTCTTCATCATTATTTCCCGCGGCAATGATATAGAGCACCCGGCACGCATCGGATTATACTTATTCACATTTATCGTGAGGTTAAGTATTTTCTGCAGAGTCCAGCCACTATCACGTTCTTGAAATTCATCGAGTAAGGTTAAAGTGGGCTCCACAATACGCTGTTCATATCACGCGTTTAAATTGCTTGTGCTAAATAGTTCGCAGTTTCGCGTGTCGAGCCTAAAAGCACGGCTTGGTCATGCAAGATTTGCTTCATGTTGATGAGTACGAAAAACATCCACGATGTTAACAGACTGACTGCTTCATGCAAAGTGCGGCCAGATTTGAGCGGAGCGGATCATTTGAAAAGGCTCTTGGGGAAAAAAAATCGGCCCTCTCTCTCGGGAAAATGGAGTTTCCCGATAGCGCCTCGGTGTAGATCGCTCGGGGAACATGAGACAAAAAACAGGAAGTCGGAATGCATCGCGTCAAAATATTGTATGGGTCCTGCAGCTCAAGTGGTCCATCGGCGCCAACGGCCCTTCCCAATCGATCCCTAAAGTTTATAGTTTTTCCAAGAAACCCTGACTGGTCGAGACCTGTCTAAAGTGTTGGCAAGATTCGTGACGGGTGGACGCGCATGCAAACATCTTGACATTATCTTTTGGAATGAAGACCTCGACTTTTCAAGAGCTGCGCTCAAGTGGTCCATCCGCGGTCACAACCATTGATCCCTAAACATTTTAATTTTTCCAAGGAACCTGTCAGGACCTGTCTCGAGTGTTGGCGAGCTTGGAGACGGGGCGCATGCAATAGACATCGTCTTTCGGAATGGAACCAGCTGAATGTCATAAATAATGGGTTTTGAAAGGCCGCAATTCATGTGGCGCAATTCATAACGTTTTCATATTACCGAAAATTTTGTGACCCATATGTGGTTGTCACACGTACGCACGCACGCACGCACACACACAACACTCATCGACAGCCACATCCCCGCCAGTCGCTCTTCGGACCACATGGCTACCCCCTCCATAGGGACATCCGGTGCCGTCATACGCGCCCGGCGACCCCCCCTTCGCTCCGCACTTGGCTCCCCGCGCTGGACTCCCCCCCCGCACTTGACTTCGCCGCGCTGGACACCGCCCCTCCGTCGTACCCCCCGCACTTGGCGTCCCCGCGCTGGACACCGCCCCGTACCCCCCCCGTCATGGCCATCGAACTTGGCTTCCCCGCGCTGGACCCGCCCCCCTCCATCGTACCACCGCACTTGACACCCCCTATGCCGCCATGTACCCCCCCCCCCCCCCCGACACGCGACCTGGACCCCCCCTTCCCCCCCTGAGATGCTTCGATTTACGTTAGAACCGCCCTAGTACATCTACTTGTTTATCAATAATGTTAATTGATTCATGCAAAAATGTACACTCTGCACAAATCTCTTCATTGCACTCTCGTCGTACTTTTTTCAAGTTCTCATGAAATTTCAGAATATCATTGAGCAAATTGTAGACAGCATTTGGCGCAACATCTCCAAAATGCTTAACCACAGCATCGTCGTAATCGCAGATGTATGGTGGACGACAGCACAAATGCCGCATCTCGTCCGGAGTTACCTCGTTCATGATGACTCCAACGAATCGATGCTATAATGGCTGTTGTCGTTGGTACTGCTGCTGTTGTCGGATATTCAGTTGAGAGAGCCTTTTGAACAGACTTTCGACGTCACTTTTCGATTGAATGAGTTTTTCGCTAATGTCTGCCAGAAATAATTCAATTCTCGCTTTCAATTTTTCCGTTTGTAGTTGTAATCTTACATTCAGCGATTACTCCGAGTCAACTGATAGGGCGTCGCAGAAGTCCGCCCTTTATATGCCTAACCTCCCAACTCTCTATAATATTCGAACATTCTAGAACATCTCTCCTTGACGATGGAGTTATGATTGAAGGTCATCATTTTTTATCCACTACAGTAGACTATAACCGAATCTTCTAGAACGTTCGAGAACACACTCACATTACCTCCGCAATTATTAAGTCAATTGCGTAGCTTATATATTTAACGGGATAAACAATGCCCGGAAATCTGTCCTTGAAAATGCCTCCTGCATTCCATGAGCCATCACATCGATGAACTATTATTATCATTAAATCGACTGCGTAATGTATTATATATATATATATATTATAAACAACTCCCGGAAATCTGTCCTTGAAAATGCCCTTACATTCCATGAGCCATCGCATCGATGAATTGTCACTAAATCAACTGCGTAGTTTATTATATATACATTTTTTAAAACTTTATATATATATATATAAACAATTCCCGGAAATCTGGCCCTGAAAATCCCCCCTCACAACCTTGAACGATGACATATTATATCTGTAACCTGACACCCCTTAAATGATCCCAAGGTCATCGAGAACCTTCTAGAACATTCGAAAAGCTTCGCGATATCCCCCCCTCCGTCCCCTCTACCCGCACCCAACGCCCACATTTTGGCCAGAACCCGTGTTGTATATCTACTCATTCCGTTCGTGAGCGTTGGGCCGACCGCATTGTTTGGTTGTCGCACGGTGAAATAACACGAAAGTTTAGATGCGTCTACAACAGTGAAAAGTTAACGGATTTGCATTTTACAAAATAGATTCTTCTCTGGAAAGTAAATACAATTTAAATGTCCTGTGCAGAAATATTATTAACAGTATGTGAAATAATGAATCATTAATAACGGTGGTCGTGTTTTCCTTGGCCACGTTCTAAAAACTTGTGTTAAAAAAGCAATAAGTCAAAAGTGGGATTGGATGGGGCTCTGAATAAAAATGGACATTGTTGCTTAGACATTTCTTCAAAACATATCCAAAAAGTAGCTGCCCATAGCTGCTCTTTTGGCTTTAGTAATTATTTTTGTGGTAAGATGTGTGCACTTTCGGCAGTTTTTCGTAGTTTTCGCGCCCAAAATGTGGTTTATAGGAAATTGGTAAAAATTATTCGTTTAAGTAATCATATTTTGCAATACTTACAGATCCTTCGGATGACACCAAAGAAATTTCTTTCACGAGGAGGGAAATTTTCGAATTCGTGAAACCAGTGTTAAATGGGAACATCAACGTGCGCAGTGAAATTATTGAAGCACAGGTTTCAAAAAAGCAGGAGCATCCATACATTTTGCCGCCAAATAAAAAAGGTGCTCTGAAAACATCAGTATCCGAATTAGGATACTAATGTTTTCTGGTAACTGATAAATTTGAGGCAAACCAGGCATATTGAATCATATCTTGGAATATTGATGACGATAATTGATGGTGAATTATTGAATGGATTTTTATACAATCTTCCCGGGAATTAATTTCATGATTCTGCTCTAACATTTCGCTGCAATTATGCAAGCGCTTTATAAAATTTTTAACTTGTCTGTAAACATTCGTCTTGACTAGAAACATTTTCATGAATGTTAATGCGACATGTTTTTGCATGGATGTATTGCAAACTCCCTGCGATTGTAAAAAATCCGCTTTTATATGTTGCGCAAGATGTCGCAAAAATTATTGCTTTGTTTGTTTCTACGATAATTACCACTGCGGTTTTTGAATATAATTATTATATGAATACAAATTGAATTTTTCTTAATCGACTTTGTTATTCTCATTAAAAACCCAATGTTCCTCCTCATATACTTTACAATGAAAAATACAAAACCCACCGTTATGAATTGTTTTATTGGAAAAAAATGAAAATAATTTTTAAAAACAATTTAAACAAATAATGGAGGGATGAGAAACGTTTTGAATAATTGTTGAGATAACAAAAAAAAAGAAGAAAAAAAATAAGATCCGAAGGAGGAATCGAACCCGAGACCTCCGGTGCAAAAGACCGAGCCCTAACCGTCTAGGCTAGACGGCGGCTCGAAAAGTACCTGACATTTTTAAGTCATAAGCCGCCTAAGAAACTTTGAATCGATTTTTCTCTGAACTTTCCGCGTAGTGCGTCCTCCTACTTTAACCACGTGAGGTGCTAGGGGTCCTCTTTCACAACAAAAAAATTCGGCCAAATCCCCGACCCCACGGTCGTGTTGTCTGCTTCTAAGAAAGTGTTACCCTGATATGTCCGAAATTTCTATAACTGAAAGTGCAGCTACAGTTGGACTCCAAGCATTGTCAGGCGTCTAACCTTGGCCGATCAATAAATGGGTATATTAAAAAAAAAAATAAACTTGAAAGTATGGGCCGAAATATTTTCATTTTTTATACAACGTCAGAAAGTGCTTTAAGAATAACGTTAATAAATTTCTGTTCAAAATATTTAAAAATGGCGCCGTTATGCACATTGCCGCGAAGGCCCTCCGCACGATACGCGCGGTCACTGTCCCAGCTGTTACGCGGTCATGTCACATCTGAAAAAAAATCAGCTCATTCGTGAGTAGTGTCGCTACAAAGTAGCGTAGTGGTTTTTTTTTCGTCCATTAAAAAAATTATGGTGAGCCGAAGAAAAAATTTGTATTTTTCACCAAAATTATGGCTCACCATAATTTTTTCATGGTCGAAAAAAAAACCGCTACGCTACATTGTAGCGACACTACTCATGAATGAGCTGATTTTTTTTCAGATGTGACATGACCGGCTAACGTATCGTGCGGAAGGCCTCCGCGGCAATGCGCATAACGGCGCCATTTTTTAATATTTTGAACGGAAATTTATTAACGTCATTCTTAAAGCTCTTTCTGACGTTGTGTGAAAAAATAAAAATATTCCGGCCCATACTTTCGAGTTTATTATTTGTTTCAAATATACCCATTTTTCGATCGGCTAACGTGGCCGGACGCCTTAAATGATACAGCTGAACGATTGTTATTGGCATAAAAGGACGTTATTAGAAGTCTTCCTGAAAACAAACTTGCTGGTTTAGAATTGATATGCAAGTGGGGATGCGATGGCATTTCTGGTCAAAGCACTTACAAACAAAAATTCAGCGATGAAGATGGCAATAAATCGGATGCCAAAATTTTTTTGTTTCACTTGTCCCCTTGCAAATCTATTATAAAGTCAATCCACAGGTTATTATTTGGAGTCGTCTTTCGTCGCTAAGATTTTGTCGCCCGATAACAATAGTTTTTTTTTCACGAAACTGCCGAAGCAACTAGGACAGAAGTTGATTGTATCGAAACGCAAGAAAAAAACCTTTCCCCTTTGAAACCATACTTTACGGAAGAAGAATTAACATCCATTTCAAACTTGTGTTGGCAATGATAGATGGTAAAGTTTGTAATTCGATTACGAAAACATCGTCAAGTATGCATGCTACCTTTGTGGCGCTACGTCTAAAGATTTTAATCATATCGATAAGATGTTACAAAGACCGATCAATAAAGATTACTTCAAATGCGGAATATCGTCGCTGTATGCTTAGGTACGGTTTTTCGAAAGTTGCTTGCATGTATCTTACATAAAAAAGTGGCAAGCGCGCAAAGAGGATAAAGGAGGACTTGAGAGAAGAAAAAAAATACAACAAGGTTTCCGTGACAAATTAGGGCTTAATGTTGATTAACCAAAACAAGGCTACCGAACTTCGAATGACGGAAATATAGCTCGGCGGTTTTTCAAAAATTCTGAAATCTCTGCTTCTATAACGGGATTTGACGAGGAATTGATAAAGCGATTTCATGTGATATTGCAGATGATTTCTTGTGGGTTCGAGATCAATATACCAAAATTTCGCGTCTACACATAAATTACTGCAAGAAAATTTGATGACCTGTATGGGTGGTATTACATGCCAATAACAGTGCACAAAATTCGGATACACGATCTTAAATTATTGATTCTTTGATATTGCCTATCGGACTAATATCCGATGAAGCTCAGGAATCGTGTAACAAATATATTTAAAAATTCCGGCGAGATTTTTCACGAAAATGTGACCGAGCTAAAACCACGGAAGACGTTTTTGGCAGACTTTTGATAACGTCAGATCCACTAATATCTAGTTTGCGTAAAGTTCCTCCGAAAAAACTGATATCATTAACCACAGATGCGGTTGAACTATTGATTTCACGTTCTGTTGCGGGATCAAGTCAGATTCCCTCGATTGATACGGAGAGCGATGAATCTGAAGATGACAATGATTTTGTACCACATGCATTAGATAGCGAGTAAGACGTTGTAGTAGTAGTAGTAGGAGTAGACATTGTAAGATTATATGGAAATAAATTCTCATTATCATTATAACAGGGATTAATTATTTTATCCTAAACCCTTTCTTCCCAAACCTTCACAGCTTTAGAAACTCCTAAATAATGAATTTCATGCAAATGAAATCGACCCTCCAAAAAGTAGCCGTCCACATGGGGTCCATCATTGTGCTTTTCGAAATTTTCCTTCAGATTCGTATTCAGCAACCCCAAAAACCCCCGAGCACAGACTTTCACCCGAATCGAACAGGTTTTTGAAGAATTTTTTTAGCCTTTCGGAACCGCCATTTTGTTTTTTGAAATTTTAACTTCGGTTTCGTATTCAGCGACCCCAAAAACCCCCAAGTACAGACTCTCACACGAATTCGGAATTATGTCCGCTTTTACGGGATTTCGGATCACTGTGGACTGCCGCGCGGCGCGAATAATAAAAATCGTTCCGGATCAATCGTAAGTACTTCTTGGAATATTAACACTTAGCTATATAAATTTGCTGTCCATTTCTCTATTATTTCATGTTTCTACGACATTAAATATTTGAATGAGCTATCGTGGTCTGAATATTTTTCATTTTGATTTTTCTACAGACGCAGTCAACGGGTATTAAGGCCTGACAAATTTCACCATAAGCCTTAATATCCTCTCTCTTATTGTAACAAGGTTGGTTGTTTTCTTAATGGATCTTTCATTACTTTTAAGATGCTATAAATGTAAATAAGGTGTGAATTTGGTTCATAATTGATTAATGTCCATTTTTAGTGCCTACGGCAAGCTTTTATCATATGGTTCACGGTAGTTCGAGTTCGGACGACCATGAAGGTAATGTGCCGCTCACTCGACTCAGAGCGGCATTTCGTCAACTTATGCCCTCACCAGTAAAAGTAACAGAAAAAACCAACGGTTAGGCGAAAAGCGATAAATTACAGAGGAACTCCGGTCACCAAAGCTCTGTTCACTAAAAATAATGGAGATAAGAAAAAAAAATAAAGACCTTCACCACCAAAGGCAACCGTGGTTCACAGAAGCAAGCGAGTTGGTACTGTCATGGCTGTAAAGAGGACAGGCCAACTGCCATGATACAGTGCACAGAATGCGGAAAGTGGTACTATGATGAATGCATCGGTTTGTCGCTTGAAGATACCGCTGACTTTAAGTGCCCTGATGGCTGTTAAATGTGCAAATGTGTATAGTTTATATGCGTTTCTGAAATGTAATGTGTGCGTTTCTATGATTATTGATTGGAAATACCAAATGTACGATATTCAGATGAATGATTTAAGTATATTAAAGCCGCAGGCCTTATTATCCAACCATAGTAAAAAAGGCCTATTGGCGAGGTTTTTAAAAACATTTAATTTTGTTTTTGTTTATGGTGGAAGTTGCCATTTTTGTTCATATTTTATAATCATTGATACAAAAGTTCGATTATCCTTAAAAAAACCCTTGATTAATTTAAATATTCTTCATTTTATCGCAAATCTCGCTTAGTAAGGCCTTATTACTCGCAGGTATTTTATATTTTGCAATACAAAAATACTTAAAATTTTATTCTTAACATTAAGAGTCATGTTTTAGACAATAAGATTAGAAAGATTTATATCAAATTTCATCAGAATCGGTCGATGGGTTTTTTTTAGCATACGTCACGCCAGTTTTCAAAATGCAGTTTAGAAGACCGCTCTATACTTCCGCCATTTTAAAGATTACGAAAATAAATATCATGCAACAGCCAAACGTAGTAATAAAACATACCGTAAGTTCCAAAAGTGATAAATAAATGTTTCCTTTAAAAAAAATGGACATCAACAAATTTTTCCTCGCCTACGGTATCCCCCTCCCCCCCAGTCATTGGCAAAACTGGATAATATGCATAGTATATTTTTTAGTCGATTCTCGTATTACTTTCACTTCGGCGATGTCCACCATGTATTAAAGAGAGTGCAAATCTGCGGTGTCACGACAATCTGTCTTAAGTGCAAGACCTTGCTATGATATACATTATGAATGGGGCTTATTCTCCTAAGAAACATAGTGAGGTGAGACATATGTATAATTAATACAGGAAGGGATTGAAAGACAGAAATCAAAAACAGGAGGCACAGAAAGACAAACAAAGAGAGGAAGAGAGAGAGAGAGAGAGGGAGTTAAAAGCAGCAGAACATACCTGGTATACATTTCGTGTACCAGACATTCGAAAGACAGACTGACAGACACTCCAAGTTGTACAATTCTCGAACGTGCTCTCTGTGTACGCTTTGCTGGTACTTCTCGATTAAAAAATTAAAAATTCAAATCATGATTCACCACTAAAAACGGAAAAAGAGCTCTAGGCATAGTATCTTCATCCAGATCAGAAAAACGATTATTTCAAGCTTTTCTTAAGGAGGGTCGGCCGTTTTAGTAATACATATTTTAATATTCATTAAAGATCAAATTGATGAACAGATGATCAAAACTTCGTACAATCGAAACGCTATTTTTTTTCTGAAGGTATAACAGTGTAAAAAAATCTGTATTAAAATTAATATAAAGGAAAGTCTTTTTACAGATACCGTTTATGAATTTTAATATTGTCGTTTGAAAATCAATGCACTGCTTTTCGAATGTCTAATAATCGTTCATTATATCCGTGTCTCGTTCTCGAGATTACATTACGTGGTAGCGCTACTTCGCACTGATGATGACATGTTTAGTGGCTGATATTGAAAATTCGCTTTTCTTTTTAATATGTAGGTGGCCATGACCGAGGATCGGCCTCTTATGTTCTTCATTACGTTCTTTGTGTTCGATGACATAATACGTTTTTCCCATACGTCAATTCATATTGAAATTTACCAACGTAAATTGAGTATGTCCACGCTCAAAATATGGGAAAGCGAAAAAGAAAATCAAGCGAAGAAGAGAACCCGCAAAGAATTCTTCGAAAAATGCGGAAATATGAAGAAAAACTCCGAAGAGTCCTATCAGATCAGTCCGCGGGACAGTCCGAAGATGTTATACCAATGTCAACCTGTCGTCAAGGTAAACAACAACCCCTTTTTGTGAAAAATTAGTAATGCTAATATATTTGGCAACAGGCCCACACGAGAAGGTGGGGCATGAATGCACATTTAGATTCGATCGAGCCTATCCTTTAGAAGGACAAAACCCACATCATTTACACGCAGCAGCCTGGTTCATTGCAACCTAATTCAGACAATCATTAGGCAAAAAAGCCTAATCTGAGACGGTTCCATTTTAGAAATGACAAATATCGATGAAAGCGATAAAGAGAACGTTTCGGACATAGGAATTCCATCCCCTCTAACAATTGCCGAAGAAGACACAGGACCAGAAGAAGGACTTAAGGATTCACATCTTGATTTCATCGTTCCTACAATTTCTGGCGCACCGGACCGACCCACTAACAATTCGAATACAACGCCGACAGAACAGTCTGAAATCCCTATTGATCTTGGGGCACTAAAGGTTTTGGGAGAAAACCCATCAGTAAAAACAACGAAGGACTTTGTTCTCCACTCTGAGCTGGCTGCGAGATAGAAAAGCTGGATCGTATACGGAATAAAGAAAGAGGAAAAAATGGAACTCCTCAACAAATACCCAACAGTCGGAAACTGCCCACTCGAAGCTCCTCAATTGAACCCTGAAATGACCGCATCCTTGAATGAAACAGCTATCAAGAGGGATAATTATTTTATCAAATCACAGCGCCTGATCGGTTCGTCCACGGTCTCTCTCGGTTCAGCGATCTCCACTTTGCTCATTGCAAAGGATAACACAGTGGATAGACTTCTCGAAAACCTATGCGACTCTGGGAAACTATTGGCAGCATTGCAAAATAAATAATTCGACGCGAGAAAGGCATACATTCTACCCGGGTTAGACAAAAAAGTCAAAGCGATCCTCGAAAAATCCGACTCAAATATCTTTTTATTGGACCAAATTTATCAGATAAAATTAAATCCGCAAACGCTATGAAAAAAGTGAGTATAGATACAAAGCTATAAAGCTGCAACCTATTGAATCTCCCAGACCTTCATACAGCCAGAAACAAATTTTAAACTGGACAACTCCCCTGGGGCCACCGCAGCGACCAGTTCAGGGAGGACATTACCAAAGGGGCGGTCGATCCAAATTTCAGAGAGGGAAACAGACCTCAACATCAGGTCAGAGACAGTGGCACGATCGAATATCATCGAACAAAGCGTCACAGTAGAAACCATCTCAGAGACGACTTCATTAGAGGTAAATGCAGGTCGTTTGAAAAATCATGTGAGCAAATGGCAGACGATTACATCTGATCGCTTGGTTTTAATTTGTATACAGGGATACAAGATTAAGTTTTATAAACCTGTTACCCAAATGCCATTCCCTAGAGATTCAACGACTCATTCACATAAAGAAACCAAAAGAATGCACGATGCCATTCATAAGTTAATAGGCCAAGGAGCAATCAGGCCGTGTACACATTCCACAGGACAATTCCTGTCGAGATATTTTCTCGTGCCAAAAGCAGATGGCTCCACCCGATTTATTCCAAACCTGAAAGAACTCAATAAGTTTATAACAACAGACCATTTTAAAATGGAAGATAAGAGAACGGCCACAAAGCTAGTAACACCAAATTCGTACATGGCAAAATTAGACCTAAAGGATGCATATTTTTCGATCCCTATACATGAAGAAAGCACTAAATACCTCCGTTTCATATTCGAAAACCAAATTTTTTAGTTTACATGCCTACCATTTGGTTTAGCAATAACGCCGTTCATTTTTACAAAAATAATGAGGTCGGTCGTCAATGCTTTGCGGAAAAATGGTTGGATGTCAGTCATATACTTAGACGACATTCTGTGCATCGCTTCAGAGTACACCTCATGCAAAGAAAACGTCGACGGGACGGTTCGTCTACTGTTATCACTAGTATTTCTCATAAATTATAAAAAATCAATCTTGAACCCTTCAAGAAGATGTCATTTCCTAGGATTCATAATCGACACGCAACGAATGACGATCGAATTATCAAACGAAAAAAGAACGACCATATTAACCTTGATGAACGACTTTAGCAAAAGAAATCGGTGTAAAATCAGAGAATTTGCTCATCTCTTAGGAAAATTGGTACACGCTTGTAAGGCGATTGAATACGGATGGATGTATTTAAAACTTTTTGAAAGGCAAACATTTCTGGCATTGCTTGCCAGCGAAGAAGACTACGAAGCACTTATGACCATACCAAAATCATTATCATCAGATTTCAATTAGTGGATACAACATACCCCCCTTTCTATAAAGTCGCTTCACGATTCTGAATTTGCCCGAGAAATCTGCTCAGATGCATCGTTAAGCGGATGAGAGGCTTACTGCGATACTGAAGGGACAGAGATCACCTTTTGTTTATAACGCGCCGTCTCCGCCTCTCGGCATACGACGCGGCACCCAAGTGCGCGGGGCCGAGATCACGCCCGACCATCGCACTGTCCCGTCTCGCTGGCTCGAGCACTCGCGAGTGTCGAGCCCGAGACGGGACGGCTACCAAACCCCATTCGGTGGTTAGCCCGTCCGAGCCCCTTGGCAAGGGGAGGAGTACTTTCCAACCTCCCTACGGCCTAAGATAGGGCCGCTCCCGAGTTGGATTATCGCGCAACTCACACGCCGCCACTACTACCCCCACGAGACCAACTCCCTGGCCGGGCGGTGCCGGCCGAAGCCGACACCGGGCGCCCCGGCCCCCGTGGTACCAGTATTCGCCATTGGTCGGACGCTCATGGGTCGACTTGGCCCACTCCGGAATAGGCTCCAACCAGCCGTGGCACCGGTACGCCGGCTCGGGTACGCGGGGTCGCTAAGCCCGAGAGGGCCGGGGTCTTCGACCTCCTGCACCCTCCCCTGCGTTATCGCACTCACACCACCACCCAACATTCGCTCCACTCCGGAGCCGCGAGCCCCTCGGGGGGGACGGCTGCCCCTCGGGGCCCGCGACCCCATGACCACCAAGATCTTCGCGCCATCGCGCCACACCGGGGGTCGAGAGCCGAGGCTCTCGGCCCCGTGACCACCAAGATCGTCCTCCCGCGCTTTCGCGCCTCACCACCAGGCCAAAGGCCTCCCCCGCCAGACCCGAAGGTCTCTCCACCGTCGCGCCACACCGGGGGTCGAGAGCCGAGGCTCTCGGCCCCGTGACCACCAAGATCGTCCTCCCGCGCTTTCGCGCCTCACCGCCAGGCCAAAGGCCTCCCCCGCCAGACCCGAAGGTCTCTCCACACCCGCGCGTTATCGCGCCTCACCGCCAGGCCAAAGGCCTCTCAGACCCGAAGGTCTCTCCCGCACTGTTGGTCCTGCCCACCAACCAAGGGACCCCATAGCTGTCGCGCAGCCGGGGTTGGGGATTTTTTAGAGAGGTTATGCTCCTCGCGGCCCTGACTCAACGTGAGGCTGAGTCGAGGGCCCCCGGTCCTGGGAGTGAGCAGACTTCGTGCCGGCTCGCAGTGCCGTGGGGGGCGAGTTCACTGACTGCCACCGGCCGAGTCCGCCCTTCGACCAGGGTTCCGGTATAACTTAGCTCGGGAGACCCCAGGGTCGCTACTCCCCGAACGGCCACTAAATAGCTGGCCGCCCCTGGGGGGGATACTGAAGGGACACATGGTTTCTGGAAACAGTCGGAGCTGGAATACCATATTAATCATTTGGAGCTTCTTGCTGCCCTTCTCGCCTTAAAATGCTTCGCCGCGGATTTACGAAGTTCACAAGTTCTTTTACGAGTTGATAATACTACCGCGGTAGCATACATTAATCGAATGGGAGGTATACAATATCCAGTTTTGAACGGCATCGCAAGAACCATTTGGCAGTGGTGCGAAATCCGTAATATCCGAATCTCCGCCTCATGCATCGCATCAAGCCACAATAAAGAAGCCGATCGACAATCCCGTATCAAAAACATAAATACGGAATGGGAACTAACATCGAATGTATACGAACAACTTATCTCTACCTTTGGGATTCCAATAATTGATCTATTTGCGTCCAGGAAAAACGCAAAATGCCCAATATATTGTTCTTGGCATCGGGGCCCAGAAGCTATAGCGGTCGATGCTCCGAATATTGGCCGCGCACAATGCTGCTTAACTCGGAGCACCGCCAGAGCCGAACCCCGATCGCCCATCTACCAGTGTCGGTCCTGGTTTTAAAAATAAAATGTTAAGAAAATATTGTTCTTAAGATTTGATAATCTTGTGCACGTGTCTAGTAAACGTACTTGGCTTTTTCATAAAAAAATATTTCACTTCTTTTGTACGTTTAAAATGAAAAAGTAATATTCTAAATAAAACCATTATTTGAAATAGAATAAAAAATATTTCGGGTTTAATTAGAATTTTATAAATAATAAAACACCTAATAATTTTCAAGGGAACTTTTTATTACTTGGCGTCCTTTTTTACTTTTCAAAGTTTTTTAGGGGCATTTTACATATTTTTGAAACGGAAACAATTTTAAGAAATTGTTTGAAGTATTTATTTTTAACCGCAACTGTCGTGGTGTTTAACATTTAAAAATTCTATATGTAGGTTATTTTTTTCATTTTTGTTGATGCACACAGTCAATACCACATACTATCTCAGAGTCCTTTCTCTAGCAAGTACATTAACACTACTGTGTTGAAAATCTACCATCATACAGAAAAGCTGCGTGCACACCATCTTACATGAACTCTTGGCACAGAAATAATAGAGCGCATGATCACGGATATAAATTTTTTGTATGATTACTGGTGCCGTATGAAAAATGTTTGAAAAGCGATGGACCAGTTACTTATCCAATGTCCTGAACGAACAGCATCAGGCCCGCAAATCCTTTCTCAAATTTTTCCGCTGACAACAAATATATTCGACTTTCTCTACTAATAACACTGTCCTTGTGTTCAACATTGGAAAATTCTATTTGTCGATTATTCTTTTCAGTTCCTTAATGATGACAGTCACTACCGGGTGTTATTCCCCAAATCCCTCCTTTGTCAAGTAACATTCACACCGCTAATGTGTCGAAGAACTGTCGAAAGACTTATACTACACAGAAGACACATACTGCACAAACTACACATAAATCCCGTCTTTGACAAGTAACATTCACACTGCTATTGCGTCAAACAAACTATTAAAAATCTTATACACCAAACTGTGCATGAATGCCTTTTTTGACGAGTTCCATTTCCACAGGTACAGTGCCGAAAGACTCATACGCCACACTACGCATGAAACCCTCCTTTGACAAGTTGCATTCATACTACTGCTATCAAAGATGTGGCAAGACTCATGCGCCACATTACGCATGGAACCCTCCTTCAACCAGTGACCTTCTCACTGGTACTGCATCGAAGAACTGTTACAAAATTTATATGCAACAGTATGCATAATGCCTTTCTTCGACAAGCGACATCCACTATACTATTAAAAATATCTGTCGAAAGAGTCATGCGCCACACTATGCATGAAACCCTCCTTCAACAAGTAGCATTTACACCGCTGCTGTCGAAAACTCACTGGTACTGCATCGATGAACTGTTACAAAGTTTATATGCCACAGTATGCATAATGCCTTTCTTCGACAAGCGACATTCACACTACTATTAAAAATATCTGTCGAAAGAGTCATGCGCCACACTATGCATAAAACCCTCCTTCCATAAGTAGCATTTACACTGCTGCTGTCGAAGATGTTGAAAGACTCATACGCTATACTGCGCATGGATACAGCACAGCACGCATAATCCCTTTTTTTGACAAGCGACATGCACACTGCTATTGAAGAACTGTCGAAAGACTCATGCGCCACACTACGCATGAAGCCTTCTTTTGACAAGTAATATTCGCACTAGTATTGCATCGAAGAACTATTGAAAGGCTCATATGCCACATTACGCATAATCCCCTTCTTCAGCAAGTGATGGTTGCATATTTTTGAAGTAATAGATAAAGGCTATGAAAATTCTTCTGCTAGTCACATTTTTCTGGGTTAAATCATGAATATTTTCTTTGAACATTAGGCGAGCCCGTGTTTTATAGTCGTTACCTAGAGTTATTTAATGTATAAATTAAATAAGTCACAATCAATTATTATACCAATATTAACGTAGAATGAAAAAAATTGCGCACATTTAGTAGATTTATATATTTTTACATTTTCTCTGAAATGTCACGGCTACGAAAATTCTTCTGCCAGTCACATTTTTCTAGGTTAAATCATGAATATTTTCTTTGAACATTCGGCGATCCCATGTTTTTATAGTCGTTACCTAGAGTTATTTAATGTATAAATTATTACCGCCGGCAAAACTCGTATCCACGAGCAGACGACGCGTCAGCTGGGGCGAGAGCCGATAAACGCTGCCCTTCACATGTTACTTTTTTTGGCGTGATGCTATGAAGTGTAATCTCGAACAAATCTCGAACGAATCTCGAACGACAAGTGTGGAAGAATTTTCGTGTAAAAAATCGCCCGAAAATTCGGCCGAATATTATGAGATTTCAAGACTGAGTAGACGAATCGAAAAATTACCCAAACAAAATCGATAGGAAAAAATAACATTTTATTGGTAAAATGTCATTAGATTTTTTATTCATCCCCGTGTTTTCGCGTAATTTCGAATCCAAGTTAAAACGTCGTCTGCTAAAGCCCATCTTACTGTATAAAGAGTCGCGGCGTGTCGTCAGTCCGTCAATGGCGTCGAGATCGGTGGGTCGACCAGTGGCGTCAAATCGGTTTTTTTTTATTACTTGGCGTCGAGACGCTGCCGCGTCTCTTGATCACCTTCCTTTCTTTTCATTCTACTCGTTTTCAAGTCTCTTTGGTGATCGGTTCAACTTCGGTCTCTTCCCCCTCTCTGTCGCGAACGGCATTAACGCGATTTACGCCGGCGTTAACTTCCGCGGCAAAAGTCACCTCGGTACCCTTCGGCTGAACAATTTTTCGGTAACGACTCGACAACCCAGGATAATTCCGCCCAACTCAGTTAGTTTAAAATAGGTAAGTAGATAAGATTTAAAATAAACCAAAATTCTTTATATCTACTCGAGTGTACTGCAAATATTCATTTTCCGGCGCGTTCCACCCAATTTTCCCACCCGTTCACTTTCAACCAGAATCCGTGATTCCCCAAATCAAAACATGGTCCTTCCAGCCGGATTCAAGTGAACGAAGTGGGAAAAAGTGAGATATTCGCTGAAAACGGCAAGGGAAATCAGTCTTTCTATACCGGTGCGCAAGAAAAAAGGGTAATTTTCGTCGCGACCACATGTTACACGCCGGCCGCGAATTCTCGTCGTCCTCCTCGCAAGACGAGCTCGAGCGATGCCTCGCTCTCTCTCTCTCGCTCGCGAGCGCACCGCGCCCGATACATCGCGCTCTCTCGATTTCGGGCGAGCCGGGAATCGGACTCCATACACGCACGCATGCGCGCTTCGGTCTGTGTCTGGTCTAACGGATGCTTCACGTGCTGGTCAACCGACCGATCTCGTCTCTTCTTCCGACGAACGTTCTCGCGACATCATGCGCTCTCGTGCAAGAGACCATCTAACAAAAGTTTCGCTTCATTTTTCGGACGCTTCACGCCACGCGCAGTAAAAACTTCGTGCGTGTCGATCGGCGACACGATAGTTCGGCATTCGGGAGTTCTTTTTTTCGTTTTGGACGCTTCGTGCTACGATCTCGCCAGTTCTCGTCAATTTTGGACGCCTCGAAAATATCGTTCGGATTTCACGAGTTCTCCGTCGAGTTGTTTTTTTGGACTTTTCGTGAGACATTTTCGCGGTTTCGTCGACTCGGCCGTTTCGAGCATCTCGTTCGGACTTTTTCTCGAGTTTTTCGGGTTTTCGGCATTAGACGCTTCGCGCTATTTCTCGCATGTGCTACGATCGTCAACGTCTCGCGCTATCTTTTCGTCTTTCGTGAGTGTTCGTGATTTTCGTTTTGGACGCTTCGAGCATCTCGTTCGGACTTTTTCTCGAGTTTTTTTCGGGTTTTCGGCATTGGACGCTTCGCGCCATTTCTCGCGTGTGCTACGATCGTCGACGTCTCGCGCCATCTTTTCGTCTTTCGCGATTTTTCGTGATTTTCGTTTTGGACGCTTTAAGCATCTCGTTCGGACTTTTTCTCGAGTTTTTCGGGTTTTCGGCATTAGACGCTTCACGCCATTTCCCGCGTGTGCTACGACCGTCGACGTCTCGCGCCATCTTTTCGTCTTTTGCGAGTTTTCGTGATTTTTGTTTTGGATGCTTCTCGCCATTAATCGCGTGTGCTTCGAACGTCGAAGTCTCGCGCCATCTTTTCGTTTCTCGCGAATTTTCGTGATTTTCGGTTTGGACGCTTCACGCCCTTATCGCGTGCGCTTCGAACGTCGAAGTCTCGCACCAATTGTCGTTTCTTGCGAGTTTGTCGCGGTTTTTCGGTTCTGGACGCTTCACACTAAATCATAGCGATTTCGTGTGTCGAACGATGACATATCGACAATGACGAGCAACATCGCCAAAATGGAACGTCGCATTGCCGGCCTCGTCAGCACTTTTCAGTGCATCTCGAGCCTTGCTGAAAAGACGAGGACTGCGACCCCTCAAAATACCAACAAGACGCTCGCCACCACGCGTCTGTCTTTGTTGGAAACCAACTGGGACCGCTTCTAAAGGGAACATATCGCGCTGCGAACACCTCTCGGAAGCGCCATACTTCAAGGACGCGGTGGAATCACGCTGTCAGCAAGCCTACGAAGAGGCCAAAGTAAGCCTGCTCACTATCAAGGAGCATTACGAGCAGGTCGAACCCACGGGAGCGAATCTGGCGGACGTTTCGACGTTTCCGGGCACCTCAAACGTGCGAAGCGCGCTCCCAAAATTAAAGATTCCCGACTTCGACGGGGAGTTTCATTCGTGGAGGCCATTCCACGATCTCTTCGCCTCGTTGGTCGGCCAAAACTCGGATATAACCTCGGTGGAAAAAATGCACTACCTTCGGCTCTCGGTAAAGGGCGATGCCGCCCAACTCATCGCCAATCTGCCCTTCTCTTCGGATTCCTTTATCTCGGCATGGGATCTCCTCGTAGCCCGGTACGAAAACAAACGATTATTGGTCACTTCTCAGCTGGATCGCTTCTTCAGCATGTCGACGATAGCACCAAGGTCGTATAAATCATTAAGTACGCTCATCAGCACCACAAGCGAGGTATTGAATGCGCTGAAGTCCTTGGAGATGCCAGTCGATGAGTGGGGCGTCATCCTGGTACACTTCATAGTGTCCCGCCTCAATCCCAACCTTCGTGAGCAATGAGAACTGAGAATGAGCTCTTCGACCACACTGGCTAAACTTCCTCAGCTCCGCGAGTTCTTGACCACTCGACCTCGCGCACTTGAGAGCATCGACGATGGACGGCCTTCTTCAACGTGCAATCGGTCCACCTATTGGGCTGCCTCGAACACCTCACGATCGGCACGGGCTGCGCCTTCGGCTAAGGCGATGTCAGCACTCGGCCCCCCTCCATCGTGCCTCAAGGTCAAGGATGGAGTGTGGACCGCTGATACGGCCGCTGCGGTTGCCGCTACTGCTCCCCTCCAAACAGCCGGCAGCGCGAAACAGTGCTGTCACTTCTGCCTTGGATCTCACTTCATCTCGAAGTGCGACCTTTTCAAGCGAAAGCCACCGAAGGAGCGACGTCTCATCGCCGAACAGAGACGCTTGTGTTTCAATTGCCTCGGTCCGCACTCGGACAACAACTGTCGGATCACTGGTCGGTGTCTCGAGTACAACGGCAAGCACCACACTCTCATCCACCTACCTTCGAACTCCTCAACGGCCGCCTCAACGTCCAGATCGTCGACTTCTCAGGCCTTGTCGCAGAGTCAAACGCCCAAGAACAGGCCACTGGCCACATCGTCGCCAAGCGAAGCTCAGAGTTAACTAGGCGACAGTCAATAGTGCGACGCAACGGCTGGTTCGCAACCCCACCCGGTCCACCTCCTTTCTTCGCTCGTCTCGGACTTCTTTGACATCTCGGGTAATCCTCCGCATTTTTCTAAGGACACTTCAAACGCTCTGGCCATTCGACCGACAGTCCTGCTAGCTACGAGCCAAGCAATTCTGACCTCCTCATCGGGCATCTCGCAGCGGGCGAGACTCCTTATACACCCGGGCGCGGAACTTTCGTTCATTTCCGAACGTACGGTCCAACTTCTTCGAACGCAAAGCACGGCCGCGTCCATCAACATCCACGGAATCGGAGGCCAGCCAGCGGGACGGACGCGGGGAGCTACTACCGTCACAGTGTCTTCAATCCATGACTCGACCTCTAAGTTCATAGTGACAGCGTTTATTCTAAACGTATTAACCTCGACGCTTCCCTCGTGCGCCACTTCGGGGCAATGGGACCATCTTCAAGGACTTCCTCTGGCAGACCCGGACTTTCTGAAACCGGGACCAATCGACGTCATCATCGGAGCTGACGCGTACGGTCTTCTGGTTGTCAGACGTCATTAAGGGTCGTGCCATCGATCCCATCGCTCAGCGCACGCTTCTCGGATGGATCGTACTCGGTCCTGTCAACGGCTCCACCTCAAATTCGGTTCGTATTCAACATGTCTCCATCAAAGACGAGGTCACTTCTTTACTGTCGAAGTTTTGGGAGCAAGAGGAAATTCCTCCGGACTCGGCCCCTACAACCGACCTGGACGAATCCGCTTGCGAACAACGTTTTAAGGACACTCATATGAGAGACGCTACGGGCCGATATATAGTACGGCTCCCCTTCAAGATGCCTCCCTCGTAACTCGGAGATTCGTACCCTGGTGCAAAACGCTGCCTTCTCCAACTTCTCCGGCGACTCTCGACAAATAAGTCGTATCGCGGTCTCTACAACACTTTCTTCCAAGAGTACGAGAACCTGTCACACATGGGTCGTGCCCCAACGGCGGCGTCTTCGAGACCACGGTTTTTTCTCCCACATCACGGTGTTTTTCGGGCCCATATCGCCACTACGAACCTTCGCGTCGTCTTCAATGGTTCCTTCAAAACAACGAACGGGTTGTCGATCAACGACATTCTTCACACCCGGGCCAAACTTCAACAAGATACCCCGGACGTCCTGCTCTGGATCAGACGTCACCGGTTCATTTTCATCCGGACGACTGGGACTTCCAGCAAATTCTATGGGTGGACCAGGAGGGTCGAGTCGTCCCATATCATCTGACTACCGTTACGTACGGCCTCACCTGTGCTCCCTTTCTCGCCATCTGGGTCATTCTTCAACTGGTCGAGGATGAGGGGCACGACTTCCCACCGGCGATTTCACCTTTGACGAACGGCCGATACGTTGATGATATCTTTGGCGGTGCCGACACGATTCACGAACTTTAGGCAACGGCACAACAGCTTCCGGGAACCTGTTAGCGCGAATGCTTTCCACTTCAAAAATGGTCAGCTAACTTAACGGAAGCCCTTCGGAATGTTACCTCGGAGTCCCAATCGCAGGCGGTTGTGATCCAATCAGAAGATCCCAACGTCAGACTTCTGGGCCTCGTATGGAATCCAAACGAGGAAAATTTCAGATTCCTTCTTCAGCTCTCCTTCAACCGGGACATCACGAAAAGGACCGTTTTATCGGAAACGGCATCCTTGTTCGATCCCTTAGGTTTCATCTCGCCAGTCATTATCATCGCGAAGGTCTTCCTCCAAGAGCTGTGGCTGGCAAAACTTCACTGAGACGACGGACTCCCAACTCGACTTCAGGAAAAATGGCTACACTTCCGAGAGTCTGAGCGACTTGTCGCTCATTCATCTCCCGCGGTGGCTTCACCTTTCACCTTCATCGACTGTCGAGCTACATGGGTTCTCGGACGCCTCCCAACTCGCCATGTCAGCCGTGATCTACCTCCGAACAACGTCAATCGACGGGTTCACAACGGTCACCCTCGTCTGCTCGAAGACGAAGGTAGCCTCCTCAAATCGGCTCACTCGTGCTAATCACGGCAGTGTGTCAGACAGCGGTCGCCCGCTTCAAACGGCTCCCGCACGCTTCAATGACCTACCCGCTGAACCCGGGAGATTTGGAAGAGGCGAGGTTCTTCTGAATACGCCTCGTTCAACGCTCACACTTCGCAGCTGAACTTCAGATGATTTCGAGCGGAGCGACCCTCAATTGGGGTCATTCCCTTGCCGCCCTCAACCCTTTTGTCGACCAACTAGAGACCCTTCGAGTTGGCGGCTGGTTGATGAATGCACTAATACAGCCCGAGGCAAAACATCCGCCAATATTGCCCCGGACCTCTCAGCTCACTTCATTGATCATCGCTGATTCGCACTTTCGAACGCTTTACGGTGGTACTCAATCCACGTTAAGCTTCCTCCGTCGATCGTACTGGATTCCGGATGGCCGGGCTCCAATTCGATCGTACAGCCTTCGGTGCACCACGTGTGCCAGATTTCGAGGACTTCAAGCGCAGCAACTCATGGGTCAACTTCCGTCTGCGCAAGTCACACTTTCACGGGCCTTTCTTCACACCGGCATTGACAACGCGGGGCCCTTCACTGTCAATACCCGGCGCGGACGAGGAACAAAAACGTACAAGGCTTATCTTGCCGTTTTTGTTTGTTTCACTACTTCCGCGGTTCACCTCGAACTCGTCACGGATTACACTTCAGAGGCTTTCGTTGCCGCCTATCGGCGTTTTTTCGGACGACGAGGAATATGTCACACACTTTATAGTGACTGCGGTACCAACTTCATCGGAGCAGATACTGCACTTCGTACTCTCTTCAAGGCTGGATCAGCAGAGATGAATTCTACGGTCATCTCGCTGACCAACCTTGGAACGAATAGGTCCTTCAACCCTCCGGCAGCACCTCACATGGGTGGAAAATGAGAGGCTGCGGTAAAATTCGCGAAATACCACCTTCGTCGGGTAGTCGTAGAAACCTTACTTACGTACGAAGAATTTACGGCTCTTCTTGTGCAAGTGGAGGCTGTTTTTAATTCTAGGCCACTAGGTCCATTATCGGACGACCCCGAGGACATTTCTCCCCTCACACCGGGTCACTTCACCATCAGCGAGGCACTCATCACCGTGCCAGAACCGTCTCTCACTTCAATTCCAGAACCTCGACTCTCACGGTGGCAATTCCTTCAGGCCAAACTACAACACTTCTGGCAGAGATGGTCTTCGGAGTACCTTCAGCGAAGCCTGTCGATTTCCAACTGGCGACACCCTTCACATGAAATCCAAATCGGCTCACTTGGGCTAATCACGGACGAGCGACTTCCTCCTTTACGATGGCTATTAGCATGAGTGGTCGGACTTCACCCTGGGTCGGATGGTCTAACTAGGGTAGTGACATTTCGTACGGCCACTTCCACCATTAAGCGAGCGACTGCCAAGTTGGCAGTACTTCCAGTGGACTCTTCGTCGATGACTGTCGCCGAAGGCGGGGAGTATGTTTCGGAAACACCAACCACGATTCCCTAATTCCGGGTGACCCCGCGAGAGGTCGACGTCTCTCGGTCGGTCGCGCGCTTGACTCTTGCAGTGTTCGGACGCAGGGATCTTTTCCCCTTGTTTTCAACATTATATTATATCAGCTTCCCTTCTTTTCATTCTACTCGTTTTCAAGTCTTTTCGGTGATCGGTTCAACTTCGGTCTCCTCCCCCTCTCTGTTGCGAACGGCATTAACGCGATTTACGCCCGCGGTAACTTCCGCGGCAAAAGTCACCTTAGCCGAATTGTTTAGCCGAAGGGTACCGCTTCGGCTAAACAATTTTCCGGTAACGACTCGACAACCCCGGATAATTCCGCCCAACTCAGTTAGTTTAAAATAGATAAGTAGATAAGATTTAAAATGAAACAACATTCTTTATATCTACTCGAGTGCACTTCAAATATTCATTTTCCGGCGCGTTCCACCCAATTTTCCCACCCGTTCACTTCCAACCAGAATTCGAGATTCCACAAATCAAAATAATGCCTTCCTCCCATTCTCATTAGTTTTACGAATCCTTAAAAAATTATAACTGAGGAAGCTTGTGGTATTCTCGTCGTACCATCTGGCCAACACAACCGTGATTTCCTTGGTTTATAGAACACCTCACTCATGAGCCGATCGTCTTTGGTCCGTCAAAAGCTTTGTTTTTGTCCTCTTTTAGGTCAGACACACACCCACTATCGAAGAATCTACGTTTGATTGCCGGGCGGCTATACGGGAAGCGTACCATCGGAAAAACGTATCGATATCAGCTGTCGAAGTGATGTTAGCTTCTCTAGCAGAAGCAACAATTAAACAATATTCTACGCCACTAAAACAATGGTGGTCTTTTTGCCAAGAAATCAAAAGAGACCCTTACACTGCCGATGTAAAAACATTATTGGACTTTATGACAAAAAAATTGAAGCTGGAGCGGCATACGGCGCACTAAATTCAGCACGATCGGCTATACTTCTGATTTCATCACAAGACCTGGCTTCGTCTCCATTGATAAGAAAGTTTTTCAAAGGCGTTTTCAGACTCCGCCCAATTAAACCTAAATATGAGACCATATGGGATCAGATAACCGTTCTCAACGTTCTAGAAAATTATGTTCACGCTTCAATAAGCATCCAGAAATTGAGCGAAAAAATAGTCACATTATGGCCTTGGGGACGGCTCACAGACTACAAACACTGTCCTTAATAAAAATTAGAAATATTAAAAGATCAACAGACGGATTTGAAGTAAAAATCCTCGACCTCATAAAAACTTCAAGACCGGGTGACCCTCAGCCCTTACTATTATTGCCATTTTTTAAAGAAAAACCAGGAATTTGCATAGCATCGACGCTAGAAAAATATTTAACGGAGACTGAAACCTTACGCAACAATTGCGATGTATTATTCATAACGTCAAGAAAACCCTTTGAAGCCGGTTCGACGAATACGATAAGTCGATGGATAAGAAACATCTTGAAAATCAGTGGCCTTAATCCACAGTATACCCCACATAGTACCAGATATGCAGCTACCTCATCAGCTCTAGCGAAAGGCATAGACTTATCAATTATAAAATCTACAGCTGGATAATCCAAAGAATCTCAAGTTTTTTCCCGATTTTATAATCGGCCAATAGACTCAGATAGAAGATAATTCGCCTCAGTGGTGTTTAAATAACCATCAATTAATACTCTGAATTATTAATAATCCAAGTTTGTGTTATTATTAAATTATCTTAATGTTATTGTTAATCGTCATACGCCTCACGTTGAATCAAAATAAATGAAAAAACCATATCATACGAAACAAAGGAGAGCTCTATTCATTCTCTGAACATCTACGTAATGTAATCTCGAGAACGAGATCCGGATATAATTGAACGATCAAACGAACTAACCGTTGTGAAGTTCGATCGTAATTGTATCCGACGTCTCGTTCGAGATATCCCCATCCCACCCAAACAAAAAGACAGAATGCTGATCTAACCACAATCCGTGCTCCCCCCCCCCCCCCCTTAAAAGGATATTAAAAACCACATATCCTTTGACACCTTTTTTTTACTTTTTTAAGTAAGCCTTAAACATATGAAGAACAGAAGAGGCTGACCCTCGGTCATGGCCACCTACATATTAAAAAGAAAAGCGAATTTTTAATATCAGCCTCTAAACATGTGATCATCAGTGCGAAGTAGCGCTACTACGTAATGTAATCATCTTGAACGAGACATCGGATATAATTACGATCGAACGTCACAACGGTAAGTTCGTTTGATCGTTCAAGTAATATCGCAACACTTACGTACTGGAAAAATCATATACACATCACAAGGTATCTATTATAAGCGTATTTAAATTAATATGCGCAGATTATATTTTTAAATAAAAAAAGTAAATTTGCCACCGGTGCGATGGTCTAGTGGTTAGCGTGCTCGCCACTAAACCTGCGGACCGGGAGGTCCCGAGTTCGAAACCCAGCCGCGTACATTTCGTCGTGAAATATTTTTCTTCGGCATTTCACGGCGAAATAAGACTAGTTCCACGACTGGGGAGCGAACTTGATGACCGGCTGTATTGGTATAGGTTTTCCGCAGTTTCCCTATACCCATGACAGATATGTCATGGTGAATACGATACAGAGGGGGAAGTCGGCTGCGGCCGCAGGTGGGGGGGGGGGGTGTGGAATTGGCGGTAGAGGCGGATCGGGGGCTCGTTAAAAGGGAAGGACCCTGTACGACTGGAACAAACCCAATAAAAAAGTAAATTTGCCATAGAAAAGTGTATTAATTTTACGGTGTTAGGTTGGTGTAATTGTTATTATTTACTTTCTGCGTGTTTAATAAACTCTGTATGAATTTAATATACAAATTCAGGAATTTTTTTTACTGATTGTTACATCCTAGCGAATGTGCCTTCTCTCGGTTATTCCCAATATCCTCATTTGCCGTTATAAGCTTATTATTAAATGTATAAATCTAGTAATAAGATGAATAACCGCGTAAAAAGGAACGTGCGTACGTTTCGCACGCATATTCAACCCACAGCGATATACGCACGATAGCAGCACCGCCAGTTATCAACTTTTCCTATGCCATTGGCTGACAACAAGAACAAGATCTCAGGCGCGTATTCCAAGAAGAGCTGTCGAACGAAAAACCAACCATCAGCTCGATCAACAGACTCTAAAAATCCTACGCCGGCCCAACCGCATGAGAACCAAGGAAGCCTCGACCCAAGATTACTTTATCATAACATAGCCTCGACGGCTCCGACGAATTTATAACTCTGACTGAAAAACAAGACATCCGGTCTCACAGCGTAGTACGATATACAAACCTCTCGATATGAGAAGTCACCATAGCTATAAATTCACATAACACAAACCATGCGCATGGTTAGGTCTCAGATATTGAACTGTATTTCCCATGCGCTTTTTCACCGAAACACGAGACAACGATCTCCTTTCTTCATACGCATATTAGTCAGAACCGATGCCCTGAAAGAAGGTCACGCACGTGCCTAGGAAATTTGTAACCTACTTGCACATCATACCGCGACCAATCACGCTAATTAACCGATATATTCACGACCAATGGACCAATCCCAGCAGAACTAGATGACCAAGACCACACTCTCCCTAAGATTCCTTCTCCCACTACTGAACCTCTCCTAATTTTCATATCAAGAAAGACTTCCTTCCTGAAGTCAGTCTCGCGACAACCACCATCACATCAAGTTCTTCTATCGAGTTTCAATCGTAGTCTCCTGTCAACCACCATCACATCAAGTTCTTCTATCAAGTCTCTATCCCAGTCTCCCGTCAACCACCATCAAATCAAGTTGTTCTATCGAGTCTCAATCCCAGTCTCCCATCAACCACCACCAAATCAAGTTCTTCTATCGAGTCTCAATCCCAGTTTCCCGACATTCTTCATCAAATTCAGAACTTAGTCTTCCGTCAACCAATATTTCCGTCAACCGAATCACTTCTAATATCAAGTCTTAACCCAGAAGCCTAACGAATATCTCTGATTATCCTTCATACGAACCGTCTTTATTTTTCAAGTCACAAAAGGTTTAATTTACACTTGTATAATTTCTATCATCGGTCCGTGAATATCAATCAATTCATCAACCTTGCGCGCAGTTCATATTTCTATCTACGCGTAGTGCCCGTCGTAGTAAACACGTCGGTTATACACACGACCAGCGTACAATCCTGCGAGCGTCTTACCAGCTATTATACCAGCGAGCGCACCAGGCCAATAGAGAAGGCCCTTGTAACGCGAGCGACAACAAATATCTACGCGAGCGAGCGAGCGAGCGACCGAGTGTCAAACACAACTAATGTAAACTAACTTTACCTTTTCTTGTGGTATCATTGGTCGTAGGCCTAACCGCTTTAACCCGTCTAGTAATTTTATAATAAATAACATCTTGTCAATCGCACAACAATTCTGTCGAATTATTCCTCAATACCGAAATATCGCGTCAATTCCTTAATTCTATTCTTTCCCACGCACTACCCCTTTTTACCCTCATCCCGTGCTATTGCGCTAGGCGTAGGGAACAAAGAGGGAAACCAAAATATTATGCTCTCATCCCTTCCGGATGTGACATGATTCAGTCTGTGAAAACTAATAATCGTTATTTAAAAATTAATACACTACGTTTTGAATGTCTAAGTAATGCGTAGTAATACTATAATACCAAAGTCCTGGAAAAATCACATACCTATTCAAAAGTATCAGTTGTGGATATATCAAAATTAATACGCATAGATTTTAGTTTGTTTGGGTTTAATTAGACTTGGCTGCTTGTTCGGTTAATTCGTCACTTATTTATTTGTTTTTTCCTTAGCTACAAACGCTTTTCGCGTTTGTTACCTCACCTCCCCCTCATTGTGACCGTTTCTTTCCTCTACTGTTTACTCCTTTTTTCTCCCTGTTCCCCCTCTTGCGGCCGCAGCCGACTTCCCCCTCTGTATTATATTCATCATGACATTTCTGTCATGGGTATAGGGAAACTGCGAAAACCTTATACCAATACAGCCGGTCATCGAGTTCGCCCCCCAGTCGTGGAACTAGTCTTATTTTGCCACGAAATGCCGAAGAAAAACAATTCACGACGAAATGTACACGACTGGGATTCGAACCCGGGACCTCCTGGTTCGCTGGTTTAGTGGCGAGCACGCTAACTACTAGACCATCGCACCGGGTGTTCACCGCTCACTTTAGATTTGGTGTTACTCGATACGTTTTTTATGATTTGATTTAACATGCTGAACAAAGCGCGAATTTCAAGTTTTCTGCACTGAATTATATATTACATCACTATCAGAATAAACATATACTAACAAGGAGAAGGCAGAGCCTGAATGTCGCGAATCGGTTTCTCTTTTCGCGTGGTGAAAGTTGAAGACCTCCGAATTAAAGTCGTTTTTTATTTTTGTTCCAACAGGCCTTAGTTGCTGAAATATCGCGATTTGAAAATGTGAGAGTTTCGGAAAGAGCCAAGCAGCTTTCGGCGGGCGCGTAGAGTACGTTGACCGTTGACACTTGAGGCACTTGAGGACACTTGAGGACAGAGTATACCTATGGCGCTTGTGGCGATATAACACGTTTGAGATCGCTCCGTAAATTACGCCACAATTCCTGCTAATATATACACAACAAATTTAAACAACTATACTGTCAAGCTTGCCTAAGTGTATTAAAACAAAGCAAACTAAAAAAAACAATAAATAATCACGCTTCAAGCGCAGAGGCCCCCTCACCGAGGGTTGCCTCGCAACATAACCCCAACATGTCGAGTCAAAAAAGAAAAATTGAAAGCCAACCAGCTAACAAAATAAGCAAGTTACACTGTACAGCCACATCATCGATCTCAATCCAAATTGTTGATAAAGAGTACAAAGTCTTCATGCGCGAGTACAGTAATAAATCTCGGCCAAACACCACAGCCGTGAAGCCTAACCTCCAGGCCTCCAGAGACCGAAGATGAATCGGTGACAACAACATCGAAAATCTTGACTCTAATCCACAATGCAGTAGTTGAACAGTCTCAAAAAAATCAACGAGGAGACAGGCGACATCCAATTAGCCAAACGATGTAGAAACGACGAATTTCATCAAACCGCTCTCAGATGCAGCCGATATGGAAATTCCCGACGATACCCAAGAGACACCGAATGCCCCAACCCCGGACGTCAATCAACAGCGAACAAATAATTCGCAAAAAATTTCAAAAGCCCCTCCTATAAGGCTAACCAACCTCGAGAATATCAAAGACCTGATCGCGCTCCTCATTGCTGCGGGCGTACAAAAAGAAATTTTTTTCGTTTGGGCTATGGACACTAACGAAGCGATGATCCAGGCCAACTCCATCGACGGGCACAACCTAATCTCTGAGACCCTCAAAGGAAAATATGAGTTCTTCTCGTATACGCTACGATCGTTAAGACCGAAACCTCTTATACTCAATGGCGTTGCCGGCGATTACACCGAAGAGAACATTCTCGCAGAAATTACGAGTCCCCAGCTGCCAAACACTGCGATACACAAAACAACAAAATTAAAAACAAACTTGGACGTCCAACGCCGGAAAATTTTCATCGTCTACCTGACGCCCGACAGTGGACTAGGTCACATAAAGAACATCAAATTCGTGCTCTACCAGAAAGTCCACTGGGAGCATCTCAAAAGAAGTGCGATCCACCAATGCAGGAATTGTCAACGGCTTGGACATGCGAGCATAAATTGCAACATGCCATACCGCTGCGTCAAATGCACCAAGTCACACGCTCTCTGAGAATGTGAAATAAAAACAACCACGGGAAGACAAAATCTAAGATGTGCAAACTGCAATCATCCCGGCCATCCCTCGACTTACAGAGGATGCCCTTACTATAAATTCGTGAGCAAGAGGCTCCAAAAACCTTTAGTCGACGCATCGCACAGGACCGCTACCAAAAATTTCTCCTACGCTCAAGCCACTGCAAATGCTCTTACATGGGGGCTGACTCAGCCGCCACAGCAACAAAACCAACGTAGCCAGGATAAACATGAGACGCGTCCTTCATGAATGGAGGATCTCAAAAAAGAAATCATCTCTGCGGTAACAGCTAGTATCAACAATCTCGCCTATAAGATCGAGAGCAATACGCATAGGATAAACTGCCTATACGAGCAACTAGGTATTAACTAACTCCAGACCACAACGTTCCCGCGTACTACAAATATCGCATCGACCAATCCTCTTTTTTTAATTCAATTTTTATTTTATAATCTCTCGTGACTTTGCATGTGCAGGTAAATAAGAAAATATCTATTACTAGCTTTATTTAACTATCATATTAAAATAATGAATGTGCTTGCGGTGGTATTGCGTTCAACTTATGTTCGTGGTATCGTAAGCCTTTGTGCTTCCCTTGTTTTTACGATGGTTTCCACCCTCGAATTTGTTAACATACCGATCTGACCGAAGAAGAATCAGAATAATTACCTGCCGCGAAATTTGCAAGGGTGAATTAGATTAATTATTTATTTTTTTACCATATTATTTCGCTTTATTATTGTGACGTGATTAATAGATTAATTATTTGTTATACACTATTATTTTGCTTTGTAATTGTGACTTGATTATTAGATTGATTATTTTTTATACAATATTATTTTGCTATGTAATTGTGACTTCATTATTGGATTAATTATTTTAATATAATGGATAAATAAAACAAGTAATCCATATTTTCGAATTTTCTTATTCACCTGCACATGCAAAGTCTTATGAGAGATTATAAAATAATAAAAAAATTGAATTAAAAAAAGCATGGGGACGCGAGCCGTGAACTTTCAGAGTGCCAGTCCGTTATCTTACCGTATTAGCTACGGCCGCTCTTATCGATTCGCCCGATTCACGACATCCACGTGTGTCGATGACGAATGTCCTATTCATTCCTTAATTTTCTCCAGTCTATCATAATATTCAGTGCACAAAAAATTGTATACTCCTGAATCAAGTATGGTAAAAATTAAGAGTCAGTTTGTAATTTTCTTAGTTTGTCTACATTTTATATATTCAAAACGCTCGTTGTATTTTTCAACCAATAATATCTATTTTTCTATTAGACGATAGTGTATTAATATTCAATTCGTACGTATTACGAAATGTAAAACCGTATGAAATGTACGTTTACAACACTGAAGCCTAAATATTCATTCGTATACTAAGTTTTGAAATTTCATTTGCCATAGTATTGTTAAAGTATTTTAAATTTCATATTTCTTTAAACAGCGTTTTATAATATTCAATGTACAAGGTACTGTACTGTTCAACAGGATGAAGTTGAAAATAATAGTCATATTGCGATTTTAATACTTTTGGTGTAAATAATGAAATCATATACGTTTGTTGCATTAATCAAACAAATTTTTGTATTATTATGATGCGAGTTGAAAAACTCATACGCAGCATACTAATATTCAATGTCCCATATATTAAAATGTATACGATCTATGAAAATTCATTTACATTACTGAACTGCGAATTTGCGTTTCATATTCCGAGTTCAGAATATTACAATTATAAAAGTATACACCAGAAATTGGAATAGTATATATATATTGGAATAGGAATATATATATATATATATATATATATATATTAAACCGGTGCGATGGTCTAGTGGTTAGTGTGCTCGCCACTAAACCAGCGGACCGGGAGGTCCCGGGTTCGAATCCCAGTCGCGTACATTTCGTCGTGAAATGTTCTTCTTCGGCATTGCGCGGCGAAATAAGACTAGTTCCACGAATGGGGGTCGAACTTGATGACCGGCTGTTTTGATATAGGTTTTCCGCAGTTTCCCTATACCCATGACAGAAATGTCATGATGAATATAATACAGAGGGGAAAAGTCGGCTGCAGCCGCATGCAGGGAGGGGGACAGGGAGGAACGTGAAGAAAAAAGAGTAAACAGTACAGGAAAGAAATGGTCGCAATGGGGGAAAAATAGGTAATAAACGCGAACAGCGTGTACCTAGGAAAAAACAATATATATATATATATATATATATATATATATATATATATATATATCTAAATATTTTCCCAGCCTCTTTCAAACATCCAATGCTTATTTAATTTTTTTGTTTTGTGTAGTTATCTATAGTCGATTGAAGAACGGCTCCTGCATGTTTTTGGGCGGCTAAATCTCGCAGCCATTTAAGAAGTAGTAGCTCTGTAAAGCAACACCCCACCTGGTTCTTGAACCAATCGAGGCCTGTCTCAAAAGCAGCACCACTATCCATTTTAGATGCAGGAGATGAGAGCGTGTTTCAATTTCTGTGTACATCGAAGGTCGTGGCTGTGACAATATGATTAAAGCGCAGTAGCGCAACTCTACGAAAGAATTACTAGTTCCTCCTCTAGTGTAAAAACATTACCTTTATGCTTAGGAATCGCAAGACTTGAAGTTGAAGTCCCAACATACACGAACTACGCGAAATAATAGGGATGAAAACAATTTGCAACAACTGACAATTATCTGTACGCGCTGGAAGGATCAAATTCAAACAGCTGGTATTATCCAGTGTGCAATCGGGCTAACACTGGAAAACGAAAAATGCGCTCAAACCCTTACGGTTCTTGACAAAACGCGGTGTATATATTGAGCCGCGGTCTTGCAACATTAATTATATCCATCACTTGTCAACATTCGAGTAATTGAGCGTTTGGATAAACCAAATCGTGATTCATTTAATCAAGATTCTACTGTAACGATTCCCTCGAAAACTTTTATGGGACGTGTTTTTGTGTCTCCGGTAGGGGGGTGGTACTTAAGATGATTTTAAGAGATTTTTCGATAAATATTTAAATAAATGACCTCGTATGAATGTGAAGTCAAGTGTATATTCATAAAGGTTTATTATTATAATGAAGTAGATCAGTTTCAGGACATTGGTTACTTAAATTAAAAAAGTTAAAAAATAATAAACCACCTATAGGTTAACGTGTGTGAGACGACATACTTCAGTCCAAGATGACATGTGTACGTCATCTGACACACATCGAACGAATTATAGTCAAATATATTAATTTCCGGGTTAAAGGTTGGTTTATAGCGACCAAGATTTGTGGCGACGAAATGTTGCCTGCAGCACGTTAAAATGTTTGTATGCTAAAAGCCAACCCCTTTTATTCCCCTTTGCTGCTTCTGCGACATTGATCATGTGTTCCTGTGACCAGCTCTTACATGTCGAAGTTCGTTCATAATTGCCAGGCATCCGATAACGATAAGCCAAAAAATCTGATTTTGCATCCAGTTTTAAACGCAGCAGGGTAAGATGATATAGCGTGCCATCTTACACCGACTTCTGGCATATCAACTTACCGATAAGTAAATGCAGATTTTGTTGACCCTAGATGGACATGGAAATATTTATTATGTATAAACTCGGATTCACTGTCGGCTATACTACATTTTGCTACTAGCAACACTTATTGTCCGACCGTAGAACATCATCGTTACTCGTATAATGCAAATATTTGAACCGATATTGAGGGTGTGTCGTCTTATCTGATTATGTCATCTTAAAGCATACAATATAGGAATTTGCATGTCCCTAAGAGATTTATCAAATGATGTTTCATAGGGCAAACAAATATTTGAACTACGTCCAGAAAGTTAGGAGACGATTTTTTTTAGTCCACATTTCCTCCAGTTTTGCAAGGGTAGATGCAGGGCAAAGATGAGAAAAAAGAGATCAGATCTTACTGGTGTTTTCTGTAAAGTATCACCAAAGCGTCCAAGTGAAATGTAGGGAGGATGGAGGGGGTCACCGAACGCGTGACTCGAACTCGTATGTGCTCCCAGCCAGATGTTACAATATTAACTGAGTGCCAGAGAGCACAGAGCAGAAAGCTAAGACGCTCAAGATACAGTACTAGAGGGGCACCCGATTTTATTTTATTTCTCCTGGTTGTTGGCTCGAAAAGTTCTATCTCGTAGTAATATTATTGCTCGCAGCAGCAGAACGATACCGGATACAACGGTCATTTTTTTCACCTGTTTTCATTCTGTCCCTACATATACTACTTGAACCAAGTCCGTTTCAGCTAAGGTACAATACTTTGTAGAAAATTTCAAGGTAACACTACTCCGTATTTCTGAAAAACGAAGTTTGTGTATCCATCAAATCGGTTGGCTACCTGATTTTCTCCCAGACATCCCACCTTGTGCTGGTATCCCTTACAGACCTCCAAAAAATAAACAACTTATTAACGACAAGTGTCCCAACTATCATGGACTTCGATGTTATCCTATGGAGTTTATGGCGCCTGTAAACACTCGAAGTGCTTTCAGAGATCAATAGGAAACGCTGAATTCTCCAAGATGGTGATTTCCGCCCTCGTAATTTTCATCTACATTTCTACGACATGTCGCTCATCGGTGTGAGATATTGCCGGAAGATTTAAGTAGTATCCAATATATATGGGTCGTTATGATGCCACTCGACCACTGTCTCTATACGGCTTAATGACCGTTCTGAAGTGCCCCAAATCAAAACTATCTCAAGACCTAATTGCGAGGTACAAGAGGGGGAAATACTTTCCCGCAATGGAAGCGTATGGATGTTCCTCAAATTCCTTTCATTACGGCCCTGATATTCCAAAGAGTACTTAGACATATAAACGTCGATTTCATAAGTAGATTATCGGTTTTCTGTTCACAAGCTCCATTCCCGACCACATTGAGACCTCAGTAGGAGGTATAAGAACATCTTTGGCATCCTGCACGGAATTGCAGACATCTCCAATTCTGAGCATCCCAAAGTACGGATATTCATGCTATGTTAATTAGTTTTAAAGCACCGTGTGTACGGGCTAATCATAAATCAACATCTAAGGAATGAAAAAAATGCTGAATTAAGTAAGACGCAATACTATCGGAAAAAATGGAAAAATATTTCATTCACTCGGGTTAATTTGCTAAATAATGTTGCGACTCGTGGAGTTTCTTTGAAAGTTACAATCCCCGCGTCGACATCCACAAGCCAGTACGCAGCCGGAAGTAGGTTAATTGACCGTACAAGAAAGACCAAGAGTATCCCCGAGGGGTCCCCGGATAATGCGTTTGTGCATTAATTTGTAATTTGTATTTGACAATTAATGAGAGGACATGACGGCGAATAGTGGAACTTGTCATATCTGGTAGATAGCGAAGCTACTTACCTCCTCCATGAGCCAAAACAGCTAAACCTGTGAACCATGAACTAAAACTGTCGTTCTAAAACCCACTTCAGATTATTCGCTCTACCATTTATGCAACTCTATAAGTCACTCTCCTTTTACTATAGACATTTTACCTTTCCGCTTCCAGTGAGAAGGGCGTGTTCCTCGTTAACCCTTCCTTGACAGACTTGGTCATTTTGACCCGGATGAACTACAAAAAAATGCTCACTTTCCTAAAACTGAAAGTTTTCAATAATTTTTTACAAGGATTTAATTTTATACTTTCCGTACTTTAATTATGCAGATATTAAGAAATTTTAAAGTGCATGCCGAATTTCTTTCAACAAAAACGGACCGAAGGATTGTTAAGGGCAGGTGGATGAAGTTCTATCCGGATCAAATTGACCCAGTGTGTCAAAGCCGTGGCCAATTATAAGTGTGTCAAGGAAGAGTTAAACATACTTTAACGATGCCCGGTGCGTCGGTCTAGTGGTTAGCGTGCTCGCGTGAAATGTTTTTCTTCGACATTTCTCGGCGAAAGACGGCTAGTTCCGTGACTGGGAGGCGAACTTGGGACTGGCTGTATCGGTAGAGATTTTCCGCAGTTTCCCTATGCCCATTATAGACATGTCATGGTGAATACGATACAGAGGGGGAAGTCAGCTGCGGCCGCAAGGTGGGGGGGGGGGATGAGTGGCAGTTGTGGAGTAGATATATAGGTAGTGGAATGGGAGGTAGAGTTGGAGCGGATTGGGGCTCGCAAAAAGGGGAAGACCCCTGTACGGCTGGTGCAAACAAATAAAATAAGAATAAAAAATACTTTTAATATTCCGCAACTTACTAGTCCCTCCTTGCTTTCTTCCTTTTTTCTCTCTCACTGTAGGTGTAGAATATTGGGATCAATACAGTAACTCCTTTGTAAAATGACCCCACGTTAAATGTATAATAGTTTTCCATGCGTTTTTATGGCCCTTTGATTTATGCTCGGATGTGACGAGAAAAAGCAGAATAAGGAATAGTATTGAATGTTTCAGATTTTGTTGTGTCTGTAATTTATCTACGAAAGAAATTTCTTTGAAAAGGTTATCATTCATCTATCATTCATCGAATAATTATAGTGTAATAATTTGTAACTTACTGAAACTCTGTTTATTGTTGCCCGACTGAATAATAGTCGTCATAATGCACCGCTTTCATGTGTATAATTTTGTTTACAATGCTCGAAGCATTGCACGTCCCACATGTCTCTTGGCCAACACTCCTTGGTTTCGAAAAAGTCGTCAGATAATCGATGAAAACTTTTTCTACAAAAACATAAAGAATCTACGCCAAATATTTGACAGTTGTTCCATTGTCCTTCTCTTCACTCGGCGTATCAGTTTTTGTTGCAATAGCTTCTGTAGATGGTTCTTTGAAATAATCGAGGGAAAGTCAAATCTCCTAATTTATAAATCACGGGATGTTAAAAACCAAATCCTTAAGGGGTTCGTGGTGTACTTGTAACAATTGGACGAAACGGCTTGTTCCTAGTTGGTGTGGATTACGGGTGAGACCACCGCTAAGGATCGGATTTGTACCGAAGATCGGAACAAAAAACGAAATGGGATAATTATTATAAATTTTTACGGGTTACAAAATTTTGATTGCGGTGTGCACGGCGTTTGGGAGTATTAGCTTCATTGGAACGATTTATAAATGGTGATATATGGAGAAAAAAAGATGTTGCAAGGGCCTGCAAAACAGTTTATCGCATTCCAAAAAAATCTCACAACGTGGAAAGCATTAAAACAATCCCTCATCGCCGAATTCAAAATAAAGGTAAATAGTGCTAAAGTCCAGGCCCAGCTTTTTAAGCAAAAAAGACAGAGCAGTAAAACTCCTCGACAATACGTGTATGCAATGCAGACAATTGCTAATCAAGGGAGTATTGAGGAAGAAGCCCTTATGCAATATATTATCGACGGAGTAACTGATGACGACACGAATAAATGGAATACACCACGCTCAAACTGTGTCCAAGCTGAGAAAAAATTTGGAGACTTATGATTGAATATGCGAAAAATCGTCGTAGAAAAAATGAATAAAAACCGAACCAACGAAGGACAAAAAGGAATTTCACTCTTCATCGAAATAAAATTCCACAGCAAAAGATAACACAAGATCGAAGAAAAGTCGTTGTTTTGGGTGCGGATCGGCCGACCACGAGGTTAAAGTTTGTCCAAGTAACGAAAAAGGGCCCAAATGTTTTAAATGCAATCAATTTGGCAACATTTTCCTGTAATACGAGAATCCTCCAAAAAATACTCAAAATCAAGAGGGAAGAATTAATTTGGTGACGACGAATGAAGAAACGATCGTCGTAAAAAATTCTGAGTCGGAAATTGCAGCGTTGCTTGATACAGGAAGTTGCAAAACACTACCGCGCGAAGACGTGTATCGAAAAATTGGAAGTCCAGACCTACAATCAACGGAGCGAGTTTTTAAAGGGTTTGGAAATTTCAAAAGCAGGGCGATAGGTGTTTTCCATACCGAACTAACGATCGACGGTGATGTTTGTACGAGTACGGTATACGTCGTACCGGCACGTACGATGGACTCGCAAATGTTGTTGGGAAAAGACGTACAGTGATACATGGACATTCGTATTGGAGGAGGAATAATGACGATTCGAAAATTGGAGGACGTTGAGTCTAAGAGCGATGATGTCCGGCGAGCATGCGAAAAGAATAAAAAAAGATGATCACGAAGAACAGTTCGACGAAGTGTTGGCCTCGATAAAATGCATCGAACTTCGAGGAGTAGATCTCTCAACGCCGTACAGAGAAGAAATTAAAAAAACTAATAGACAAACACAAACCTTGCAAACAAGTTTAGAGCGATATCGAGACGCGAATAATTTTAAGCGACCAAGAACCAGCTCGTTTGAAACCTCGGCGTTTCGAATTTTGAGAGCAGAATCATAATCAGCGACCTTGCAAATCCCCGAGTGCCACATTCCATCCGATACAAATGAACTTTTGCATTTTTGTCCGCCATATTGGATCCGCCATTTTTAATTTCGGAACTTTGGGAGCAGAATCATAATCAGCGACCTCGAAAACCCCCGAGTGTCACGTTTTATCCAATTCAAATGAACTTTTGCTGTTGTGTCCGCCACATTGCATCCGCTATTTTGAATTTCGGAATTTTGAGAGCAGAATCATAATCAGCGACCTCGAAAACCCCCGAATGCCACGTTCTATCCAATTCAAATGAACTTTTGCATTTGTGTCCGTCATATTGCATCCGCCATTTTGAATTTCCGAATTTTGAGAGCAGAATCATAATCGGCGACCTCGAAAACCCCCGAGTGCCACGTTTTATCCAATTCAAATGAACTTTTACATTTATGTCCGCCATATTGGATCCGCCATTTTGAATTTCGGAATTTTGAAAGCAGAATCATAATCAGCGACTTCGAAAACCCCCGAATGCCACGTTTTATCCAATTCAAATGAACTTTTGCATTTGTGTCCGCCATATTGGATCCGCCATTTTGAATTTCGGAATTTTGAGAGCAGAATCATAATCAGCGACCTCGAAAACCCCCGAGTACCACGTTTTATCCAATTCAAATGAACTTTTGCATTTGTGTCCGCCATATTGGATCGGCCATTTTGAATTTCGGAATTTTGAGAACAGAATCGTAATCAGCGACCTCAAAAACCTCCGAGTACCAATTTTCGTCCAAATCCAACTACTTTCATTTGGGACACCGAGCGTGAAATTTTTCGTGTCACTCAGGGGGTGAAAAGCGCCATTTTGGGGGTGAAAATGTTGACAACGACGAATAAAAAAAATTGATTGTTCAATCGTCATTATTCTATGCACCCGTGGTTGAAAAAAAACCGGACTTTTCAACGGCTTTGAGGTGAAAAAAAAAATTGAAAAAAAATGTCATCGATTTTTCCTGTTTTTTTTTGTTTAAAAGCCGCCATATTTTTTTTCCTAATGGACAAAACCCGATTTTGACCCCAGATTCTGAAAGAGCACCCCCGAAAATACTAGGGATCGTATTATGACTTTTTTTATATAATTTTTTATGACTTTTTTTATATAATAAAAATCTGGCTTGAAATTGAAGGAAAAAATCGCGATTCTTGGGCGTTAATGGGTTAAAAAGCCCCCTCACATCTGAACCGGTGTTACGTATATACCGAACAGATGCCATAACCGAACTCCATACAGACGCAAGCAAGGAAGGATACGGAGCGGTCCTGATACAACGAAACTCTATCGAAGAAGATTTTCACCCAGTCCTGTATATGAGCCGGAAGACAACTGATGCCGGGAAAAAACGACACTCTTACGAGTTGATTGAAATTCAAGCTAGTCACGGACTGTGAAGCTTTTAAGAAAACATTGAGCAAGGAGGATCTTTCTCCCAAGGTCGGAAGATGGGCATTAATGCTCGAGTATTTCGACTATGAAGTCGAGCACCGCCCAGGAACACGCTTGAAGCATGTAGATTCGCCCAGTCGACACCCGATTATGAGAGTCGATGACACAATCTCTCTAATGATCAAGAAACAGCAAAACGAAGAAGAAAGATTACGAGTAATCAAACAAATTTTGGAAAAAGAACCCTACGAAGACTATCTCCTGGAAAGTGGTATCCTGATGAAGAAAGTAGGAAGCAAAAACCTCGTAGTCCTGCCTTCTAGTCTTCATAACGATACAAGTCGTCGAGCGTACGAGAACGGACTTTTCGGTGTAAGAAAGATGAGCGAAAGCACCAAGCAAGATTATTATTTACCGTAATTGAAAGAAAAATTGGAAAAATTCGTCAGTTGCTGCGTCCGCTGCATCCTGGCTGGAAGAAAAAAAACGGAAAGAAAGAGTGGGAACTTGTTCCGATCCCGACGGGGGATATTCCGTCGTTGATTTACCATGTGGATCATCTCGGATCTATGACTTCCACCTCCAAAAATGATAAACATTTGTTTGTTGTCATCGATGGTATTGCCAAGTTCGTATGCCTTTACCCTACGAAAACAACAAATACTAAAGAGGTAATTTCAAGATTGTGACTCCAACAAGCCGTATTCGGTAACCCTCACCGAATAATCAGCGATCGTGGTCCTGGGTTTACCTCAATGGAATTTAAAGAATATTGCTCCTCTCAAAACATTGCATGCCATCATTTATCCAGTTCAAAATAATTGCATTAAATAAAGTTGATACCCCCAGTAAATCTTCATACATCTTTCTACACGCATCTCTAGCGGATTTATCAATCACACATTTTACGCTTCTAATCATCTCCAGAACTAGTTTTCTTTGCCAATGGGTCGTATCATCAAAACATACACTACATCGAATCGAATACGCCGTGTGTAAAGGTCCTGACACGCAGCCCCGCCACCCCTTTCTCGTACCGACGGGGAATTGCGTGGATCGGAACCCCGGTGTTTTGTCGTGTTCGATTGATTTACATCGTTCTTCTACACTTGAATTTTTTCGGCGTCTCCGACGAGCAGAATCGACGAGAATTAATGAGTGAGTTTGCTCACGGTGAAAGCGAGACTCGAAAAATGTTTTCTTTTGTTCTTACCGACGATGATGCTAAGTGTCGTTTCGACGCGGTAACAGCGGCACGCGACGTTCACAAATTCTTCAACATCGACGCAATTTTCCCGCACCCGCGATCATATGGATATTATTGTGTATCCTCCAATTTTGATAGCACGATCTTATTGCTGGAATTTATATTGACGTAAGCATAAGAAATATGGCCTGTCTCATAACCTCAATTTACGTACTTTGTCATTTGCCGCGATCTTCTCTCGCATTGCTTTCTCGTTCACCATTGCATTGCTTTCTCGTTCATGTGTCAAACAACCAACGGCTCCGATGCAAGAAACTCAAGTTTATTTGCTCTTCGCAGGAATACCTCGGTATTTATTCGTGAAAAAATCGCAGATAGCATATTTTTTGATGATCCGTAGCCATTGTCGTTACCCCTAAAAATCCTCGATTTCCTGAGCAGTGTGCGACCAAAATGAGGCACGAAAGGTTAACACCCTTTGCCTACGAACGCTAAACTGTCAAGTCTAAAACACGGATGATTTGGAGACCTGTGGTGATTCCTCGATAGCTTCACCCTGATGACCGAGCGTACTATTGGTATGTCGTACAGAGATTGTACCCTACGGTGTACCTGTACGGTAGTACACTGCTACTCGCAAATGTACGTGTTACTAGTATGGTACCGGTATGCTGTTCAATAGTAAAATATACCGGTTCTGTATCCTCACCATACTCATACCGGTACCGATACCGTACACACATACGTGGTAGGTACGGTATCTGGGCTATCATGTAGGAACCAGAACTAATGTAGCGTCGGATTTACCATCTCGATGGACCATAAGATTAATCCAGCGCAGCAAGTACGTACTGCCGAGAATGAGAAACGGCGTCAATCGTCGCGGCCACAGTATACAGACCCAGTGTCACGAGGATATCACCGCTGTCTCTAATCTCTCCGAGAGCACTAGCGAGGCTGACCTCAAGGAAATCGTCGAACCCTTCAGCTTCGTTCAGAAACAATATCTCGCCAAGGATCGCGTCACCAATATGTGCAAGGCCTTTCGATTACGCACGTACGTTTCAAAACGAAGGCCGAGAACGCTAGGGCCTTCTTGCATCTCAATGGTTACGGCTACTATCATCTCATACTCAGCGTCAATGGGTCCAAGCCTCCAGCGCAACAGAATTGAATGGTCAACGGTTGAACGCGTTAAGGTAGAACGAGCGCTCGCTCTTGTTTTTTTAAATAGATTTTATTTAAATTTCAACCAGACATTGTTCGTATCATTATGCGTATTTCAGTGAAATATCAGAACAGTCAACTATTTAGATTCGAAGATAATGGGTTTGATAATTGCAACTTTTAACACTGTTAGGGTCTGCATTGAAAATTAGACAGTAGTGGTAATAGGCTGGTTCTAACCAAGGGATCTCAGGGGGTAGCGGGCGGGGGTCCAGCGCGGGGAAGCCTAGTATGCATGGCGGAGAGGGGGTCGAGCGCGTGACGTTACGAGGGGGATGTCAGGGGTCTCTATGGAGGGGGTAGCCATGTGGTCCAATGAGCGGGTGGCGGGACGCCGCTGTCGGCGAGTGTTTTGTGGGTGCGGGGTTCATAGAGAGTGAACGTTGAAAACCCATAAATCTTCTAATTTATTATTGATATACTTTATGATAGACATACAAATATTATCATCGATGCAAGCGGAGTGTTTTTATTTTCTACACTCATTTCTCTCTCTCTCTCGCTCTCTCTCTCTCTCTCTCTCTCTCTCTCTCTCTCTCTCTCTCTGTGTGTGTGTGTGTGTGTGTGTGTGTGTGTGTGTGTGTGTGTGTGTGTGTGTGTGTGTGTGTGTGTGTGTGTGTATGTGTGTGCGTGTGTCGACACGATATGTGCGTGTAACAACCGTATATGCGTACGGGAAAATTTAAACAATTTGAAGATCACATGAGAGGAGGCACTTCAAAGCCCTTTTATTTATTACATGCAGCTGCGGTGCCTTGGTTTCATTTTTCCGAAATCCTTAAAATGTTTGTATGCGTATCAACTCGAGTCTCGCCAACACTTGAGACAGGTCCTGACAAGTCAGGCGGTTTTTTCTTGAAAAAACTACAAACTTTAGGAATTTTTCATCCAAGACTTTGACCGCAAATGGACCACTCGAGCTGCACTCTTGAAAACAAGTTTCAATACGTCGACGTCTCGGTGTCAATCCGAAATATAACGTTAAGATGTTCACATGTGCGAGTAGGTACGCAGTGCATCCGGTCAAACACCTTCCGAACTTGACCAAAAACGAGCTCGAACAGGTTCCACAGGTCTTGCTCTTAAATTATTAGGGAAACTACATTAGTTTATTGAGGGATCATTTGCCAGAACATTAGCGGAATGACAGTGAAGTGATATCATATCTTCCATGCATGGACCATTATAATACACCACAAATGAGAGATCACATTGACGGTCCCCCACCTCAACGTCGGGAGTGTCGAAAATGTCATGAGGGGGGAAATTCTCCACGTGCGAGGATTTTCAGACGCCTTGGAGCTTGTTTTTCATGATTGGAGAAGTGTAGAGGCGTGATAGAGGAAATTCTCCACGTATGGGGATTCTTCTAACGTATTTAAACTTGTTTTTTTTTCACGATTGGAAAAGTGGGGAGAGGTTTGAAAATTTGAGTGGGAGTGGTACGAGGAAGCTTATAATTCCGTGGAATAAGCTCAGACTGCACTATTCCACCGCAACATCAACATCTCTTCAAAAAAGGAACTTTGAAATTGTGGGAAGATGGATCCCTCGAGGATAAACATCGTCAGCGTGATGGCTGAATTCCTTCTAACGAAGAAGCTGTCAGAACTCCGCGTTCACTCGGATCATTGAATCTCCGACATGAGGGCCGTACAAACCAAGTTTGGGAAACGCTACATCGCGGACATCGTGGATGAGTTCACTGTCTTCTTACCAGCGCGACTTGTGAAGGCCTTCGGTGAAGATTTGGAACCGTTCGAGCGAATACGGCAAGCGGCACGTAATCATCGTCTCTGGATGACATACAAAGGTGGAAAATACAACAGCATAGACGTTTTCCAAGTCTGCGAACACATGGTGGAAAAAGACGAAATTCGTTGGAACACCATCGTGCATCATCAAGAGTATCACCATCGTTTTCGACGTTTTAAGTGTTTGACTATGTAAAAATGTATTTTAAAAAACTGTTTTCTTGAAATGTATGAGAAGGAGAAATACAAAACAATTTTTATCGCAGAATAAATTAATAATACAAATACTATTTATTTTCATCGAAATGTTTTTTTATTCATTTTAAAAAAATCCCTCGCTCACACAACGCTTCGTATATAGTCAACCAGCTTTGCAGCGATTTTACATTATCATGGGCGCAGTTGTATTGCGTGTTGAAGGAATGATGGGGGCATTTGGAGTTTGTGATTTTCGGCAACTTCTGCAGCGATGGACAGTCCAGAGTCTCCAAGTCGATGACGTTTGTCGCAGGATCCGTAAATCGTGATAGCTATGCGCATTTCTCGAATCCCTTCGAATAGATGGTGGGAGATTTTCCTTGCTAGATTTCTCGAATTGTCTTTGTAGCTGCCTCGTATGGTATACCGCTGTGATCCCATCGTATTCCATGGAAATTTCGTTCCAACCACTTGTTTGTCATTTTGTACTTGGCCGGTAAAGAGTCCCATGCAAATGGTGCGTTGAAGACGAGCTTCAGCGGTTCAGCATCCTTGTCGTGGAAGAGTTTGATGATGGACATCTCCTTCAGGACAAATTTGTTGATGGGCCTCTTGAAGCCCTGTACATCGACGAGAAGCTCCATGTTGACTGACGTGGATGCGAATTGTCGGCATTATTTTATACTAATTTTTTAACCCCTCAACTGCTTGGATTGTACTCGACAATACGATCATGGAGGATCATGCAGTATGCTGAAGTTTGTGGCGGAATATTATTTTTCAATTCGAACTCAAGGCGCACGTCTACAGGGCCGGACTTGAGAGAATCGTTTTGCTTTGAACAGTCAATGACAACGGGGGCTTTTTCTAAAAATGCAATCCTGCTCAGCGATGGTTTGACCTCTTTGTTGTAATAGGTCGGTTGCGTACATCTCGTAGAGTAGAGCATATTGATTTTGATCAATGTTCAAATTCAAATTTCCATATGGATAACATTGTGAGTTAAGGTAAAGTTTGACATCGCTCAGGTTACAATGATCAAAGTGGCTCGCATTGTGTTGTTTCATATTTTTCCGTCCCGTCTGCAGCGCGCGTATGACATATCGTGGCTTCTCCAGCTGATTCGAGGTTTTCACTGACCCCACATGCTTGGAGGTGACAGGCAGCAATGGATATTCATACAGTTCCCATATTCGAAAACTCATGGAGATTGGTGCGTCTTTGGCGAGAAACTTTAATAGTTGAATTTTTCGCTGATCCGAGACTGTTACATACGGCACGAGCCATTCTATTTTATGCAATATGAGTTTGTAGTCTTCGGGCGTTGTTTGTACAATGGCATTGTCGTCGGTCTTTGATCTCGTGAGAATCAACTCGTGCTTGGCATTTACGACAATTTTACGATAATCTTCGGCAAACCCGAGGAGCATGCTGAGCGGAATACACACATTAAAGTTTCCCGATACATCTACAATCTGCTTCGTCTCTTCGACATCGAGCCATCCAGTGCTCTCGAGTATAGAACTTTTGGCCGGTAAGAGAACTGAATATCCCTTAATTACATTCGTAATGTCAACATTCTTATTACGATCGATTTCTATGGCATTCAATTCATATCGCACTTCCTCAAACAAATGACAAATGGCATTGTTGACGAGACTTGTAGCAGTGGTGGGCGCACCATCACGCTTGGATAATTTCCCACATATGTGTAGAGAACTCTTGCTTGGCAGGATGGAGAGGTCTTGATGTTGGATGGCAATACGGATTTCATCGCTGTTATTGAAGGTCGAAGATGCATATGGCTGATGAGCGTGAATCTCACAATGGATGATGGATTCATCAAACACCACGGGCGCCTGAGGGTTTACAATTTCTTCCTCCATTTCACGCAACAGATGCACAGAGCACAGACTAAATAATTTTTTATACGCTTTCGCCACGCACTTTGAGACTCAAACTCTTCAAGAGTAGCACGTTTTGAAGTATTAGCACTTTGGGCGCTGGCCGACGACTGATTGTTTTTATCCATGGCCGTTTATTGTTATTGGAAGATCTATTGAAAACTCTATCCCTCACGACTTTATATGCAGGCGTATGGTGATCACTTCACCGCGAAAATTTACCAAATCACCGTCCTGATCCACTTTGCGAAGCTGTATCGCGTCAATCGTTCGGCTCGTGATTGGCAGATAAATTACGTAGGAGGGAACGTCAATGATCTTATAGCCTGGTGGCATAGATGGAAAAAATTCGTGAACTGTGTGTACTTTTTGTCCATTAATATATGCGCCAGCGGTAATGTTGCACTCAACGCGTAAGGCGTTCACTTTAAGAATGGCTACAGGAAGGTCCGATTCGTGCCTTTTATTGGCTTCCAATTTGCGTGCCGTGAAGCCTAGTAGACGCCCAATAAAATCTTTCGGCTCAAAATTTACATCACGATCACACTCGATCTCACTGCCTAGCGTAAAATTATTGGGTTTAATGCTGATTTTGATGTTTTTACGTGAGAGCTCTGCTTGTACGAACGTCTCAATATCCTCTATTTCATAACTAGGTAGGTAGGTATCAACACCTCATCTCCCACGTAAAGTTTATCGTGCTCAACGTCGATATTGGGAATAGAGTTGAAGGTTAATAATTCCACGAGACCGAGAGTATAATTTTTGTGTGGCGAGAGTTCGATGGGGAGAAAGTATTGCGCCTCGAGTATGGACGATGAGCCAGATATGGTCAATGTTAAACTTTCGTCCATGATGCTGGTAAATTAACAACTGAATTCCCCACATCATTTCCCCCCTATATATAGTGTATACTTGTCTTTGTGCTGCAATTGTCGAAAAAGAAATTTGAGACACAAATGCCCACATTCAATCGTATCATATTCCTGATATCCATTATAATTATCATTTACGCTACCAACACGAAAATATCTCATGAGTTCGGATGATGGTGGAAGATCGCCGAAACTATCAATGTACATGACTTTCCATCCAGTCTTTTTGTAAGTGACCCAGTGCGTTCCAGGACCGGCATTGTCATCCAAATTTACAATTGCTGCTTCACATTTGAGAGGTCCGCTCGCTGGCAATGTGTCGCGCATGTAAACTCCACGAAAATGTGGAATCTTTAGGATTTTTGCATATTCAAGTAGGTCGCGGTCGGTGAGGGGTCGGTGAGGTAGCGTAACTTCTAGTTTTTTGGCTTGATATGAAGGCCCAGTCCCTGCTTATATGGTTTCAGATTTAGACCTCGACCGAATGCAATTGCTTCAATTGTCCGATTATGACGCTTTCTTTCATCCAATTCACGTTTAGCTGCTTGAGCAGCATTTATGGCTTTAGCTATACTAGCCGCACCACCTGACAAAGCACCCGCAGCGCTAAGGCCCGCAAAAATGGGCACGAGGAAGGGCAATAAACCACCAATTTTTTTGGGTGCAGGTAGAACCCGAGGTGTGCGTACTTTACCACCTTTGCATCCTTACAGCTGCGCGAGCACCCTTTAGAGCTGATTTACTAACCTTATGCGGATCATTACTTTGAATCATTGTCTTCTTTGCAGCGCCAATTATCTTTTTCAAACAAACGCCACCCTTGCGGGTCTTTATCCCCATGCTAAATTTTCTCTTTATCTTCATAATATTTGCCACACCCCAAGCATTGGCTTTTTCACCGATACTAGCTTCTCTCGCAGTAACACGTTGCCCAGCCTGTTCAGCCAACACTTTATCCGCCAAACGTCTCGCCTCAAGATGATCCGGATTTTTCGAATACGTAATATCGTGTTGTTTACAAGCCATATCCAATAGGTTAATGACCGGATCACCACGAGCAAGGCGCTTAACCAACTTTGTGCCTGGTCCGCAATATTGATACCCAAGCAGATGTACTTCAACGGAGAGTTTGTTGATTAGGCGGTTGACTAAACCTTTACCATTCTTGCCATGCATGATCATGTCTAAATACAATATGCGACTAATTAATAATCCCTATAAGAAGCCTGTTTATATGATTTCGCCGTTAGTCGTGTGTGAGATGACGTTCAAGAAGCAAACTATCGGAGGTGGATTCCCCGTGATAAATTTCGACGAGTTTGTCGAAGACGGTGGGGGAAGAAACAAAAACGCCATGGGAATTTATTGCCGGATAGCATACGTGCACTGTTTTGCGGTCCATCCAATTGTGGGAAAACCAACGCTTTGCTCACTCTCGTCATCCATCCGAATGGTTTGAGATTTGAGAACATTTACTTGTATTCCAAATCGTTGAAGCAGCCAAAGTATAAGTTGCTCGAACAATTACTCGAACCTGTGAGTGGAGTTGAATATCATCCAATCGAGGCACATGAACAAGTGATAGCACCAAGTGATGCACGATCCAACTCTATATTCATCTTTGATGATATAGCATGCGGTAAGCAGGACAATGTTCGGGCCTTCTTTTCCATGGGAAGACATGAGATTGTTGACAGCTTTTATCTTTGTCAGACGTGCACTCGTATCCCCAAACATCTCCATGAGATTGTTGACAGCTTTTGTCTTTGTCAGACGTGCACTTGTATCCCCAATCATCTGGTCAGATATAATGAAAATTTCGTGGTTCTTTTCAAGCAGGATGATATGAATCTCCAACAAGTGTACAATGACTGAATGGGATTCGACCGGCGCCTGCGTGGCCGCTACCCGCTCGACGCGGCAGTAAGCGCCCGAGTCAGGCGACCCGGCCGACGCGCCCAATTTTCTCAGATGCGGCGCGATGCGCGAGGATCTGTTTATAGCGGCGACGCGGCTCACTCGTTAGCTGAAATCTCCGGACCAGATCCGCTCTAGATCACTGCCTTACAAGCAGGTCCATGCACGAGAGCAGACGCTCACCTTTGCCTAGCGGCGGTAAAGCTATCTCGGGGAGCACTCCTACGCTGCCGTGGAAGCCTACCTACTGGAGCCACGAGCTCCACTGACGCGGCCACCGGCCTGCCTGCTGGGACCTCTGGACCCTCGCCGAAGACGCTGGACATCGCCACGCTGGACCATCGTGCCCACGCCGCACTCACCATTGCCTGCCACGCCACCACTCGGCACCAGCGTAGCCTCGACCACCCAAGGCACTCAGACCAGCCCATCGGGTGGAACCAGCAGAGCCTGCCAGACCAGCGACCAGTGGAGCAGCCAATGGGAACCCGCCGAGCCAGTCGTTAGCCGCTCGCTAACGGCCACAGCCAGCCAGGCTGTCCAGCAGCTCACAGTTCCACCCGAGGTGCCAACGCCACCGATAACGCCGGAGAGAGCGTCTACTACCACCAACTCAGGCCACTCCTTGACACTACCTCTGCCTAGCCCATGGCAACGGACGTCAACGAAATGCAGCCTAGTCTGGCATCCTAAAATAAACCTAAACTGCGTATTGTAAAATAGTCAATTACATGTAAGGAAAAGAGAAAATTAAACGAAAATAACGAAACTCGTTTCCACCATCATTTAAGCGGAATCGGCCTAGCGAACGACAGCCCAACCCTCAGCCACGATACTCTCCACGAGCGCAATTCGAAACAATGACCATGTTAATACAGATATGACTTATACGTGCTTTAAAAACATGTGCATGAAATGCTGGAATTCCGACAAGTATGCATTTATCACGATTAACAAGGATAGCGGTATTAATGATGGTCGATATAGAAAAGGTTTTGATTGTTTTCTCACCATTGATAAATGACTCATCGTTGGTGGTTGAAGAGACAGTATTGTACACGCCTTGATAGCGACAATATGAAGAGTGAACAATTTGCGGGAAAAGGGTGTATTGCGTGAAATTGCCAAGGCGAGCGATGCAATCGGACGAAAGCATCGAATGATGGAAATTGGAAAAGATAGCGATCAGCAGAAATTGCAGGATGTCTTTAAGCCTATTGTGGGGCCATTGGCGAAATTGGTGTTATATAAGAATGGTGTGGTGGTGAAGGAGGAAATTGAGGATGAAAAAGTGGGTGATAATGTTGAGGACGAAAAAGAAAATGCGTTAAATAGTGTGAAAAATCAAAATGAGGCACATGATTCCTTGAAGAGTGAAACACAAGATGCTTTCAAATTGATATATGACGATGATGATGATTCGCAAAATGTCGATGAGCTGATCAGCGAATACCTCCTGCTATTACAAACAAATAGAAAGACAAGCTTGGATGTATTATACGATGTACGAAATCTCGCAAACAACAAGTTAATGATTGGCAATTCTCCGATAATTTTCGTCTCTCAACATATTCGTGTGGGAGATGCGAGTTATGCGAAAACTGTTGGATTAACAGAGCTGTTGTTTAAAAACGTGCCCAATGTCGAAACTCTCACACCGGACGATTTGAAAAACTATGAAAAGATTGTAATCTCGACGAATGCGCACAAAAAATGTTATAAGCCTAGTGAGGCTATACGACGTAACACCAGCCACAAATTTAACACATATATCGCAAATATAGACGATCATCATGTGGGACAGGACATGCCAAAGTATAAGCTAGCTAGAAAAAATACCCAATTGGACTGTATTTATTGGGACAATCCAAACGAGCTAGTGGATCGTCTTCGCTTGCTTCTGGCATCCCAAGCAGCCGGAAATTCATCACATGCGAATGAAATTATATCGATTATCGAGGAATTGCGTGAAGCTGAAATCATTTATTAACTTGACATCGGAGAATTTACTCATTCTCATCATGAGTGTCGATGTGTTTGGACGTCATGCAAGTAGGAGTGTACTCCACAGTAAGCAAGGTCCTCTAGGTCGATCCGGGATTGGCTTTAGAATTATCGCAGATGTTCATTATGACTTGGGGCAGAAACGATTGTGTAACATTGCAAATCCGGAAGGAGAATATGACGCCATCACTCTAAGTGCGTTACAAAAGAAATCTCGAACTATCATTAAGAACATACGCAAAGAAATGAATGAGAGTAGTCAGTTGTTGGTTAATGGACTTGAAGCTACGACACGCGACATTGCGAGGACACTCGAGGCGGATGTCACAACTCTACAAGATTTGGTGATTCGTAATTCAAACGTCATTGTTGAATTGGATGCACAACTGAGTGGACTGGGAAATGAACGAAAAAAGGGGCGCTCCCGTGCTGAAGCTACGTAAGCCTGCTCGAGAAAACTATCCGCGTCGACATGTAGACATCCGTGGCTTCGACGAGACCTGGCAAGCTGATCTCGTCCATATGTCATCATACGCGTGGCACAACTCCAAACACAAATATCTCCTCACCGTCATCGATACCTTCTCAAAATTCGCCTGGGCCGTGCCAATGCTGAGTAAGAGTGGTAAAGATACAGCAGCAGCAATGAAGTCGATCCTCTTTAAGGGGTGCATACCACAGAACTTGCACGTTGATCGGGGAAAAGAATTTTACAATTGTGACTTGAAGGCCATCATGAAAAAGTGATTGTTGTGAAGTGAAGTGTTGAAAACATTATTCACATGTATTCAACATCTAGCAACTTGAAGGCATCCATTTGCGAGCGTTTCAATCGTACATTGAAGAACAAGATGTGGATGCAATTTAGTCTTCGTGGTAATTATAAGTGGAGCGATATTCCCGATAATCTAGTAGCCGAATATAATGATTCAGTACATCGCACCATTGAGATGAAGCCGAGAAATGTCAACGCGGGAAATGAGAAGCAATTGCAGCAGATTTTCAATAAGCCTCCAATGAAAAGATCGCCGAAATTCGCCGTTGGTGATAAAGTGAGAATCATCAAATTTAATACTGTTTTCGAAAAGGGTTACACTCCAAACTGGACAACAGAAATATTTACAATCTATCGTGTGAAAACAAAACTCATCCCGTGACGTACCACTTGAAGGAACATAGAGATGAACCGATCACCCGTGGTTTCTGCGAACAAGAGCTCAGTGTCAAGCACCCGAGATAGATATCGATCTATCTCATTGAAGCAGTGTTGAAGAAGCGCGCTAATCGAATGTTTGTAAAATGGCTAGGGTTCGACAATAGCCACAATAGTTGGATAAGTAAATCCGATTTGTAGTCGATAATAAAGAAAATGAAATAAAATATGTATGTTTTATGACTCTTGACCTAAACTGTCGGTCGTCTCCGCATGTATCCCTTCAAAGCCTCCGACCGACTCCACAGCAGGCATCCCGAGCTTGCTTTTTTTTCCTTCTCGCCTTCAGTAATCCCTTTTTTCGTGGAACGTCGCTGCGAGGGTACACACACACACACACGCACACACACACAAATTAGTGTAGAAAATAAAAACACTCCGCTTGCATCGATGATAATATTTGTATGTCTATAATAATGTGTGTCAATAATAAATTAGAAGATTTATGGGTTTTCAACGCTCACTCACCATGATCCCCGCCCCTACAAAACACTCGGCGACAGCGGCTTCCCGCCACCCGCTCTTCGGACCACATGGCTACCCCCTCCAGAGAGACCCCTGACACCCCCCTTGTAACGTCATGCGCTCGACCCCCTCTCCGCCATGCATACTAGGCTTCCCCGCGCTGGACCCCCGCCCCGCTCGCCTCTGAGATCCTTGGGTTAGAACCAGCCTATTACCACTACTTTAGACAGAGTAATTTTCCGTATAAAATAATCTGTCCCCTATAAGGAGACACACGGCAATAATACAAACAATATAAAATATTAATATTTATAACGCAAATATTTTTTTTACGATAAAAGTTTTTAACTTTAAGAACACGATAATTATCTTTTTTTCTCGAAATAGAAAACAATACTGTTCTGCGGTGCTGCACAATGTCTTCTTATTATAGGGGACAAATATTTTTTACCGAGAGTTATTCTGTCGTTACTGAACGTCTTTAGCAAAACTGAATAGTTAAGACAATCCAAACTTTTTTCACTCGTTCCCTAACTAGTTTGCTATCTAAACATAATTTTTTTTCAAAATTAATAAACACAAGAGAATGTTACGCCGAATTATGTGACCTGACTTTCGTTCAATGCAGAGACTGCAGTGTTAAAAGTTGCTATTTAAAAAACCATTATCTCGCAATTTAAATAGTCAACTGTGCTGAAATTTCACTCAAACCTGCATAATGATATGAACAATGTCACGACATCCACAAGCCGAAGCCGGAAGTAGGTTAATTGACCGTGCAAGAAAGCCTAAGAGTATCCGCGAGGGGTCCACGGATAACGCGTTCGTGCATTAATTTGTAATTTGTATTTGACAATTGATGAAAGGACATGAAGGCAAATAGTGGAGCTTGTCATATCTGGTAGATAGCGAAGCTGCTTACCTCCTCCGCGAGTCAAAACAGCCAAACCCGTGAATCATGAGCTGAAACTGTCGATCTAAAACCCACTTCAGTTTATTCGCTCTACCATTTATGCAACTCCATAAATCACTCTCCTTTTACTATAGACATTTTACCATTTCGCTTCCAGTGAGAAGTGCGTGTTCCTCGTTAACCCTTCCTTGACAGACTGGGTCATTTTGACCCGGATGAACTAGAAATAAAATGTTCACTTTTCTAAAACTGAAAGTTTTTTCAGGTGTTTTACAGGTACCAAACTTTTTCCCCTTATTCTAGATAATCCAAAGCATCTTTTAAGTCAAGTAAAAAAAAACAATTTTTAAAAAATTCTACAGTGGTGTGACCCCTTACGTCGGTGTACACGGTGACGATTGTTCGTCGCGTCTCGTTGAACGAGGCCGCCACCCCCACCCCGCTCTGTTTTCCAAGGTTCGTCCGCTCACTACTGCGAGCTTGAATCTCCTATCCTTCAATGAAATTCAAAAAGAGGATAAGACAATAATTCCCGAATAGCGAATCTCCCTCGAATAATGCTTCTAATTCTGCGTCTTCGTACACTTTCGGCCTTCCACTACGTTCTTTGTCTTCGACATCAATCTTACCGTGTTTAAATTTTTTAAGCCACTCACGATAACTTCCCTCACATAAAGCAGCATTACCATATGCTTCTACTGACAAGGAATCAATGCGCCTTAGCTGCAGAGTTTTTCAAATAAAATAAGTCAATCAAAAGTTCCCGAAAATGACGCATATTGTGAAAATGACGCCCAAAACTCGACTTTTTTGCACGAAAAAAATTATGTGATGCTGATACAAAATCGCTATTATTTCAAAGTTATGGTCTTGTCAGATGCCCAACCTTAAGATATGACGTTTTACATCTGACAATTTCAACCATTTCTTCCTGGTAGGGCCATCTATTGTCAAACGGCGGAAGCTTATTTGTATTCCCAATAAAATTACAATATAAGTACCACATTAATACTGAAAATGCTCTGCAACGACTTAGCGTGCATGGTTAAGAAGATAAACTCAACGAAGTTTAAATACACACGGAACAAGACAATCGGCGGTACTCGCCCGGCTCGTCATCGATTACGTTCGTTTATTAATCTACTTCGCAAGACTATACTTCGGTAAATAAATAACGGCCATGGGAAAGCGATATTACGAGTTTTCAAATGAATTCTCAAGGCTTTTGGGATTGTTTGAGTTTTATTAAATGTTATTATATTTTTTTTGCATTTATGGTCATACGTTATCGTTTGGTGGTTGGTTGCTTTGTTTTTATTGCAATGGCGACTTCATTTTTATGTCGTTTGCAGGTAGGTACTATTTAGTTGATAAGTTATTGGCTGGCTGTCGAAAATAATTTGTGCATTGAAACTTTTATGTCGAAATAAATCACTCGTTGGATTATCCAAAAATGTTCATGAAAAAACTTTTTGCGATCGGTAATTTGATCATTTGATGAATTTAAGATCGACTGGGAGCTTTGAGAGTGCGACTTTTGTAGTATTTTTCGTATGCTATACTTTGGTATTCACATCGACATCTATTTATATAGATGGATTTTATATAGTTAGGTTATACTATATTCATGTTTATAGTTAAATCATAAAAATATTATCTCCAAATTGGTTGACTTTTGCATAAGACATTGTTAAGTTATTTGACAGCGAAAAATGTCCTTTAACCCTTTCAAGGGATCGTGAACGATAACCAGTAGCCTTGTATATATTATATATATATTTATTTCAAAACGATATAAAATCCTCCTAAAAAACTTGAACATGTAAAAAAAACGCCAAGTAATAAAAAAGCCCTCGAAAAAATTATCGGTCGTTTCACTATCTACATAACTTTAGTTAACCTCAAAATACTTGTGATTCTTTTTCAAACCATACTTGTATTTACATTAATACATTTCCAATTCAAACATACAAAAGAAGTGAAATCACTTTTGATGCAAAAGCCAAGCAAATTTACTAGAAACGTACACAAAATTGTCAAACCCTCGAAATTCTATTTTTCTCAACAATTTATTTTAAGAAACGATATTACTATTATAATAAAAAGTTCGTATCACGATTATATAAAAGTACAACGTATGCATCACACAATTACTGTATGTATGTATCACTGGAAATGCTGTGCAACAACTTGGCGTGCATGGTTAAGAAAAAAAGCTCGGCGAAGGATGACGTTTTCTCGACAACTTGATTATTAGATTAAGAAAGACATAAATTGACGCGATTTATTATGTAACTGCAAACCAAGTTTCTGATTCCGCATAGTACAAATAAAAAAATTAGCGATGTACCCCTAGACCACACGGCTCTTGAAATCTCACTTTAATGACATAATTTGAAAAGTTACGTTGAAGTATTCACTTTCTACTCTATTACAGAACCACCATACATCTCGTGAAATCAATTGCGTCGCATAAATTTTCGTGTAACAGACATAGTTTTGGCAGGCTGAACATCTCATTTCTCATAATTCTGTATACCAGATGCATTAACTAATGCGATGTTATAATCTGAAATAATCTAAGTAAATTAATTGTTCCAAAAGTTACTTATGGAAGCGGTAGGAACGTTTCTCCAGGAAAATCGTGTATCTTCCCGAGCGTTTTTTCTTAACCATACACGCCAAGTCGTTGAACAGCATTTCTAGTGACACATACATACAGTACTTGTGTGATGCATTCGTTGTACTTTTATATAATCGTGATTGGAACGTTTTATTATAATAGTAATATGGTTTCTTACAATAAATTGTTGAGAAAAATAGTATTTATAGGGTTTGACAATTTTCTGTACGTTTCTAGTAAATTGGCTTGGCTTTTGCATAACGAGTTATATTACTTCTTTTGTATGTTTGAATTGGAAAAGTATCAATATAGATACAAGTATGGTTTGAAAAAAAACCACAAGTATTTCGAGGTTAATTAGAATTTTGTAGATAGTGAAACGACCGATAATTTTTTCGAGCGCATCTTTTATTACTTGGCGTTTTTTTACTTGTTCAAGTTTTTTAAGTACTCTATACTCCTCTCAGCGCATAGTAACGGACGCTAGGTACTCTATCACTGTAGACACCAGTCCTGTGTGGCTGTATGGGTGCAGATAAATTGATCCTACTGCACAGCACGAGTAATAGGCCGAGGTAATAGCACGAGTACTGGCACGAGTAATAGGAAGTATATTTGGCGTAGGGATCTTGGCGAGCCCACCGCCCGGGAGTGCGTTCAGCGCTCCCGCAATAGCCACCGGTGTGCAGGGCTAACCACCCGGCATGTCGAGAACACGCACGAACATACAAGCACAAACATCTACACAAACACGTCCGAGGGACATACCGGTGATGCGAATGATCAGGTGACCCTATAAACGGGCCATCCTGAGAAAGCGAATGCTCGGGGTCCCCTATAAACGAGGACCACCGAAAAGCGAATGTTCGGGGTCCCGATAAACGGGCTCCCCCGAAAAGCGAATGTGAGTGAGTGTGCGGATGAATGTCGGAGGGCTCAAGTTCTGAGCACCTCTTGTATGGTTACCGAATGAATACGAGTAAATGAACCGGTACACGTCACAAAGGCGGACACTCACTAGCACGCACACTTAACGCCGGGGGACGGCACTCGGACCCCCGCCGTCCTCCGCGGTAGGCCGCCTCAGTGGGGACGGTCGGAGGGTACGACGAGTATAAACCAGGCACGATGCTCCTGGGCCGCTGGATAGTACAGGGGCCCGGGTCCTCTTAGCCGGATGGACCTGGCTGCCCCATCAGCCAGTGTATAATCCCCATACTGTTTAGTGCCGGGTGGCGCTCGGAACGGGCCGTGCAGCAGTAGCGGGGGGGGGGGGGGGCTCGATGAGGCCACCACTGTCCTCTCTGGGGCGGCCTGTGGCGGGGCTATGTCGGCGTGGGCGGTTTGCAGTGTCTTTACCCCGAAACACTCTCACATACACAAACAAAAGGGTGAAAGGGAGGACTTGAAAAACATGAATGCACAACATAAAGGAAAACGTTTAAACGCATCAAAACAAATGAGGCCCCCAACCCCGACAGGGACAAGTGACACTACGGACGGGCGAACGGGACAGAAGACTGCACCGGCTTCGTCCGTAGCGGAGACGGCCGAGGCCAGGATCCGGACTCAGCTACAATTGATCCGGGAATGCCTGGTCAAAATGGAGGAAAAGACACGCGTGCAGAGGAACATCAGCACCGTGATCATGACCAACATGGCCCGGATTAGGGAAGCTGCGGACGAAGCATGGCACGAGTGTGACAGGATGCATGTGCTTGGGACTGTCAGCGGAGAGGGTGACGTTGACAAAGAACGGACGCCACAGACGAAACGCAAACGCGAGACCACGGGCTCAAGCCCGGATCTCACGCCGCCCAAAAGACCGACGGAGGGAACGGAGCTTACCCCGTGGAAAACGGTGCTCGCAAAGAAGCAGAGGAAGAAGACAGACGCATAGGACGGACAGAAGACGAGAACGGCTACAGAAGTGACAGTGACGCCGGCTACGAACAAGGTGGGTGGTCCTCATTAAGCCCACCAGTGGCAAGACATACGCGGACACACTGCGACGTATGAAAGCCGTTGATCCTGCGACCGAAAAGGTGCAGGTCAACGGCTACCGAAGGACGAAGGACGGAAGTGTCCTGCTCCGTGTCAAAAGCGGGGCGGGGGACAGACAAAACTTCCAGGACAAGCTTCGGCAAGCCCTGGGAGAAGACGCACAGATACGGGACATGACTTCCACCGTACAACTGGACATACTGGACCTGGACTGCGTGACGGACAAAGAGGAAGTGACGGAGGCACTTCGACGAGAGACGAACGACACGAGGGACCCGGAGGTTCACATCTTCGGCCCAAATAGACATGGACAGTGTATGGCTGTCTGTGACCTTGAGGAGGGCGCCGCAAACGCCCTTCTCAAGAAAGGGCGGCTGAAAATCGGATGGATGAATTGCCGTGTCAGGCCTAGGACGACTGTGCCAAGGTGCTATAGGTGCCTTGGGCACGGACACACGAGGATGAAATTCAACGGCAAGGACAGAGCACAGTGCTGCTACAAATGTGGCAGGACGAACCACGTCGGCAAGGACTGCCAAGAAACACCGACGTGCTTCCTTTACGACGAGGCGGGGCACGAGAGTACCGCGCACCTCCCGGGCTCGGGGGCGTGCGCGGTCTTTAGGGCTGCGCTGGAGGAGTGCAGGAAGAAGACGAAGACGTGACAATTCTACAAGGAAACATGCACAGATGCGAGGAGGCACACCTCCTGCTTCCCCAAATCGCGACTGAACACAATGCTGACGTACTAATACTTAGCGAGCAATACAGGGATATGACAACCCCGACGTGGTTCCCAAACGGCGCGGGTACCTCAGCCATTTGGGTTAGGGGTACCAGAACGCGTGTGCTCGACAGCGGAGCGGTGACGATTACGTCTGGGTGAGGCTGGGCGGCCTGATTTACGTCAGCGTCTACCTGACCCCAAACTGCTCCGCCAGAGAGTTCGAGGACAAGACGGGCAGACTGGAGGACGCATTGAGGGAGCTGCCGGGTGACTTAATAGTCGCGGGTGACCTCAATGCGAGAGCGATCGAGTGGGGAATGGCCAGGACGGACAGACGTGGACACCTGCTGCTGGAAATGGCAGCAAGACTCAACCTGACTGTAGCGAACACGGGACACGTACCGACGTACATCAGACCGGGGGTGGGCTCCTCGATACCGGACGTGACGTTGATGTCGGACAGTATCGTGCCGCTGATGAGGCGATGGGCGGTGATCAACGACTATACAGCCAGCGATCATCAATACATCGTCTTTGAGGTGGCGGGACCCACAGAGACGCGACGCAACAGGTCGGCGCAGACACCGCGGTGGAACATACAGAAACTGAATCGACAGGTTCTCGAGGGCGTTGCTGGAAGCGATCGCACCCTCGGAGATGGTACCGGACGAACTGACGGGACGTACAAGGACCGAACGACTTGTGGACGAGATTCTAAAACTGACGAAACGGCTCTGCAAAGCTTCAATGCCGCGCAAGAGCACCCGACATGATAGACGAGCGACGTACTGGTGGACAGCAGACATCGCCAAACTGCGGAGGCTCTGCATTCGGGCGAAGAGACGAATGTACCGGGCTCGGGAAAGGGACCGGCCGAACGCGGCTGCTCTTACGACGGAGTACAAAACGACACGGAAAACGCTGACAAACGCAATAAAAGACAGTAAGAAGCGCTGCTGGAGACAGCTATGCGAGGAGGTGGACCAAGACCCCTGGGGTCTGGGTTACAAGATTGTGACGCAGAAGCTAGGGGCCCGATGTCCGCCGGAACTCCAAGACGCGACGACCATGGGATAGATAGTTAACGGGCTCTTCCCGACTCACCCGACGAGGGAGGAGCTCGTGGACCCGGACGACAGACGAGACGCCCCGGTCTTCACTGAGGAAGAGCTTACTAAAGCTACGACCACTCTGAAGGCGGGGAAAGCGGACGACAGACAGACGCATCACGTACGAGACGACAGATGGACAGGTGACTAGAAGTATCACCGCGGGTGTCGCGCAAGGATCAATTCTCGGACCGGACTTATGGAACGTGACGTACGACAGCCTGCTAAGGCTGGAGATGCCGCGCAACGCATCGCTTGTCGCTTACACCGACGACGTGGCGGCGGTCATAGTGGAGCGCAGTGCGGATCTGGCCCAGCTGACACTGAATCAGGTCATGAGACCCGTTGACAGGTGGATGACGGAGCACGGACTGTCTCTTGCACTGAACAAGACGGAGCTTCTCATGCTTACGCGACGACGAATACCGACAATTATTCCGATGACAGTCGGAACGGAATGTTTGGGTACCAGAGGAGAAGCCAAGTACCTAGGGTTGACTCTGGACACGAAGCTGACCTTCTGGCCCCATATAAAACGGACGGCCGACAAGGCGGCGGCGAAGGTGACTTCGCTCAGCCGCCTGATGGCAAATACGCACGGACCGAGACCGTCTATACGGAGACTATTGATGACGACGGCCCACTAGATCCTCCTGTATGGCGCAGAGGTCTGGGCGGACGCGCTGGCCATTAAAAAATACAGGAAGACGATGACGTACGTACAAAGACAGGGGGCTCTAAGGATAACGTGTGCCTACAGGACCGTCCCGGCAGAAGCGATCCTGGTGGTGGCGGGCGTGATTCCTATAGACCTACTAGCCACAGAACGAAAACGAATATACGAACGCGACGAAGGGACTGAAAGGGCTGACGCGGCAAGGTATGAAAGAGAGAAGACCCTGACGGATTGGCACGCACGCTGGATGACCGAGACAACCGGACGATGGACAAGACGGCCGATAACGGACCTAAGACCGTGGACCGAACGGGGTTGGGGGGAGGTAAATTTTTACCTGACCCAGCTCCTCACGGGACACGGATATTTCCGAAGTTATCTATACAAAATGAAACGAGTACGGACGCCGGACTGTAAGTACTGCGGACACACACAAGACGATGCGGAACACATGTTCTTTGCGTGTGACAGATGGACGACCCGGAGACAACAATTAGAACGGAGGACTGGACACATCACGCCCGATAATATAATCGGGCTGATGCTACGGGACGAAGACCACTGGACAGACATCGCCACCTTCGTTGAGGCAGTGCTGAGGCGTAAGAAAGATGATGGATGCCTGGAGGATGAATGAGGGAGACATGACATGTAAACGGAAGAGACGTAGCGACGGGTAAACGAAACGAGAAGGACGATGGACAGGACCCGCGGGGGTGAGGTTATATTAATGTGTTGCCACCCCGCGGGGCGGACAGTGGAGGGGGAGGTTTTAGTCGGTATATCACCATTCCGACGGCACCGGCATGTGTGGGAGTCCGACATACGAGACAGCCCACGGGGCCGGCTTACGGTGCGTAATTTGCATTTTTACCCCCTCCTAAAAAAAATAGGAAGTATATGGGTAGAATAGGATTCATATTACACTATACATGGCTTTTAACAAACGCATCGCATAGTTCGAAACCAATTGTACATACCCCGCTGAAGCCAGCTGAAGTACACGGAAGAGTTCCAAACACACACACACACACACACACACACACACACACACACGCGTGCGCGCGCGCGCGCACGCACGCACACACACACACAGCCCTACTGCAAAAGATTGTTACACATCTGTTCCCTGAGCAACCCGAGGAGGACTACCAGCTCGAGGAGGATGTCGATGAGGACATCCCAGCCATTACTGAAGAAGAGCTTCTTACGGCGATTGCCAGGGTGGGGAACAATAAAGCCCCCGGCATGGATACCCAACATCGCACTCAAGGCAGCAATCAAGTTCGCACCGGCAATATTCCTGGGCATGTACAATGCGTGTCTCAAGGAAGAAATCTTCCCGGACAAGTGGAAGTGGCAGAAGCTAGTGCTCCTCCCGAAAGGGAAGAAGCCACCGGACGAACCTTCATCCTATCGTCCGCTCTGTATGCTGGATACCGCCGGAAAGATCTTCGAGCGCATTATCCATAACAGGATTGAGAAGGTCGTGGACCCTCTACTGGCAGAGGGCCAGTTTGGCTCCAGAAAGGAGCGCTCTACTCTGGATGCCATTAACACAGTGGTGAAGCAGGTGCAGGAGTCGACTGCGGGGAAACAATGTGCAAGAGGGTCCAAGAAGTCCTGCGCAGTTGTCGCTCTCGACGTCAAAAACGCTTTCAACTCGGCGATATGGAAGTGTATTATGGATGCCCTAAAAACATTAGGCGTACCATGGTACCTACGGATTATAGCGGCGAATTACCTATGTAATAGGTGGCTCATGTACGACACAGAGAATGGATCGAAGACGTATAGGGTGACTGGAGGAGTTCCTCAGGGCTCTGTACTTGGACCGCTTCTGTGAATCATCATGTACAGTGATCTGCTGCTATTACAATTCCCGAAAAGAGTATCCATCATAGCGTTCGCAGATGACGCGGCGCTGGTTGTCATCGCCAAATTCCTGGAGCAAATCACCGCACTCTTCGCCGAAGCTTTTGCCAAGATAAAGGAATGGATGTCTTCTGTTGGACTGCAGCTTGCAGCCCACAAAACAGAAGTACTCCTCGTATCCAGCAGGAAGGCTATGGAAACGGGCTCAGGGTCGGAAACGCCGAAATCACATCCCAACCGTTCATTCGGTACCTGGGTGTGATTCTCGACGCGAGGCTGAACTTCTAAGAGCAAACCGAGCAGATCAGCAGAAAGGCCGCTGGGGTGGCTACCACACTGGCACGACTCATGCCTAATGTTGGTGGCCCCAGACAGAAGAGGAGGAAACTGCTGTCATCAGTGACGACCTCAATGCTCACCTATGGCATACCCATATGGGCTGATGCACTGAAAATCCAGGAGTACCGCAGGAAGGCTGCAGCACCGTATCGCGTCAGCGCTTTGAGGGTAGCCTGTACATTTCGCACTGTCTCCGAGGACGCTATCAACGTTATCGCGGGAATGTTGCCCATTGAGGTGCTCGCCGAGGAGCGTAGATCGATGTACCAGCAGAAGGAAGCTAGAAACCCCAGTTATGCAAGGACAGAAGCGAGAGCAACCAGTTTAAACCAGTGGCAGACGATGTGGGATGCCTCTACCAAGGGAAGGTAGACACATCGACTAATCCCGAAGGTGGAGATATGGGTGAACCGTCTACACGGGGTGCTCAACTATTTTTTTATTGTATCTGCTACGGTGCACGCTTCGCTAATTGTAGCTTCCATGCACAGGGATTTCCCCTTTTTACATTTCCCACCATTTTTCTCCAATCCACATCCTTAATCGATCCCCACCTTGCGGCCGCAGCCGACTTTCCCCTCTGTATCGCATTCACCATGACATTTTCTGTCATGGGTATAGGCAAACTGCGAAAAACCTATACCAATACAGCCGGTCACGAGTTCTCTTCCCAGCCTCGGAGCTAGTCGCGTTTCGTCGAGAAATAGCTCACAGGCTACAACCATACACATCCGACACACACACGTACCGGTCCGTGTGCACGACATCTGTGTAGAACTGGAGCTACGTCACGCCTGTGTTTTTATTTTTCTCCTAAACTACGAGACGGTAATTCGAACCCGCGACCTCCCGATGTGTTGATTTCAGAGGCAAGCACACTAACCACTAGACCAATACATCGGTTGGGAGCTCAAGTATTATCTCACTGAAGTGATCTCCGGACACGGCTGTTTCCGGGCTTATTATGAAGATTCCCCGGACTGCCCAGCATGTGTAGCAGTCGAGGAGAACGCTCAACATGCATTGTTCCAATGCCCACGGTTTAGCGCCTCCCGTGTGATAGTCGAGAATCAGCTGGAGACACGCATCACCCCGGACAACCTGGTTGTGTTGATGCTGAAGTCAGCAGACGCATAGACAGCGGTATCGGCTTATGTTGTCGCAGTAATGGAGAAGTTGCGACGTGCAGAACGCGCGAGGAAGAAGACGACGCCGGAAGATCAGGCAGTCATAGATGAAATTAGCGACATGAACCCCTAAACCACTCATACCATCTCGAGTGGAACGGGGGATGTAAGGTCGTCTAACAACACTGCAGGAAGAGCTACGGCTAAGGCCTCTCCCGTGGTGTAATACCTAGCGGTCGTCCCGCGGAAGAATTTGTAAGGCCACAGAGGAACGGGGGTTTTTAGTCGGTGCAGGCCCAACACACGGCAGTTATTTGCTATGATGCGGAGGCATTTTCCCGCTAAACCTCTTAAAAAAAAACACACACACACATACTTTTCTTCAACGATCCCCATAAATAATAACAAAACGATCATCGTTAAGGGGTAAGGCCACAGTAGAATTTAAAAAAAAAACGATTTTTTCCGCTAAAACTGTGCTTTATCATGATAAGAATAAGTTTCTATTCGATTTATAGCAAGACATCTTTTTTTCACCGTCTTTGAGCGTATAACGTAAGCCCACCTCTGGCATGGCCAGAGGCATATGTAAAACTTGAAACGCGTTTTTCTCGAAATAGCTTTTTCCAATTGGCGTGGCAAATAACTTCAACAATTTTTACTCGATTTACTTCGAATTTAATAGTTATGTTCCTAATTGCACTTCGCAGAGAAGTACGTACGGAATTTCTGATTAATCGAAAACTTTTCATTTTATGAGCAGTTTTATACGAAATTTTTCACTGAAAATTTATTTTTACAACTACAACAACATTTAAATATCTACAACTTTTGAATGAAACAATATTTTTGAAATTTCGTACGTGCTTCTCTAGGTATACTGATGTAGATTGACGAGACTTTTAGTTTTTTTTATAGGTAAAAAATTGTGGGTGCTAATTGTTACGCCGCGGAGCGTCAAAAAAAAACGATAACAAAAGAAAATATTAGTGGTCGGCCATTTAGTACATCGAAAAAAAATTCTAACAGTTTGACATTCATAATTAAATATATAATTTAAATATAATTTTAAAAAATTGTTAAATTCGCACATGATTTTGAACCCGTTACTGTGGCCTAACCCCTTAAACGGAATCATCTGCCACCGGTATCTACTTGTGTGATGACAATTCACAAATCTCAAGGTGGGACTTTTCGCGAGATAGTATATGAATACCACAAAACGCATTCTTAACAAATCATCTACGTTGCATTGTCAAGAGCAACAAGCATCCAAGGACTTTATTTCGCCTCAAAATATTACGAGAAAATATTCTACCATGGACGAAGAGGAACAACATCAATGACCAGTCTCCAAATTGAATTTCGTGGGCATTCTCTCATTCCATTAATAACTCCGAGCAAAGCACTTACAAACTTTATCGGTAGTAGACCAGGACTATCAATGATCACCCTGAACTGTCAAAGTCTGCAAGCTCATTCCGAAGATCTAAACGAGGTAGTAATGCATCGATCCAACATCTTACTACTCTCAAAAAAGGCCCGCAAATGAAGACGTAGTGGTCATACCTAACTTCAATTGTATCGTACATTTCAAACGCCCCAATATAAGAGCTGGTGGCGCAGCAATTTACCAGAATTCTTAGGATATAGCGAATATGACTACACCGCATCTGAGTATCGATTTACAACAAACTCGGTGTCTTGTACTTTGTCTCCATTTGGAGAAATTTGCGCAGCTGAATGTCGCACGGAAACCGGGCAGCCTATATTAATAATTGCCATATATATCTCGCCTAATCAGTCGATTCAGCAAATCATACGATTTATCCATCAGACCCTGCTAGCGTACACACTCAAGGCTTTCCTATACTTGGATCCGATCTGCATAAAAATTCAATGATCCACAGTGGATATTTTAACGTAAATTTCGCTGCAGATTCCGCACAACCGTTGATTGATTTTCTTGGCCAAACATTAACTGTAGGGGTAATAACGCACGTACAAAATCTACTACAAGATATGGGACTACCATTGATGCAGTTTTCTCACGTCATTTATCCACATTGGAATCAAGACTTTTTATAGCGTATTTCAGTTCGAATAAACCTATTCTATCGTTTTTAGATTTTCAAGATCCGGAAAGCATCCAGTAATATCATCAATCACATGATAACGTGTATGTATTAGGGTGGCCCAAATTTGAGCTCTATTTTTTCCTTCTTCTCACATCGAATTATCTTCTTTAAAGGAAGACAAAATTGTCGCGAAATCTGCGTGCGGTCAACAAATATTTAGAGGCCGCTCAAGCCTCCCAAAAATGCAAGTTTACATGAAACAAAAAAAAACTATTTTTTTTCATTCTCTTCTCAACTATGAATATTACGCTTTATATTTTTTAAATTAAGCTCGCATAAGCTCTAGCCGGTCAATAAATATTTAGTGGTTGCTCAAGAGCTTTGAAGTTTCCAATTGTCGTGATTTTTTTCTCTTCTCACTCATAAATTTAACACTTTGTAAAAATTTCAAAACAATTAATCCTGTTTTTTCTATAGAAACGTATTTTTTCAATTTACCTCACACTTTGAACCCGATAAAACGGGGGCCCAAAATTTCGTTTCCGGACAAGAGCTTTAAAGAATTATTTTATGACAACAAAGATTATAATTCTTGGAGTAGTAGTGGGAGGTAACTTTGAAAAATCTGTTTCTAAAGAAAAACGATTAATTGTTTTGAAAATTTTACAAAGCGTCGATGTTATGGGTGAGATGAACAAAAAAGATTGGCGAGAATAAGAAATTTCGAAGCTCTTAGTGGACCACTAAATACTCATTGACTGGCTGGACCTTTGCGAGGTTAATTCAAAAATGTTGAAGCGTAAAATTCACGGATGAGAAGTAAACACTGAAAAAAAAACGATTTTTTAATGAAATTTTCAATTTTTGGGAGGTTTGAGCGATCTCTAAATAATATTTGACCGCCCGCAGGTTTCGCGACAATTTTTTCTTCCCCTTTAAAGAAGATAATGGGATGGTGAGAAAAGGGAAAAAATGCTCAAATTTGGGCCACTCTAGTGTATATATATGTATACATACATGTATTTTGTTAAATATAACTGATATGTGGTCTCTCATGTCGAACAGGGAATTAAGGTGAGGGTAGAGGTTTGCACTTTTGAAAAGTCGATTTTTTTGTCTTTTCTTATAGTTAAACATTTCAAGAATATAATCCCAAAATTTCAAGTCAATCAGAGCAAAACTCTCGAAGTTATTGACTATATAGTGCCGCTCCTCTAACACTATAACTCCAACTTCTCTAAACTTCAAACGCGTTTTTCTCAAAACAACTTTTTCAAAGTCCGTGTTCACTGCCATTTGAAAACTACATGACCGATTTATTTCAAACTTGGTACACACTTTCTACATATAAAATACCTCCCCCCAACGGTCAGTTTGAGATTTTTTTTACATTGAGGGGCCTTTCCACCCCCAAAATGGCGAAATTTTTCGTGAAAAACAGCACTTTTTACTTCACATGACCACCAAAAATTTAGAAATGAAAAAAAAAATTATCAAAGACCATTGGGGGGAGCATTTGATGATACTTTGACTAAATTTTAATGGTACTTGATTTCAGATAATTTCTAGCTGAGATACAGTGAACACCGCAAATCGTGTTTCTCCAAAGGCGTTCTTGGAAAAGCTTTGTCACCGGCTTGTTTGTGGATATTTTCGCGTACAAATTTCACGGAATGTTCTTGAAATGACACTTAGCAATGTACAAAAGGTTTCAATAAATTTACTCTATCCTTATATATGAAAAAAATTCGCAAAAAAGGTTTTTTTTCACGCTGAGACCCCTACCCTCCCCTTAACAAATTCTTTTACACGCCTACCTACGAGGTTTCACTTCTTCTTTGTATAAGTATTGTTTGAGCTGATACCTATATTATAATTCATATTTACAATTACTTGTTGCATGCAGCGGGAGGGACAGGGACGAGATACGACAGCAAAATTTTTTGTACGCCACAGTGGAGTGCAGCGGACATTCCTTGCATGCGCAATGTTCTTATATTTCAAGGTCGTGAAATTCGAAGTAGACAGAGACAAGAAGAGAAGAGAAGAGAGAGAGAGAGAGAGAGAGAGAGAGAGAGAGAGAGAGAGAGAGAGAGAGAGAGAGTCTAGACGAATTCGGCCAAATTTAAAACCAAAATGGCATTTTCACCCTTATAAAGTCCAATAGGATACATTAAACCACGCTGTCTAAAGAAAATTCCAACAGGAAGGGGAATACGTTTTCAAATGCATATTCAAGTGCTCTTTGTATAAGGAATCCGAAAACCCTAACATTAGTTATATATGTAATAATTCTGACTACATCGTCAGTCAATCGGAAGTTGTTTAGCTTACGAATAAGAATCTTCTTTCCCTTCAGCTTTCTTTCCTTCTTCCTCAATTGTGTTAATAAACCATATACTAAAGCTATCGCAAAGAAAAATTATTGGGCACGCCAAGTTCATCATACCTTAGACTTCTACATCTTGACTGGTGATTTTACTTTTATCTAGATCATTATTTTAGACAACACTTATGAGGATTTTAAAGAAAAGTTCAATGAACCAACTTTTGAGTGGACGGCTCAAGTTTTTTACATATTTGCAAAAAAATATTGAGGATAGTTCACATAAATATTGTATACGAAATATAAGATTCATTGAGAATTTAAACCACGGGCGCTGTGCGATTGTTAAGAAAAGATTTTTCAGCAATAATAATATAAAAAACTGTTTAACCTCATAAGTCATGTCGTACTAAATTTATGTCAAACTCGCATATATAGTATACATATAGAATAAAAGGTCAGGACTCAGGAGGCTAAGAAATAATTCGTTTTTTTTTTGAATAGACATCGATTTTCTTGAAATGTTCTCTCTTGAAAATCACCCTCGCTCCCCCTAGAAAAATTGAAAATATTATTTTAATTCAAAGGTGTAACCCTGAAATATAACTTCCAAAAATATGTTGAAACATTCAATACAACATTTTTACGAGTTGGAAAATAAAATTTGCAGAATGTATGTTAAAGGAAAAATACGAATAGCATATACGCCTTTCGAAAAGAGATTTTTTCTTACTTGGTCGAACATACGTTACCCCTCGAGGCGATCCATGATAACGATGTATGTGTCTGCCAACCGTCATCCATTTAACATCTACCTTATACGCGCTTACGTATTTTAACTGTTAACAAATTTGTTAACAGTTGTTTAACTGTTAAATTTGTGAGTGACAGCTTGCCTTAACGTGCATTTTGAGAATCACTTCCAAACCCACTCTGCGTTATTACAGTATATTTCGATGTGTATTCAATTGCTATGGTTAACGGTTTTTTTTTATGATGCCGTAGAACGACGTATGAATGAGATTCGACCCACGAAATTTTTAACAAAAAGTGACGTCAGCCTACCTTCCACTAACTTTGTGACTGCTCAAATGGTATTTTGACTCAAATATTATTCGGTTGAATCGTTTCTCGATTGAATTGTACCATTTACGTGGAATGATAATAAATATTCCGGTTACCGGACGCCTGCCTATGCATTCACCCCAACTTGCCACCCCGTCTCATGACAAGCAAATAATTATTCAAGTATATAAAATTTTAAGAATGTTGCATTGCGAAAATGTTTTATTAAAGATAAAGACCCTCTCAAAATGTGATAGATACGAATCATATTACTTTAGTTCAAATACAAAATCAGCAGGTTTCTTTAACAAATCCTGAACTTATGACACAAAAGTATTTCTTCTGAAATTTCTAACTTCCGTGAAATTAGAACCCGTTTACCGATTTTGGCCAAATTATATATAAACCCACTTTCTACGTGGTTCAACCTTCGACATGTCAAACTGGCAAGGTATCTATCTGCAGTAGTGTAGAATTTTTGCAAGTGCAGCCAAAAAATATTTCCACATACACACGCGCGACGGCTGGAGCATCCAGAACTAATAATGCCAATAAAATTAAAGAAGAAATGTAATGGAACCGAAGCCTTCCGCTATGAGGAAGCAAAAAGGAAAATACATTTGTGTTAATCAAGACATGCGGTGCTGTGGTTGAAAAATGTAACATTACTTGACCGCAAAATATACTTTTTGTTTTCCAAGAATTTGATCATACATTTACAAAACTACTAAAAGAAAGTTAATTTCACATAGATACAACTTAACATAAAGATCGTTTTGGGTAAATGTTAAATCTGATTCTTTTCTAAATTGGATTTTTTCACATCATTAGTTTTTCCGTTTATCACATAACGAAATTCAATGTCGTTGATGATAGTGAACTGCTTTTACAGATTTCAGTTAATTTTACAACTTTGTGTGACTCAAAAAATGGTCTACGAAATTGTCCTGGCCGCTACTATATGCCTAGCACCCATGTCGTTTGGAGGGAGCCCCCCCCCTCCAATTATAATATAAAGTATGAGGAAATGATTGTTGATTTTCAGAAATTGATTATCCTGGGCGCTCGGACCGACATCAACCAGAACAGATTGCCAAAATTCGGAAATCTTTGAATTAACAGTATTGAGAAATACCCCACCGTAAAATGATTACACGAAATACTATGAGTGCCAATCACGACCCCAATTAGATATTCTCGAGAGCTCAAACTCGTCATATAACAGAACTGCGTCTCACATCAATTTGTGCAATATTCATTAAATTTTATGGCCCCTCGGTGTAGCGACAGGGGGAGCAACGTATACTCCCCGTGGAACGATAAAATTTTCAACGTACATGGCATATAGCTAACCTCACATAGGCTTAATACACCCGCACTGCGGGATTGTTCCACATTGGCTAATTTCACCCATGCTCCCGTACCTCCGTGAGAGGGAATCTCAATACCTCCGTATAATCGTGTAAATCGTGTTGCATTATATACCTTCGGGACTCGTAATAGACTGCTCATGAATTATTTAGCACTTTTGACGAGGCTGACATTTTACCGCTGCCGAGTAATAGAAGAGCAGACATCAAATTTGACCGATGTCAGACAAAAAAAAGAAATAATGGGAAATTGCCAAAATTTTTAGTAAAAACAAACTGGAAAGTGAGAGGATAAGCAATTGTTGAATACAAAGGTATGGAAGTAGCACAGTCCTTAAACGTTAATCCATTTGTCTTGACAATAGGAAATGTAATTTTCCTAAACAATGAATATTCATAGAACAACTGATGCCGAGCTTGTTCACATAGTTCTATAAGGCATCCGCAATGTTTGGCCCTAGAAGGTGGGAAATTATTGAGTGGTTTAAATGCTTTGAATAAAAATTAGATTATGCGACTGTAAGAGTGAGAGACCTGAACTTGGCTACGAAAATATTTCAAATACGGTCGAGTTGCATGTATTTATATTTTCCATTTCTCTATTTGTATTATTAGGGAGCGTCTTCTTTTTGTGAATTGAGGTTGTGAATCTCTAACAAAGTGTGTAAATACGTTTGAAGCATTTCACGGCCGGCACCGACCAAAAACAGTTTGATCATTTAAGGAGAATTCATTTTCGTTCTAAGAAAAGTTTGAGCATATAAGAATTCATTTTAGTTCCAAAAAAAGTTTGAGTGTTTGAGAAGAATTCATTTTCGTTCCAAAAAAATGTTGAGCATTTATAAGTATTCATTTTCCTTCCATTCCAACGATGCAAACTTCAGCGTGATAGAGTTGGGATCACAAAGACTAAGAGCACAAAAAAATTGTGAAAATTTGTCAGTTATTTTCAAATTGCTCTATCTCCGCGCAAAATCATCGCAGGAGAACATTTAAAAAACCATTTTGAAGGTTAGAATCTCTAGATTTCAAGCTTCCAATTAAAATGATTGTTTGCTCTTTTGTTTATTAATAAATCAAAAGAAACGTCGCAAAGGAAAATGTCCGATTTTTGTTTCGAAAAGGTGTACAGACAAGGAAAAATTTGTTTGATTAATGACGCAATCAGACGTATTTTCCTTGAATCACCCTTTCTATTTTGAACTTTGAAACAAGTATATATCAATTACATGATCAAAGCAAAATGACGCTTTTGACATTAATAATCAATAACTCATGAACCAATCATCGTACACAAATTTAAAGGGCAGTTCTGGGAAGCCGAAAGTATGCTCTTCAAGGTAAGAAAGAATTTATTTTCAATTAATTTGTTTTCTATGAGATGTGCAGTTAGAAAGCGTCAAAAATGCCGTTTATTCTTTAAATTACAAAAGTTCTGACATCTTTGCGGATAGCTATTGTTGTTTTAGGCCACTATTATTTCGCTTACTCGGTAAAAAAAATAGTTTTTCGACATTTACGGGTATTTTCACTCATGTAAAGTAAGAATTTAAGTAGTATAACAGGACTGATTCTAACTCTGGGATCTCAGGGGGGAGCGGGGCGCGGGGCTCCAGCGCGGGGGACCGCGGGCAGACTTCATGCGGCAAGGAGGGGGAAGGCGTTGCAGAGGGGGAAAGCAGTACAGAGGGGTCTAGCACGAGGTAGCCGGGGGGGGGGGGGGGGTCGGGTGACGTCACACGGTGAGGGGGAGGACGGCGATGCCAACCGTGCGGGAGAGGGGGAGGGTGAATAGAACGAGACAACAATCATAATTAGCATGTACTTATTCTTTTTTTTCTCCTATAAATTACATACAGAAGGGTTGCAATAGAACATTTTCATCAACAATGGAAGAATTTGAAATACAAATTATCAGAGTGTTTAATACATAATACCGTGTGTATGTGTGTGTGTGTGTGTGTATGCGCGTGTGTGTGTTAAAAAATGAAAAAATAAAATAAAAAATCGACGTCGATGCAATCGTTCTGAAACAAACAAAACATGCATTTTTGTCTCATTAATCTATATGACGCATTGACATTATCTACAATGATACCAAAGTTGACTGGGGATACTTACAATTGGCACGGTATACATTTATGCAGGTGGTACACATGTCGGGTGGAATTATTTGATGCAGTGGATCTCGACAGTCGCTGCAGAACATTCCCCTCATCTCAGCATAGCGTTCGCGCTAGTGACCGCACACTCTTATGGCTTCTACAAACGCGTCCCGTGCGTGCAAATAGCACGAAGTGCAATACTTCGCTCGACCATTTGTCGTGAAGTAAAAATAATTCACGCAATATTTGACGTTCTGGTCGAGAAGATAAATTTGAAGCATGTCCATTTTATTTTCCCGCACATCGTGGTTTTCACCATCAGATCCACTTTCATACGCGGAATCAACCGATTCGATATCACTTTCCAGATCGTCTACATCCATAACGTCTATTTCGTTGTCGTCGTCGTCGACGATATCAATCACATCAACTTCGCGGATTTGATCAGCCATTATTGCACTTTTCTTTTTTAATTCTACAGCTCTTTCGTTTTAAACACGCGCCTCGGAGGTTGGAGACTGGAATGGGGAAAAATGCTACCCCGATTCTTTCTGAGATTTCGATTTTTGGATCGCTATTGGGATGCAGAATGGTGGGGATGGTATTGCCCGAATTTTTCCATACTTCAACGCTAGGATATATAAACGGTTTTTCTCCTCAGCCTGTAGGAAATAGGGGGATGGGTAGGGAAAAAATGGCCTTCTACGATGTCGAAAGATTTTTTTCTCAATGTTTGTTACTTTCTTGATTGTCGGCAAGGATGATGATGCACCGTAAAAAGTGACCCTACATCGTGGAGGCGAAGGCTGACCTGCTAGGACTCATCTCAAGTATTGAATTTTACGATCTCCACAAAACCACGTTTGAAAACAACGTATGGAGACCCATAAAATTGGTTTCTCATAGCGAACATCCCAGTATTTTGGGATTTCGGATTCCTATACATGCACAACTTGAGCACGGACGTCCTATCGGTTTGCATATATAATATATGTATATATATATATATATAGTATGTCTCTCCCACTCACGTCTCTGACATCATGTTGAATATTTGGTCTAGATATCGACTGGCGTTTAATGTCAGTCAGCAACACGGCCGGTCTTAAAAAACTCGTAAAATCCCTCACAGACCCTACATTGATCGCTCTATTTTGTTCTGCTCTATCCCCGACTCTATACGAATGATGATATAAAAAAGCCTGAAAGGGGAGGCTGTTAGACTTCTAATATAATGATAAAGAGGGAAAATAATTTTTTCTTTAAAATGAGGACCATTGTGATTGCTGCTGCTCGGAATTTTTAACACTTTGAATGGAGCAGTCAACAAACCAACATCGTTTCTTACTTCAACAGTTTTTTAAAACTTATAAATATGTGTAGCATCGTGTTAGAACAAAGACTACGAGAACAAGCTATACTCATAAATTCGGTGGAAGAGTACAATGTGTGGGAGCAAAAATACAGTGAATTAATTGAATCGTTGGAGAACCAAAGTCGAAATAAACGTCCGCGATTGACAATTGGCAATTAGTGGACAATTACTATAGCAATAGTGGCAACTACTGGATGTAGTGCGCGAGGAAATGGTTTGATTTGGCGGAACATTGAAACGGCATTCGAAAGTCGCATACTGACTGGTTCAGTAATTAACCGCAACCATATTGAACCACGTCAATTTCTCGAAGATGCCCGAGACATAGTGATTTTACATGTGAAAACATTGTCGAAAAACATTTTAGTGTAAAGGTTAATACCACGTTCAATGGTGAGTTTGTGGCAGGTGATAAGCACGCAAGCAAAAGTGTCAATACAAAAAACTTTGAACTTTTTCAAACATCTGATTTAGATGAGTGGTATGAACAACGCGTTGTCGAACCCACTCTGGCATCCCTTGACGAATTTCAAGAACGCGATAGTGGCTGGACCTTGTTAAAAATTCTAAATTTAACCATAAGTGTGAATAAATATAATCCAATGCGTGCCGGTTGCCACCTTAAATTGCCAAAGGGAGTAATGACAAAGCGTGCAGTAGTAAATATAAAGTCCAATGACAATGCGTGCTTTGCGTGGTCCGTGGTCGCGGCTCTATACCCCAGCGAACGTAACAGTGATCGTGAATCTTCATATCCACATTTTTCGACGGTTTTAAATCTGCAGGGTATTGCCTTCCCCGTGACGCTAGACAAAATAAAAAAATTCGAACGACAAAATAATTTATCAATCAATGTGTATACCGTCGAGAAGAAGAAAACCCTTCCAATACGCATTGGCGAGCGTAAAAGGGAGAAGCATATAAATTTGCTGTACCTTCAAGATCCATCAGACATCAATGTTGGACATTTTGCGTGGATTAAAAATTTATCCAGGCTGGTGAGCTCGCAACTTAGCAAACTGGGCGATCGAAAATATATCTGCGATCGGTATGTAAACCTACAATACAATCAAATATGCGATATACTTATATATTTGAAAAAAAAATTGGTCGAATAAAAACAATTAAATCTATTTGCACAGGTGCTTGCATTACTTCAGTTCGAATGTGAAACTAGAGTCACACACAACGGACTGTGGAAAGCCGAACGAATATGCCATTCAATTGCCACGCGAAGAGGACAAGTGGCTCACTTTCAACAACTTTGATCGGACGCAGCGTCTCCCCTTCGTTGTATACGCAGACCTCGAGTGTGTCTTGTCGAAAACCGACGATCCAAATAGGTATCAACATCACAAAGTATTCAGTGCTGCGTATTACGTGCATTGTTCATATGACAATTCCCTATCCACATATCAGTCGGCGCGCAGTGATAATTGCATTTCCTGGTTCGTTCAAGAACTGAAAAGTTTAGCTATTCGCGTGAAAACCATTTTATGTACTAATGTCCCCATGATACATTTGACACGTGAGGAATGGGCAGAATTCCGCCGCGCTACGCACTGTTACATATGTGAGAAAACATTTACGCAAGGCGATACACGTGTTAGAGATCATTGTCATTTGACTGGGCGTTATCGAGGCCCCGCGCATTCGAATTGCAATTTGAACTTTCAGCAATCCTTTTTCATCCCCATCGTATTTCACAATTTATCCGGATATGATGCGCATTTCATTATTAAGGAAGTGGCTACAGATTTCGAAGGGAGTGTCGAAGTACTTCCCATAACAAAAGATAAGTATATTTCATTTACGAAAAATGTGAAACTCACGAATGATACGCGAAATGACATCAAATTGCGATTTATCGATTCGTACAGATTTCTCAATACTTCTCTCGATAAATTAGCATCGTTTCTTACCAAGGATAAACTAAAAATTTTGAAATCTACAATTCCTAGCAATCAACAATTCGATTTATTGACGCGCAAAGGTATTTTTCCATATGAATATGTGGATGACGTCAGTAGGCTGCAAGAAACGTGTCTACCGCCAATTGACTCATTTTACAGTTCATTGAGTGGTGGCACTGTAAGCGAGAGCGACTACACACACGCGGAAAATGTCTGGAAGGAATTTTCTATTCAAACGTTAGGCGAATATAGCGATCTATATTTGAAAACGGATGTCCTGTTATTAGCTGACATATTTGAAAATTTCCGTGATAGCTGTATTGAGAGCTATGGACTTGACCCGGCATATTACTATTCACTCCCCGGGTATACATGGGACGCAATGTTGAAGCATACGAGTATTACATTCGAATTGCTCACTGACATTGATATGGTCATGTTTATCGAACGTGGCATACGTGGCGGAGTAAGTCAATGTTCGAACAGATATGCTAGCGCGAATAACAAATATATAGAGTCACACGATCCGTCTAAAGCTTCATCGTATCTCATGTATTTCGATGTAAACAATTTGTACGGTTGGGCAATGTGTCAATTTTTGCCTTATGCAAATTTCAAATGGGTCAACGACCTGTCAAATTTTGATGTATCATCAATCTCAAACGATTCACCTACGGGCTACATTCTCGAGGTAGACTTAGATTATCCACAAAATTTACACGATGCTCATAGCAATCTTTCGTTTTGTCCAACGCGTGGAAAACCACCCGGTAAGCGGCAGGACAAGTTGCTCGCAACTTTGTACAATAAAGAACGCTATATTGTACATTACCGGAATGTTCAGCAGTGTCTACGCCATGGGCTCCGTATAACAAAAATCCATCGAATATTGCAATTCCAACAATCTCCATGGTTACGGTCTTACATCGAGCTAAACACACAATTCAGAACCATGGCCAAAAATGATTTTGAAAAAAATGTATATAAGCTGATGAATAATGCGGTATTTGGCAAAACAATGGAAAACGTTCGAAATCACGTTGACGTGAAACTGTTGACAAAATGGGAGGGGAGATATGGTGCCGAGGCCATGATTGCGAAGCCCAACTTTCACAGTAGGAGCATCTTTTCCGGAAACTTGATTGCTGTTGAATTAGGTAAACTTGAAGTGAAATTCTACAAACCAATATATGTCGGTATATGCATACTCGATATATCGAAAACGTGTTTGTACGAGTTCCACTATGAACATATGGCTCTATTGTATCGTGAAAAATGTAAGATAATGTACACCGATACCGATAGCCTTATCTACCACATTGAATGCGAAGATGTATATGAAGGTATGAAGCAAACGATTGTCCGGTTCGACACGAGTGATTATCCCATTGATAATGTTTTCGATATTCCATTAGTAAATAAGAAAGTGCCAGGTCTCATGAAGGATGAAAACAACGGTGCTATAATGGCTGGATTTGTTGGACTTCGGTCAAAAATGTATGCGTTATGAGTAGATGGTAAAAAGGATACCAAAAAAGTTTAAGGTGTAAAGAGTGGCGTTGTCGCAAGAACAATAACTTTTGATGATTATATGCAGTGTTTAAATGAGGAGATTGAAGTGTGTCGGAGCCAAACGTGTATAAGATCCACACTGCACGATGTATATACTATTCGCGAAAGAAAAATTGCTCTTAGTCCATACGATGATAAGCGATATATCATACCCACTAGCACAAACACATTACCATGGGGACATTACAGAATACCATTTTAACACCGCTATATTCTATAACATCGCAATATCTTTTGTATATTCTTTAATTGGTAGAAAACAAAGAAGAAAAAAAACATTACCCTTTGTAATGCATACATTCATTCAAACTATTTTCCTCCATATCGTCATGACGTATTTTTCCAGGGGGAAAAAAGATTCAAATGCGAAGGGCAAAAAAAAAGAGCTACCCAAGGAACACATGATACGGTGTCGGGGAAGAAGGACTCTTCATCCTTTGCAGCACGTGCGGAGATGGAGACGGCACTTGACCGCCACTTGTTGGGGCTTTCGGCCGAGAGGAAGGAGTCATAAATTCAAAAAAGATTTTTTATTGGTCACTTCAAATCAAATTTATTTATCCAACTATTGTGGGTATTGTCGAACCCCAACCATTTTACAAACATTTGATTGCCACATTTCTTCAGTACTTTTTCCACGAGATAGATATCGGGATATTTAACTTTTAGAAGCTCTTGCTCGTAGAAACCACCTGCAATAGGTTTATCCGTATGGTCTTTCAGGCTATACATTACAGGCCTTGTGTTTTTCACGCTATATATTGTAAATATTTCCGTTGTCCAGGTTGGTGTGTAACCCTTTTCAAATACACTCTTAAATTTACTAATTCTCACGTTATCGCCAATTTTGATTTTTGGTGGCTTCTTCATTGGAGGTTGAGTCTTGTTAAAAACTTGTCGCAATATTTTCTTCTCGTTATCGACATTGACATTCCTCGGCTTCATTCTAATTGTACGGTGTACAGAGTCATTATACTCGACAATTATATTATCAAGAATATCGATCCACTTCAAATTACCACGAAGGCTAAATTGCTTCCACATTTTGTTTTTCAGTATACGATTAAAACGCTCGCAAATGGATGCTTTTAAATTACTATACGTTGAATACATGTTAATATTGTGCTTTTCCATTAGAGACTTGAAAGTGGAATTATAAAATTCTTTTCCATGATCGACATGCAAGTTCTGCGGTGTGCGTCCTCCCTTATCGATTATCGACTTCATTGCGGCTGCTGTATCTCTGCCATTCTTACTCAACATTGGTGCGGCCCAGGCGAATTTTGAGAAAGTATCGATGACAGTGAGGAGAAATTTATGTTTGGAGTTTTCACGCGCGTATGATGACATATCGACGAGATCAGCTTGCCAGGTTTCGTCCAAACCACGAATATCCACATGTCGACGAGGATAATTTCGTCGAGCAGGCCTATGTAGCTCCAGCACGAGAGCGCTCTTTTTCTCGTTCATTTTCTAGTCCACTTAGTCGCGCATCCAGTGCAGCAATGGTGCGTGAATTACGAATCACCAAATCTTGTAGAGTTTTGACATCGGTCTCGAGTGTTTTTGCAATGTCTCTCGCCGTAGCTTCAAGTCCATTCACCAATAACTGATTACTCTCATTCATTTCTTTGTGTATGTTCTTAATGATATTTCGAGATTTTTTATGTAAAGCACTTCGAGTGATGGCGTCGTCTTGTCCTTCCGGATTAGCGACGTTACACAATCGTTTCTGCCCAAAGTCATAATGGCCATGTGCGGTCGTTCTAAACCCAATCCTAGGTCGGCCCGGAGGACCTTGCTTATTGAGGAGCACACTCTTATTTAATTGGCGTCCAAACACATCGACACTCATGTTGAGAATGCGTGAATTCTCCGATGCTGAGTTAATAAATGATTTCACCTTCGCACAATTCCTCGATAATCGATATGATTTCATTTGAATGCGCAGAATTTCCGGCTGCTTGCGATGCCAAAAGTAAGCGAAGACGATCTACTAGCTCATTTGGATTATCCCAATAAATATAGTCCAATTTGGTGTTTTTTCTGGCTAGCTTATACTTTGGCATACCCTTTCCCACATGATGATCGACTATATTTGCGATATAAGTATTGAATTTATGGCAGGTATTACGTCGTATAGCCTCATTAAAAAAAAAGGCTTGTAAAATTTTTTGTGCGCATTTGTCGAGATGACAATCTTTTCATAGTTTTTCAAATCGTCTGGTGTGAGAGTTTCGACATTGGGCACTTTTTTAAACAACAGCTCCGTTAATCCAATAGTTTTCGGATAATTCACATCACCCACACGAATATGTCGAGACTCGAAATTTATCGGAGAATTGCCAATCATTAATTTGTTTTTTGCGAGATTCCGTACACCATATAATACATCCAAGCTTGCCTTTCTATTTGTTCGTAATAATAGGAGATATTCACCGATTAATTCATCAACATTCTGCGGGTCATCATCATCCTCATATATCAATTGGAAAGAATCTTGTGTTTCACTCTTGAAGGAATCTTGTGTCTCATTCTTCAATTGATTTTTCACACTATTTATCGCATCTCCTTCTTCAGCATTATCACTCACTCTTTCATCCTTAATTTCCTCTTTCGCTACCTCGCCGTTTTTAAACGACACCAATTTCTCCAGTGGTCTCACTATGGGCTTAAAGACATCTTGCATTCTCTGCTGATCGCTATCTTTTCCCACTTTCATCATTCGATGCTTTCGTCTGATTGCATTGCTCGCCTTGGCAATTTCACACAATACATCTTTTTCACGCAAAAGTTGTTCGGTCTTCATTTTGTCACTGTCAAGGTATGCACAATACTGTCTCTTCAACCACCATCGATGAATCATTTATCAATGGTCAGAAAATAATCAAAACCTTGTCTATATCGACCCTCATTAATACTACTATCCTTGTCAATCGTGATAAATGCATACTTGTCAGAATTCCAGCATTTCACGCACATGTTTTTAAAGCATGTATAAGTCATATCCGTATTAACATGATCGTTGTAGACGTGTTTGAGGTTCATATCATCCTGCTTGAAAAGCACCACGAAATTTGCATTATCTCTCACGAGATGTTTGGGGATACGGGTGTACGTCTGACAAAGATAAAAACTGTCAACAATCTCGTGTCTTCCCATGGAAAAGAAGGCTCTAACATTATCCTGTTTTTCACACGCTATATCATCAAAGATGAATATAGAGTTGGATTGTGCCTCACTTGGTGCTATCACTTGTTCATGCGCGTTGAACGGATGAAACGCAACTCCACTCACAGGTTCGAGCAACCGTTCGAGCAACTTATACTTTGGCTGCTTCAGCGATTTGGAATACAAGTAAATGGTCTCAAATCTCAAACCATTGGGATGGATGATAAGAGTGAGCAGAGCGTTGGTTTTCCCACAATTCGATGGACCACAAAACAGTGCACGTATGCTATCCGGCAATAAATTTCTATGATGTGTTTGCCGCTTTTTCGCTCCAGCATCTTCGACTAATTCATCGAAATTTATCACGGGAAGTCCGCCTCCGATAGTTTGCTTGTTGGGCGTCATCTCACACACGACTAACGGCGAAATCATATAAATAGCATTCTTATAGGGATTATCCATCAGTCGCGTATTGTCTTTAGACATAATTGTGCATGGCAAGAGTGGTAAAGGTTTCGTTAACCGCCTAATCAACAAACTCCCAGTTGAACGACATCTGCCCGGGTATCAGTATTGCGGACCAGGCACAAAGTTGACCAAGCGGCTTGCTCGTGGTGATCTGGGTATTAATCCATTGGATACGGCATGCAAACAACACGATATTGCATATTCGAAAAATCCGGATAATCTTGAAGCGAGACATTTGGCGGATAAAGTGTTGTCTGAACAGGGTTGGCAACGTGTTACTGCTAAAGATGCTAGCATCGGTGAAAAAGCGAGTGCTTGGGGTGTGGCAAATATTATGAGGACAATGAGAAAATTCAGTATGGGGATGAAGGCCCGTAAGGGTGGCGTTTGTTTGAAACAATAATTGGTGCCGCAAAGAAGACAATGATTGAAAGTAATGATCTACAAAAGATTATTAAATCAGCTCTAAAGGGTAAAGTTGGCAGCTGTAAAGACACAAGGTGGCAAAGTGTGCACACCTCGGGTTCTACCTGTACCTCATAAAATTGGTGGTTTATTATCGTTCCTCGTGCCCATTTTTGCGGGTCTTTGCGCTGATGGTGCTTTGTCAGGTGGTGTGGCTAGTATAGCTAAAGCTGTAAATGTTGCTCAAGCAGCTAAACGTGAATTGGATGAAAGTAAGCGCCATAATCGAACAATTGAAGCAATTGCATTGGGCAAGGGCTTACATCTGAAACCATATAAGCAGGGATTGGGTCTTCATATCAAGCCAAAAAACTAGAAGTAGCGCTACCTCACCGACCCCTCACCGACATCGACCTTCTTAAATATGCGAAAATCCTCAAGATTCCATATTTCCGTGGGGTTTACATGCGCGATACATTACCAGCAGGCGGACCCCTGAAATGTGAGTCAGCAATTGTAAATTTGGATGAAAATGTCGGTCCTGGAACATACTGGGTCGCTTACAAAAAGACTGTATGGAAAGTCGTGTACTTTGATAGTTTCGGCAATCTTCCACCACCATCTGAACTCATGAGTTATTTTTGTGTTGGTAGCGTTAATTATAATTATAAGGGATATCAGGAATATGATACGATTGAATGTGAACATTTGTGTCTGAAGTTTCTTTCTCGACAATTGCAGCACAAAGCCAAATATACACTATATATAGGTAGGAAATGACGTCGAGAATGCAGTTGTCAATTTACCAGCACTATGGATGATAGCTTAACTTTGACCATATCTGGCTCATCGTCCATACTCGAGGCGCAGTACTTTCCCCCCATCGAACTCTCGCCACACAAAAGTTATGCCCTCGGTCTCGTTGAATTGTTAACCTTCAACTCTATTCCCAATATCGACGTTGACCATGATAAACTTTACGTGGGAGATGAGGTGTTGACGATACCTACGGGTAGCTATGAAATAGAGGATATTGAGGCGTTTGTACAAGTAGAGCTCACGCGTAAAAACATCAAAATTAGCATTAAACCGAATAATAATACGCTACGCAGTGAGATCGAGTGTGATCATGATGTCAATTTTGAGCCGAATGATTCTATTGGCCACCTTGTAGGCTTCACCGTACGCAAATTGGAAGCCAATAAAAGACACGAATCTGACCTTCCTGTAGCCATTCTCAAAGTGAACGCCCTACGCGTTGAGTGCAATTTTACTGCTGGAGCCTATATTAACGGACAAAAAGTACACACAATACACGATTTTTTTCCATTTGTGCCACCGGGCTATAAGATCATTGAAGTTCCGTCACACGTTATTTATCTGCCAATCACGAGCCGAACGATTGATGCCATACAGCTTCGCACAGTGGACCAGGACGGTGATTTGGTAAATTTCCGAGGTGAAGTTATCACCATACGCCTGCATATAAAGTCGTGATGGGTATAGTTTTCAATAGATCGTCCAATAACAATAAACGGTCATGGATAAAAACAATTAGTCGTCGGTCAGTGCCCAAAGTGCTAACACCGCAAAACGTGCTACTCTTGAAGAATTTGGGTCTCAAAGTGCGTGGCGAAAGCGTGTATAAAATTATTTAGTCTGTGCTTTGTGCATCTGTTGCGTGAAATGGAAGAAGAAATTTTAAACATTCAAACGCCCGTGGTCTTTGATGAATCCATCATCCATTGTGAGATTCACGCTCATCAGCCATGTGCATCTTCAACCTTCAATAACAGCGATGAAATCCGTATTGCCATCCAACATCAAGACCTCTCTATCCTGCCAAGCAAGAGTTCCCTACACATATGTGGGAAATTATCCAAGCGTGATGGGGCGCCAACCACTGCTACAAGTCTCGTCGACAATGCCATTTGTCATTTGTTTGAGGAATTGCGGTATGAACTGAATGCCATAGAAACTGATCGTAGAAAGAATGTCGGTATTACGAGTGTAATTAAGGGATATTCATCTCTCTCACCGGCCAAAAGTTCTATGCTCGAGAACACTGGATGGCTCGATGTCGAAGAGACCAAGCAGATTGTAGATGTATCGGGAAAGTTTGATGTGTGTATACCGCTCAGCATGCTCCTCGGATTTGCTGAAGATTATCGGAAAATTGTTGTAAATGCCAAGCACGAGTTGATTCTCACAAGATCAAAAACCGATGACAATGCCATTGTACAAACAGCGCCCGAAGACTACAAACTCGCATTGGATAAAATAGAATGGCTCGCACCGTATGTCGCAGTCTCAGATCAGCGAAAAATTCAACTGTTACAGTTTTTCGCCAAAGACGCACCAATTTCCATGACTTTTCGTACACGGGAACTGTATGAATATCCATTGCTGCCTGCCACCTTCAAGCACGTGTGATCTGTGAAAACCTCGAATCAGCTGGAGAAGCCACGATATGTCATACTCGCGCTGCAGACCGAACGAAAAAAAAAAGAAACAACACAATGCGAGCCACTTTGATCATTGTAACCTGAGCAATGTCAAACTATACCTCAACTCGCAATGTTATCCATATGGAAATTTGAATTTGAACATTGATCAAAATCAATATGCTCTACTCTACGAGATGTATGCAAACTTTCAGCCGACCTATTACAACAAAGAGGCTGAACCATGGCTGAGTAGGATGGAATTTTTAGAAAAAGCCTCCTTCGTTGTCATTGACTGCTCAAAGCAAAACGATTCTCTCAAGTCCGGTCCTGTAGACGTGCGTCTTGAGTTCGAATTGAAAAACAATATTCCACCACAAACCTCAGCATACTGCATGATCCTCCATGATCGTATTGCTGAGTACAATCCAATTAGTGGTGGGGTGAAAAAATTGGCATAAAATCATGCCGATGATTCGCGTCCACGTCAGTCAACATGGAGCTTATCATCGATGTGCAGGGCTTTAAGAGACCCATCAACAAATTTGTCCTAAAGGAGATGTCCATCGTCAAACTTCACGACAAGAATGCTGAACCGCTGACGCTCGCCTTCGACGCACCATTTGCATGGAACTCTTTACCGGCCAAGTACAAAATGACAAACAAGTGGCTGGAACGCAATTTCCATGGAATACGATGGGATCACAGCGGCATACCATACGAGGCAGCTAGAAAGACAATTGGAGAAATCTTTCAAGGAGCTCCAACCATCTATGCGAAGGGTTTCGAGAAATGTTCATGGCTATCAAGATTTACGGATCCCGCAAGAAAGGTCATCGACTTGGAGACTCTGGACTGTCCATCGCTGCAGAAGTTGCCGAAAATCACAAACTCCAAATGCCCGCACCATTCCTTCAACACGAAATACAACTGCGCCCATGTGAATGTAAAATCGCTGAAAAGCTGGTTAATTGTATACGAAGCGTTGTGTGAGCGAGGGATTTTTTTAAATGAATAAAAAACATTTCGATGAAAATATATATCATTTGTGTTCATTTATTCTACGACCAAAATAGTTTGTTTGGGTTTCTCTTTCTCATACATTTCAATAATACAGTTTTTTTTTTAAATACATTTTTACATATTCAACACTAAAAACGTCGAAAGCGATGACGAGGCGACTGTGATGCGGACGGCTGTTGCACTCAACGATGCTGCCCCAACGAATTTTGTCTTTTCCACCATACTCAGAGGCGATGGAACTTGACGCTGTTGTATTTTCCGCAACTGCATGTAGAGTTGACCATGGCGCGCCAGTTACAGCATACTCTCGATGATGCGGACAACCGGTCGACGATGGTGTTCCAACGAATTTTGTCTTTTCCACCATGATGTACTCACAGTCGATATAACTCGACGCTGTTGTATTTTCCACCCATGTACCTCATGAAGAGATGATGATCGCGTGCCTCTTGCCGCATACGCTCGAACGTTTCCAAATCTTCGTCGAAGGCCTTCACAAGTCGCGCTGGTAGGAAGACAGTGAACGCATTCGCGTTGTCAGCGATGTAGAGTTTCCCAAACTTGGTTCGTACGGCCCTCATGTCGGAGATTGGATGCTCCGAGTGACCGATGAGTTCTGACAGCTTCGTCGTTGGAAGGAATTCCGCCATTCGGCTGACTTTGTTGATGCTCGTGAAATCCATTTTCCACACTTTTCTCTTTTCAAAAAATGTTCAAAGTTATTTTTGAAGATGTTGATGTGGCGGTGGAATAGTGCAGTCTGAGCTTGGTCCATGAAATTATAAGCTCCCTCGTTTTGTAACCCCACCACTCAAATTTTCAAACTTCTCCCCACTTTTCCAATAATGAAAAACGGGGTCGAACACGTTCATGGAACCCGGTCCTCCTCCCACGTGGAAAGTTTCCCACCTCATGACATTTTCCACAGTCTCGACGTTGAGGTGGGGAGCCATTAATGTGATCTTTCATTTGTGGCGTATTATAATGCTCCATGCATGGAAGATGTGATATCACTTCACTATCGTTGCGATGATGTTCTGGCAAACGATCCCACAGTAAACCAATATAATGACCCCAATATTTTAAGAGCAAGACCTTTGGAACTTGTTCGAGCTCGTTTTTGGTCAAGTCCAGGGGGTGTTTGGTCGGATGCACTGCATACATACTCGCACATGTGAACACCTTGACGGTATATTTCGGAATGAAACCAAAATCTCGATGAGATTATATTTTTTTTTTTTTTTTTTTTTTTTTTTTTGGAACAATGACTCCTCATAGCCGCAGCTGCATATAATAAATAATGCATTTTATGGCACTTTGAAAGGCCGCCCTTCATATGGCAACTGCCGTTTTTTTTTTTTTTATTATCGAAAAAAATTCTAGCCACTCATAGTTGTTTCTCTCTCTCTCTCTCTCTCTCACACACACACACACACACACACACACACAGACACACACACGCACACACACACACGCGCGCGCGCGCACACACACACACGCGCGCGCGCGCGCACACACACACACACACACACACACACACGCACACGCACACACGTGCACACGCATATCTAAATTGTTCTTTGTACGGACTTCCAGTGACGTAATAAAAACGCTCCGCCTGCATCGATAATATAAAAATAATTTTAATGATTATAATAAATCACACGATTTTATGAGTTTTCAACATTTACCCACCGTCCTATGGTGTCAACGACCCCGCGCCAAACCCCCCTGCCGCTCAGCGTCGCGTATCATCACGCCCCCACTCTCGGCTATCTCGCGCTAGACCCTTTCTCTGCGTCGCCTTCCCCCACCACGCCACGTGACGTCTGCCCTCGGTCCCCCGCGCTGGAGCCCCGCGCCCCGCTCCCCCCTGAGATCACGGAGTTAGAATCAGTCCTGTTATACTACTAATTTGCACAAAGAAAAAAATTAACTTCTTTTCAATAAACAAAAATCTCTTTATTTTAAAAAGGGACTTTACTTTTATTCGTTTGTTATTGAATTCGTTTTCTTATTGAATAATAACAAACATACCCTCTCAAAGTAAAAAGTTCCATTCCTCAACCTTTATTTATGCTCGAAAAATGGCTGGTAAATGTTGTAACCCCTCTGTATTTCCTATACTTTTATTAATATGAAATGAATATTCTCATAAAGTAGCATATTGTGAATACTTTATGGTAAAAAAATCGTAAAAGAAAAAAAACCTTGTATTAATTTCTTTAAAAAAATGTTCAGTCATAAAAAGTAATGTTTTGAACGAGTTTGAAATTGCAGACGTCTAGTTTGTTCCGATATATTGAAATTCCCCTTTCAAAAAGAGCTAAAATCTCTTTTAAAAACTTTTTTAAAGAAGTAAACAACAATGCCGCGTAATAAAAATCCCTCAAAATCGTTATCGCTTGTTTTACTATATAAAAAAATCTGATTAGACTTAAATATCTCAAATTATTCTTTTTATTTAAGTTCAAAAATGGCTTCATTATACTTCTTTAATGCAAATGTACAAAAAAAGTGAAATCACTTTTACGAAATAGCCGAGCAAGTTTACTAGTCATGTTGCACACGAAATTGTTAAAGCTTCGGAATAAGATTTGTGAAAATATTTAATTTACAAAAGTCATATTACTATTATAAGAAAAAATTGATATGGCCATTAGATAAAAGTACAAAGTAGGTAACACACAAGTACACTGGAAATGCTGTGCAACGACTGTGCAACGACATGGCTAAAAAAAAGTTCGGCAAAGGATTTCGTCATCTCAACGTCTCAACTGTCAGGTCAACAAAACATAAATTGTCACGATTTATTGTGCAAGTGAAAACCAGATTCATGTGGAGTACGAATCAAATGAGTGATGTCCCCTTCGACCACACGGCACTTGAAATGTTAATTTATTTGGATAATACGAAAAAATGTGCAAAAAGCATTGACCTTTTATTCTATAACACAATAACCGCACATCTCATGAAATATAATGCGTCTTATAGACTTTGATCTAATGGATAAAGTATGCATCTCTAAACCATCTGCCTCTAAACCATCTAAGCATCTGCAGGTTTAAAGGTTAGCATTACTGTTTTATCCTCCTGCTGGTGGAATCAGAAATTTCGTATCGATAAAGCTCCAGTAGATATGATTGCTAATAGCCCTGGTACCTGATGGGACATTATGAAATGAAATGTTCCTAATACCCCTGTTGGTCGACGCCACGTTATAATGTAAAATTACATGTATACATACATATTTTGATGCAAAAATTATTTTTGCGGAGGGTCGGAACGGAAAATTCTATATCTTCCCGAGCTTTTTCCTAACCATGCACGCCAAGTCGTTGCACATCATTTCCAGTGTACTTGTGTGTTACGTACTTTGTACTTTTATCTAATGGTCATATAATTTTTTTCTTATAATAGTAATATGACTTTTTAAAATTAAATATTAAACAAAATATTATTCCTAAGCTTTAACAATTTAGTGTGCAACATGACTAGTAAACTTGCTTGGCTATTTTATAAAATTTATTACACTTTTTTTGTACATTTGCATTAAAGAAGTATAATGAAACCATTGTTAAACTTTAATAAAATGTATAGTTTGAGATATTTGAGATTAATCAGAATTTTTCAAATAGTAAAACAAACGATAACGATTTTGAGGGATTTTTATTACTTTGCACTTATATGTAGTAATAAAACACAAAATTTCACCCAAAAAATGTTTTCACTTTCACGCCACTACTGCATAAACGGGGTCGATTTCGACCCGGGGTCATCTTTTGACAGCTGTCCTCAGTACACGGGCAGGATGTAGGACGGGGGTTGAATGTCCACCTGTAGATTCGGAGTGTGGGAACATTTGAGCGCCACACTGTGGCCGAATAGATTACCCCGTTGCGTGATACGGGCAGTTAGAAACGAAAATGGGCTCAAAATGACCCAGTGTGCAGTCGAAGGGTTAAATGAAAACCCATTAAATATACAATTCCAAAATATCCGCGAAACCGACATCTGTTGATTTTCACAGTAGTATGCATTATATTGTTTTTTTGTTTTTATATAATCTAAACTGGTAATATAATACTGCAAAAAGGTTTCTTGTTTGTTTCCCTAATATTTCCTTTTTGCAGTGTTATATTACCAGTCGACAAATGATTGACGGCAAACTAAACAAAATGATATATACACTGCCGGCCAAAAGTATGGATACAGCTAGAAAAAATTCGCGCCGCACTAAAAGTTTGATATCTCTGTGAAAAAAAAATGATATCCGAATTTCCAAGGCGGCATTTTAAAAGGGATAAATGAAGTTTCACTTTGCGTTTTGGAAAAAAAATTTCGATTTTTTTTAGACCCGGGGTGCCATTTTGAAAATATCCGTTTTTGGCGTTTTTTTGACTGTTTAAAATCGGCTGCATGTCTTCAGGACATTTTTGTTTCAAAGAACCTTAAAAGATAGAGCAAGAGCTATAGTTTCCTTTTTTAGAAAGTTTCGTACGATTTTTTTTTCACCGCGCTATCGCATTTTTTTTCTCAAAAAGACAATTTTGAAAAGATGCTGCTGAAATGAGAAACTTTGAGGTTTAGAGAAAATTGTCAGAAGGAAAAAAGTTGCGTTACATCGTATTGAATCGAGCAGAATTGTTTCAAAATTTTTTTTCAAATTTTTTTTCGCACAACTAACTGGCTTTTTAGCGCGACACTCGTCACATTATTCCAAAGAATCAAAAATGTAAACAAAAACGACGAGTGAAAAAGAGAACGAGAAAAAGAACACGAGAGAAATAGAATATCGATTCGCGAGAAATAGAATCTTTTTTACGCTCCGCAAAGGTAAAATGTAAACAAAGACAAGAAACTTTATTTCCGCTCCTTATGTTTGGATGAGGTAAGAGGTAAGAGGCGGATGTTTTGTGCGGCTAAAAATTGAGAAAAAAATTGAATTTTTTTTATTCGATGCTGGCGCAAAAAATTTTGAAAAAAATCTGCTCGATTCAATACGATGTAACGCAGCTTTTTTCCTTTTGGCAATTTTCTCTAAACCTCAAAGTTTCTCATTTCAGCAGCATCTTTTCAAAATTGTCTTTTGGAGAACAAAAATGCGATAACTCGGTGAAAAAAATCGTATGAAAGTTTCTAAGTAAGGAGCTATTGCTGTCTTTTAAGGTTCTTAAAAAAAATGCAAAAAAATGTCCTGAAAACATGCAGCCGATTTTAAACAGCAAAAAAAAACAAAAAACGGCCACTTTGGAAATGGCGCCCCGGGTCTAAAAAAAATCGAAATTTTTGTTTCCAAAACGCACGGTGAAGCTTCATTTGTCCCTTTTAAAATGCCGCCTTGGAAATCCAGATATCTTTTTTTTTCACAGAGATATCATAGTTTTAGTGCGGCGCGAAATTTTTCTAGGTGTATCCATACTTTTGGCCGGCAGTATATATATATATATATATATATATATATATATATATATATTGTGACGTGACTTGTTCGTCCCGTCACTTCGAGCAGTGGGTCGGGTTTCGACCCTTTTGGAGGCGCTTCGAGCAGCCAGATTCCCGACTCACACTTCGGGACCAGGAAAAGGCGTAGAACAGCGATTTTTTCTGGGTATTACAATATTGAGGAGATCCCCCTTAAGGGAATCCTAATCAATTTCCGAAGTAACGTAGGCCTTTAGCCGGGGACACCGTGCTCGAGGTGACCGTGCCTGTGTGGCATGCTCGCAATACCAAGATGTCAAATACGATTCTTTTTTTCTTTTCTTTTAATTAAAATTATTAAATTTAAGACGACCCCGAGTGCCCGTGGCGATTGCGTCCCGTGCCCCTTTTGTGAAGGTGGCTCGTCCACGAGGAGTATCTTTCTGCTAACTATCGGTGTCGGGGAAGGTCGGGAGCTAGGGCGCCATTGTCCGCTCCGCGCGTTGACCCAGGCGGGTACATGCGGATTTTCCTTCATCGGAGCAGGCGCGCACAGAACACCGGTGCTCGCGGTCAAGGAATGCCCGAGGGGACGCTGGCTTAGGACCAACGCAACGTATCACCCACCCCTCGGATTACGCGGCCGGGGAGCCGCGCCCTCCTGCCGGCATTGAGGGCGTCGCGGTCCATTAATATCGGCGCCTACGTGATGGGACCGCGGGTGATGCGTTTTCGGCGTTCAGCGTCGAGTGTGGGCCCACCGAGGGGTTTGAGAGACGTCTTGTCCCTGCGAGGGAGGCCTCCCCCGCGTTCGTCGTCGCTCGCCGGGTCCTGTAGCAAGGCGTTCGCGGTGCCGCCGTCTAGTACTACGGGGGAAAATCCGTACGCGGGTATCGGCGGGATGGTGCAGGGTTTCGGCCACGGTTGTATATACAGGTCTGGACACTCCGTTGAAAAATGCGTGACTGTAAGTGACGCCTCTATTCGCGCATTCCATCGCAGCGCTAGCGAAGGGGAGGCACTTTTGTTTGTATCGCGTTTACGGGGCATGGCATGCACGTTGCTGTGGTGACGGTCGTATGTACGTGTAGCCTAACCTCGTTTTGGCAGGGTAATTTTGAGTGTATCGTAGCCAGGGTTTTTATTCAATACGGAATAACAAAAGATGAAGTGTCTATATAATGCGATGTCGAAGCGGTGCATGATTCGGGGATGCAGAAGTGGATACATAGATAACCCGGAGCACGTCTCATTATTTAAAATTCCCATTGATGGCTACTGATATTTTCTACTTCTACTACTAATGAAAGGAATGCGTGCTACACGTAAATTTCGAATGTTCTTCTTTTCCGTGAACGAAAAAAATGTAATTGGATTGAGCGATAGTTAAGGCAGAAATCCACTGTGACCCCCTGTTTTTTGGCCATTTTTCAAGAATTTTTTTTTGTGGGAAAAAAAGAGATATTCGAAATTGTTTTTTGTTTTGTTCGTTGTTTATTGAAGATACATAAAAAAAAATTCAAATTTTTTACGCCCCATGGTGACGCTGAGGAAGTTCCCGCGTCAGGTACTGTTGCCTCTGCAATGGTTTGCGGCACGCAGCAGAACTCTCTTTAAAGTCGATCTGAAAAAAAATACCGAGTGGTTTCGTTAATAATATGATATTTTGAAGAGAAGTACACAGGGATTTGAAAAAATATTGATTTTTAAAAAATAGGCACGCTTTTGAAATTAAAGGACGATTTTCGAGCAAAATTTCTCGTCGAAAATAGGCTATAACTTTTTTTTATTATTGAGATATCGAAAAAAATCCTATGTACTTCTTTAGATAATCTAGTTTTATTGATGCAGTCCAAATTTGAAGTCGATCGGATAAAAATTGCTCGAGTTCTGCTGCGTGCCGCACTCAAAAAAGTGGTTTTGAGAAAAACGCGTTCAAAGTTTCAGGTTTGTTAATTTATGCGATAAATTTGAAAAAAAAATGTTTACCTTTAATCAGCGATGCCGGCACCATATAGCTGGCCTTCAAGAAGCAAATCATTGTCCCTAGCATCTTTTCTCGAACTTGTAGAGGCTCTTCTTGCCTCTTTTGCAGCGTCTGTGAGCGAGCGCTTCACTAGCTCGATCCGCGCTGCGTCGGTTTCAACGCAAAAATTGAAACAATTTGGGCCGATAGTTATCCCCAACGTCTCCAAAACTTTTATGAGACTTCTCAGGCCATCATTGAATAATAATACCGCGATATCAGCTGCAATATCGACGATTTTTTTGCTCCCGGACTGACACTTGGGGGCTATTGCCCAAACTGATTTGTTGTAGCTTTCGTTGTTGTTTTGCGTGAAGCCGCCCAAACAACGCTGCAGCAAATCGTCTCTGCTCAAATTTTCGAAGACTGGCGTAATTGCCTCCAATACTTCCTCAGGAAGAGGCGGCTTATGGCGATATTCAGAAACATTACCGCTTGCGACCGCTCGCTGCCACGAACACCACGACTCGGCTCCCTCTGGGCAATCGTCATACTGTGGCTCACTATCTGTGGATATTTTACGTTTGATAGTTGCCCAAATTGCCTTCCTTATTTTTTCAACATCATCGCTGTTCCTCCGAATAGCCAAGCCGTAATATGTGCTCAACTCGTCAATCAATTTTCCGGTGAGCTTTCCTCTGCCAGACAATCCTTTTTGTTTTTTCACGATCGCGGAGGCGCGTCCCTATACGTTTTTGGACATGATCGATGCACTCTTTTTTTTATCTCGAAACCGTCGTATGGATCGCTATTCGATATGCCCAGAAACGTTTTAGAATCGCCGTCACCAATATAATATTTATATTTTATGCCATAGAGCTCTTCAGACCGTTTAAACATTTCGACAGCTGAGTGGACTTCCATTTTTCCGGAGGAGCCGCTATGGTTCGCCTGGCACTCATCGTCGTGGATACTTTTCCATTCCTAGTACGCCGCGGTGCATTCTTTTTTTTCCCAATGCTCGCAAGCTTTGTAATATTTCGATTTCACCATAACGTCGATCACTTTTTTAGTGTACCAGCCGATTAGCGATGTTATGCCGAAAAGCGAGCTGAAACCGCGCTTACGCCACGATCCGTCGCCTGAAACGATAATTCCGTCCTCCACCCCATTTTCCAATGAAATTGTCTCCTCCTCAAGTGCAGCCGTTTGTTTGCTCATTTGCTCACTGTGCTCACAGCTTTAGTGACAATCGAAATCGAATTTAAGATTCGATCGTAGAAAGACTGAAATATGGGGCGCGGTAGGTCCATAAATGCACAAAACTTCATCAGGCCATTCAAACCGACGCCAAGAAGACGCATACTGAATACGATCCGACGATTTATTTCGTATGCATTGTCAATCATAGGGTGCGAATTGATTTGCACTTTTTCACAATGGCCGCAATCGACCTCGATTTTGAATCCGAGTCCGCGCAAACTTTTTTCAGTAAACTTTATATCGCGATCACACACTTTGCACTTCACTAACGTCGATATAATGTTCAATGCATTGACGAGGTGTACTATACGATAACCGAAATCGTTAGTAACACCGACCTCTAAATCGTCCGACGATTTTAACTTTTTCGCCGACGTGCTCACATACTCTGCAGAACTATTTTCAGAGCTATAACGGTTCGGAGGTTTTCGATTCGAAATTTTCGTTCGACTCCTCGTCACATAACTCCGTTTTGTTCCCTTTTTCCCCGCGTACACTTTCGGATTATCCACTTCGATGTGCAAAGAATAATTCTGAGCGTTCGATATTTATAAACGAAACGTTTCGGAGCGTTTAGACACGAGTAGCGTCGCTTCTATTCGCAAACTGATGCTATGACGCTATCCCTATACCTGCCTTGAACATTTTTCAATTATCGCCACCTATGGCTTTTTTTCGAAACTATATTTATAACAATAGCCGGTTTTTGTGAAGGGAGACAAAAGAATACCTGAGAAAGACCCGCAGGACCTGGGAAAGGCCCGGTATACCTGCCGACCCTGAGGCGCGCAGCTGCGCGGGACCCCGAGCGTCACGGAGCGCTGCACCGCTCCACAAAATATTCAATAACTCCGAAAATAATTATTTTTTTCGACCTGGGTCCAACGGCATCTTAATCTTAAATGTATTTTAGATTTTTCTAGACGGTTTTCAAAAAATCGATTTTTTGAAGCCGTCACAGTGGTGTTGTCCCTTAAATCGGCATATCCATGTCAAAGACGATGAGTATCGTTAACTAATGGCTCATCGCTCATATTTTCGGTTTATGCTTTTAGTTTTTGTGTTCGACTAATTATTTAGGATTTATTAATTTTTCATCACAGCCACGTGAAGGGAAAGATTATTCGCATACGCGCATACATCGCGCTCTGTGTCGAAGGCACATGCCTCCGAGATAGCAGCACTCCACGCTTTTGCGGCCCGTTCCGCAGACAGGCGTCAGATAGAGGCACGCTTTAGGGTATACGGAATATACGGGAGTGCCCAGACCTGTATATATGACCGTGGTTTCGGTTGACCTCGAAGGCCATCCGCGTCAATCGCACGGTTGCCGAAGTTCGAAATTCGGCATCGTTGCGATAAGAGACGGCGAATTCTTAGAATTCCTTTATAAAGGAGAGAGGGACAACAATATTGTCGCGCTAGGGCAAGCCTTGCTCCGGCGGGACGAGGAGGTGCGGAACGCCGAGCCTCGGGATGTGAGGAGAGGAATCGGTAGTCGGGAATTCGGCGAGCTCGCGTCTAGTCGAGTTATTGGAAGTAATTGTTAGTCAGTAAGTGCCGGCTGGAACATCAGAGCGGTGAGCCCGATAATTCATCATCTATCTCTGGGTAAGCTTGGGTTTTTCGCTCCCGCGTCGCGTTTGCGAGTTTTGGGAAACAGTCCTCGTCATAGTTTTTTTGTTCTCCTGGCGCGCGCCTAAAAGAGTGCTTGGGAGGCGAAACCCTACGCTTTCGTTCGTTCAAAATTTGCCTTGTCCAAGCCCTGTTTGGCATCGCGGTGTATTATTTTATTCGTATTGTTCATTATAAATCATTTGAGTAGTTATTTTCCTCGGCGACGCAAATTATTAGCCGAGTGGTTGAATTTCGAAAATGTGTTCGGTTCGCGTAATTGTGTACGTTAGCGCCAAGGCTAGGTCGGTGTTTGTATATCTCCGTCTCTCTCTATCTCTCGCATGGTCTCTTTCGACGGTCGTACTATTATCGATTTTTCGAACGATCGTGCGTCCACCGAAGAAGCAAGGATTTCGAGGGCCCCGGGGTAAAACCTCGCGCCCGAGTAATTCCCGGCTACCTCTAGTAATTATTATTATTTTCTGGCAACCTTTCCTTATTATTATTATTATTTTCCGGTTACCTTTCGCGATTACCATTACTTTACGGCCCCCTTTCGTAAAGTTCATGAATTCTCAGCTATCTCTCGTAATAATTATGATTTTCCGGCCACCTTTCCTAATTATTATTATTTTCCGGTTACCTTTCGCAATTATCGTTATTTCTCGGTCACCTTTCGTAAATTTCATTAATTCTCGGCTACCGCTCGTAATTATTATTATTTTCCGGCCAACTTTCATAATTATTATCATTTTCCGGTTACCTTTCGTGATTACCATTAATTGTTGGCACCCTTTTGACAAATTCATCAATTCGCGGCTACCTCTTGTAATTATTATTATTTTCCGGCTACCTTTCAGAAATATCATTATTTCTCGGCTACCGTTCATAGTATAATTATTTTCTGGCTACCCTTCATCCTTGTCGTTATTTTTCGGTTACCTTTCGTGATTGGCATTAGTTATCGGTTACCGACCGTAACCTTCAACACCTCCGGTTATCTCTCGAATTCTTCATCATCTCTTGGTCACCTCCGGCCTCCAGCTATCGCTGGTGATACTTCCCGTTATTTCTATCGTTGAAGACCGCGCCTACGAAAGTCCCGATTCGTATCAAGTATCGGGGCGTACCCTATCTTCGTCAGAGAGACCTACCTGTTTCGGCGTCACCCCTAGACCACGCGTTTGAGGAGGCCACCTTCGCGAGTTGTCCCCGCCTAACGGGCCCGGCGAACTATTGTAGTTCGGTTAATTTGTCGATGTCGCGTGCTGCGTGCTGTCGCGTTATTTCTGGCGTTGCGTCTCAGCTAATTTTTTGGTTCCGCGTCGCTTTTACGTTTTACGCTGACGATTGTTTTGCACGAGCATGTAAGGCTATGTAAAGTCTGGGCTACTTAAACAAAAGCCTATTATTATTTATGTTCCGAAATTTTGTTCATTCTGCACGTCTGCGCCCCTCTACCATTTTCTCTCACTCAGGTGAGCTGTTTGTCGTTTTTCCCTCAGTCCTCACCGTCCCTTTTGCTGCGTTTTCATAGCCCTTGTGCTCACGGCGTCGCGAACAATTAAGTCGGTCGTAGACCGGCGGTATTCATTATCTAGCGCCCAACACGACGTCGTGAGACCCGTGTCCGGGATCGGGCATTCGCCCATTACCACTTTTGGCCGACGCAGTAGGTAAGGGAAGGAATTCACATCGATTGAGAAGTGTGGTAAACAGTTCGTCACAATATGTACACACACACACACACACACACATATATATATATATTAGGGTGTGCGGAAAAAAACGAAACTTTTTTTTCGGTTGCATCCACCAAAAAAAGGTTAATCAAGGTAAAAAATGAAGAATCCTCGAAGGAGAGCTCAAAAAAAATTATTTTGAATGGCGCATTGCATTTGAATATTCGAATGGCGTATTGCATTTGAATATTCCATAAGAATAACCCAGGAAAATATTGGGATTTCTGAATGTGGTAGTGCAACTCGTCAGAAAAAAATCACACAAAGATGTCATTAACATATTCTCATGGAGAATCGAATTTCCAACAAAAAAGTTTTTACGAAAAATTAGCTCAGAACAACCGTTCAAGTGCAATCGCTGTCTGAAATTGAATTGATAGAAAAACAAAATCATTTGAAAAAACTGTTTGGGTTTTTTTTGTAGAGAATATTCTACTCTAACATACAATTTGCATGGAATCGTCCTCAAAATATTTCTCTGATACAAAAAAGAATCAAGTACAACAAGAAATATAAAAGAAACAACGTCCATCATTGATCGTGTTTCGAAAAGTTTTATTCAATAAATTTCGTTTAATAAGATAAAATAATTTGTTTTTACATTATAATGCTTGATAATTATCGTTCCTTTTTTAAGAGTCTGTTTGTTAGTGCATTTAGTTTAGTTTGTTAGTGCAATTAGGGCATTTCTGTCGATGATTTTGCACTACCCAATAAATATTGTAGCTGCTCTTCGTTTTTTGTTAATGAACCGTTATATGCTTCTATTAAAGTGACACCACGTTCGGCTATGTTATTAACGACTTTTGGATTAAAAAAATCTAAACAAAATCAGTACGTGGCATTATTCTCCGGCCATAATTCAATATTTACTTTCAAAAAATAATGAGGTAAATTGAATTGCTGAAAAAAAGGATTCTTGAGTAAATAAATCGCTTATGTCTTTTTTCAGCAACATTCCCCAATCATTTTTTTAACAATTACTCACTCGGAAGGATTTTTGGATTTTTCTAGAGATTGCAGAGCTTGTACCATTTTTGCCTTCATACTTATCGGCACAGCATTATCGAAAAACGACAAAGCAACAATTTTCTCGTTAAAGTACCACAAGTGACTAGCTAATTTTTTAGAGGCAGCCTCCCCTACTACAAGATTCACTTCGCAATAACGAATGAAATTTTGTACCAGAGACAGATCTTGATTTGGGGCCAAAATGGGGGAAAAATGTCGCGGTTTCCCGTTCGTGGCGCTAGTGTGAAGCTTGTAATTTTGCACTACGAGCTACCGCGAGCTGCCGCCAGGTGACAGCGTGTGCTATGGCGCGCAGGTCGCTTAAATAATAAAATTTAATTTCAGACAGCGATACCACTTGAACGGTTATTCTAAGCTAATTGCTAGTAGGAACTTTTTTGTAGGGAATTCAATTTTTTGTAGGGAATTCAATTTTTTGTAATTTGATGCATGATGTCACTGAGTTCTTATTTGGGACTACCGTATATAACGGTCAATTATGGATGGCTCTGGACTCGGCGGCTCAGTCCGTACGAAGGATATCTGGATATTTCCTTGAGTCAGTCCACACGACTTTGGATTGATATAATACCAAGTCAAATTATAAATTATATTCACTTAAAAAAAAAAGCCTTGCATTATATGTCAACTTTCAGGTACATCAACCCCAAAAAATGTCTCCCTCCCTTCGGATAATGATTGTGCGCTGTTAACCGAAGATGGGTTGCCAAACATACCTTCAACCCAGCTTATGGAGGATGCACAAATCACCGATGAAGAAACACTTCGTATTCTCGGTGTTGGTTCAAAGACAGATGCGCCAGAATTACAACTACACACAACCTTGGCATCCAATCGGGAAAAATCGATCGCCAGCGGAGTTAAAAAAAGAACTAACTGAACTTCTGGCGAAATATGCTCGTTCAGGCAATTGTCAACTGGAGGCCCCGAAGTTAAACCCGGAGTTGGCGTCTTCGCTATTTGAATCCGCTGTTGTGCCCCGGCTTCTGACGATGCGCGGAGAGCACGGAAATTCGCTCTCGAGTAAGTTGACACCGTGGGTTGTCGGATGCTCGAGGGCGAGGGTATGTGGGGACTTTTCCCGTTTCGAGTAAATCTCCAACTCGGGATATTGCAACTTGAACAACTTATATTTTATTTAAAATTAGACAACAATATTACAATTCTTTTTTATGCCTTGAGACCGACCTCCTCGGCTTCTGGCCGAAGACTGCCTTTCGATTGATTCTTTCTGCTAATTGTTAACTCGGGTTTTCGCAACCAATCATTCGAGAACGTTCGATTCGTTCGATTGCGATTCAGCGTTTTTCCGGCTGAGTCGAGCGGAATATGGGGCTTGTGAAATATCGGGCTCGATATCGTCGTATGGGGTCTTTGAACCTCATGCGTTAGCAATATGAAAATTCCTGTCTTTTTAGGGCACAACATTCCTCCACCTTGGGAAGACGAAATTCCCAAGTTCGGCGATATAATACATTTTTTTTTTTTCATAACTTTGGCAAGTTTTGTCTCTCGGTCGTCTCTCGGCTTACAATAATACAATAGATTACGAAGGTACAGGTGCCTTTCTAATATTATAATATATACCTTTTTTTTTACAAATATTTCGATTTTCTTTTTTATACACATTTACGTTGTGCGTGTGCGAGATGCATTTCGCGTGAATATGACTCGCGGATTTTGTGAGTCAGCTGTTGCCTTGCGTTTGGCAACTCGCGGTCTGGCCGGAGCTACGTCAGCATGGTCGTCGTTCGGCGATGTAGCATTTAAACGTCGCCGTTGCAACGCTTTAATTCCGAAATATGATATAATCATTGCGAAGGGAATATTCCGCTGAGGGCATAATTCCCTATGATGTGACTCTGTGTTGTCACATGATCGTAATTTTTGTTTCATTTTGTTTTCAATATTTCGATTCGTTCGCCAATTTTGTTAACTTCATATGGATCATTAATTATCGTATGCGGAATATTTTCCAATATTAAAGGTTGAGGTATTTCGTTTTCTGTAGTCAGAAAAGATAGATGGAATGGTGGTAAAAATTATAGAAATTTTTCGTGTACAGTTTCCTTCAAATTTTCAATCTTAAAATCTATGGAGGTGACGGAACATTTCCCATCTAAAGCCAATAATCTTGTTCCAGTAATTGTCGCATAAGTTGTCGCAGAGTTTTTACAGTTTATCGTGAGAGCTACTGTCTCTGGGGCTACATATATCCATTGCCCTTCTTGTTCCAGAGCAATGACCAAAGAATTTTCTAATTTAACTAAACGATGTGTACAATTCGCCTTTTCGGGGTCTTTTCCTAAAAATATCGATAGTTCGCATGACGCTCCTGATCGTATTATTTGTCTTGCGTTTTTCGGATGACAGTAATATTGATAATTTTGTCGTTTACATTTGGATAATTCGTTTTCTGAGAATGACAGATAGTCTCGACGCTCTCGATCAATTATAACATTTTTTACGGTCGTTTCTATGAACCGAAACGTGTCTTTTTCTACTCTTACGGGTAGAGGATAAACTTTATTCACATTGAACTCGTTGTCGTTAATTAATGGGATTTTTATCACAACGGTGAGGGTATTTTGAATACTATATGCGCCTAATTCAGAAATTTCCAGTAATTCGTTAATTTGTTCTGGACGTATTTTTGTCGGAAAATTCAGTCCTTTTGGTAGATTTGGTAATGCTTCTATTAGATACGCGTAGAGTTGTCTAGGCGGCAATATTGTAGGATTAACGATTCCTTTTGGCAAGCCTACTAAAAAGTTAGATAATTGACGTATGTCGTTTAATAAGGATTCGATTATAACGCTAATAGTTGTTAATTTCTCGTCCAATTGTTGACGTGCTAAAATGTCTATTACGAGATTTTGCATTCCATGGTGTAAATTGTTTACTAAACGGCCTAGTGTTTCTTCGTTTGCCGCGAGGCGATTCGTTGTGCGATTGAACATTTCCAGTATAATTTGCTGGATTTGAAAATTTTCTTTTAACGCATCTTCTGTTGTTTCTTGTTTTTTCGTTATTGCTGTGATTTGCCGTTCGATGTTCGCAGCGTCGTTCGCATCTAAATTACCTGTTATCGATTTTATAATGGATCCTAATCCGTCTCTGTCTCGCTATCGCTGGTTGTCTCGCTTGCGCTCGAGTCTTTTTCTATTTCCTTCTCTTTTTCGCTTGGGCCTGCTGCCTGGTCCGCCTCCACTGGTGGGAGTGGCGGTCCGTTCTCGCTCGCGCGGGCCTCTGTCACCTTGCGTGGGCCTTCCTCTCTAGCGGGCTGCATTGTTTTTGTCGGCCGGCCACGTGCTCGCGGGACCAGCTGACCACGGCCATGCTGGCTCGGGTCTGTTGATGCTGGCGGCGGCGGCGGCGCGGAGCGGGGGGCCTTCCGCGGCCTTCCTCTACCGCGCTTCTCGGCGTCCGTGTGACGTACCTCCGCCTCGGGTTCTTGCCGCGTTAGCAGCAATACATACATACGGCTTAAAGCATCCGCATTCGTATTCTTCTTGCCAGTCTTATACTCGATGGTATAGTTGAATTCCTCTATTTTTATTCTCCAGCGCATCAGTCGTGATCCTGGATCTTTTACATTGAAAAGCCATGTGAGGGGCTTATGATCCGTCACGATGGTGAATTTTGTTCCATATATGTATGGTCGGAATTGCGCTACTGCCCAAGTTATTGCTAGCATTTCCTTCTCCGTTGTTGAATAATTCATTTCTGCCTTGTTCAGAGTACGACTCGCGTAACAGACGGGTAGATCTTCTCCGATTTTTCCTTGCGATAAAATCGCGCCGATTGCCTTGTCAGAGGCATCAGTTGTCACCACGAAGGGTTTCTCGAAATCCGGATACTGCAGGATCGGTGCAGTGCTGAGAGGTTCCTTCAATTTTTGGAAAGCTTGTTCGCAGTTTTCGTCCCAAATGAATTTGTTTTCTTTTTTTATCAGTTCTGTTAACGGCTTTGAGAGTTTTGAAAAATCCTGTATGAATTTTCGGTAATATCCGGCTAGTCCCAGAAATGATTGAACCTCTTTTAAGTTTTTTGGGGCTGGAAATCGTTGTACAGCCTCTATTTTTTCCGGATCGGGTTTTACTCCCACTTCGGTGATAATGTGTCCCAAGTACTGGGTTTCTTTTCGCAGAAATCGACATTTTCTGGGTTGAACCTTTAATTGGGCTTCTCTCAGTCGATCGAATACTTCTGTCAGCCTTTTGTTATGTTCTTCGAACGATGATCCGTATACTACTATATCGTCGAGATATACGTAGCATTTTAGTCCTTGTAATCCAGCAAGCACAGCATCCATCAGCCTTTGAAAGGTTAGTGGGGCGTTTTTTAATCGAAATGGCATTCGTTTGTACTCGTAATGTCCAAGAGGAGTGGAGAAAGCGGTTTTCTCCTTGTCTTTTTCGGCCATTGGGATTTGATGAAATCCCGATGCCAAATCGAGAGTCGTGAAGTATTTTGCTCGTCCCAATTGGTCCAATATTTCGGTAATATTAGGCAATGGATACGAGTCTCCTTCCGTTGCTTCGTTGAGTTTCCGGAAGTCTACTACCACTCTCTTGCGTATTTTTCCGTTGGCGTCAGGTTTTTTGGAACGACGAGTAGAGGAGCATTCCATGGGCTCTTGCTTGGTCGAATTATTTCGTTTTTTAGCATCTCTTTTGTCTGCGCCATTACTTCTTGCTTGAGGACTTCTGGTAATCGAGATGGACGAATTTTTATTGGCGTTGTCCCTGATCGTACGCTTATGCGGTGCTCCGCTATAGCTGTGCACCCAAGCGACTCTTCCTCCAAATGGAAGACGTCAGCGTATGCGTCAACAAATTTGCGTAGGAATTTTTCTTCTTCTGGGTTTAAGTTCGAATCTCTTTTGATTTCTTCCCATATTTTGTTTTTTCTTCTTAATTTTTCTTCGATTGTTACAGCACTTATTTTCTTTTCTTCGGTTGGCTGTTCTTCTTTAATTTCTTCTATTTTCACCGTTGGCCTTTCTATTTCGATTTCTTCATTGTTTGAGTTTCGCACTACTATGAGGCAGGAATGTCCTTCTGGGTGGACGTAACATCCGCCTATCTTTACTCCTGGTCGCAATTCTTTTGCTGAGACACAGCCTATTTTTGCCGTCAATGTTTTTGCGTATAGCATTTGCTCTGTTCTGGGAGGTAGTTTAATTTTATTCGTTCCGTTCAGCATGGGGATCGGATGTCCGTATATTTTAATATGTCTTCCGCTTAGGATGTCGACATTGTGCTCTCTCATGAGGTCCAAACCCATTATTCCGTCTACTTCCAGTGGTACTGCGTCATCTATTACGTAGAATCCGTGTTCTACGTTTACTGCGGGTGTTTGGAGTACGAGCATAATTTTACACAGTGCGTACAATTTTTTTCCTCCGATTCCTTTGAGTTCGATGGTTTCTTCTATTATTTCTGTGTCCTTCTTTAATACACTCTTTTTTATGAGACTACATTGGGCTCCGGTGTCTCCTTTCAACGTGAGGATTTTGTCTTTAGCCTGAGGAGTCGCGATGTGGAAGTCGCTAGCGGCTCCTCCAGAATTGATCGTCGTTATCCAGTACGATTTTATTTTCTTCCTTGTATTTTTACTTTTGGACGGACCTGTATTCGATGCCTCGATTATTTTTCTGACGTTGCGTTTTTTGTCTCCGCTCGTTGCCGTTGCCATATCGAGCGAGAATGACCTAATTGTTTTCTTGTTTTCGCTGTCGTTGCAGTTATCTTCTCTTGGCCTGTCTACGTTTGTTGCCGTTACCATATCGAGCGAAAATGACCCAATCGTTTTTTTCTTTTCGCTGTTGTTGCGATTTTCTTCCTTTGGTCTGTCTTCCTTTGGCCTATTTTTATTTGCGTTCCAGTGATACTGATTTGGGCGCCCTGGGGGCCCACTCTTGTTGTAGTAGCTGGTTCCTTGGCCCTGCTGATAATTCGTTTGATGATTTTGATGATACCCGGTTCCCGGTGCCTGTCAGTATCCATTTCCTTGTCCTTGTTGCCAATTCCTTTTTCGGCAATCCTTGTACGCGTGTCCCGGTTTCTTGCAGTAATTGCAAGTGATGTTGAATTGATGCACGCTTTTCGCTGGAGCTGGTAGGCTGTATCGTCCGTAAGCCGATGTGTTGGATCGGCAATCCTTCGCTAAATGTCCCATTTTGTGACATTTATTGCACGTCATCGGCGGTCGTTTTTCCAGATGAGTCTGTTTGTTTATAGATTCGCCTCCTTGTAGCGATTTTTCCTCTTCCATTGCTCCTTTAAGGGCTGATCCGAGATCCTTGAATCCTCGAGCCTTTACGATGACTTGGTATTCCCTTCGAAGTCCTCTTTCGAAGTTGTATAGGGCTAATTGCCTTACATATGTCTCTATTGTTCTTTTTTCCGCAGGCGATCTTGCCTCGGTTGTGCTGGCTTCGATTAATTCCATCATTATGGCTTCGAGTCGTTGACCGTATGCTAACACGCTCTCGTTGTATTTTTGCTTGCACGTATTAAAATCGACCTGTAACGCAGCTACTGTACGTCGCGTTCCATATAATGCTGTCATATCTTCTTTAAATTGTTCGTACGATTCTATTTCTTTATATCGGGTATCTTTTCGCGCTTTTCCTATTACTTTTGTTGCTAACACGGATTGTAAGAGGGAATTTCTATCGGCTGCTGCAACGCACGCGTTTGCATAGCCGAATGCTTCAATTATGTCGTCGACTTCTTCAGGTTTTTCGCCATCAAATCGGGGAATGAGGCTTCGCGCCTCCTTTAGGGTCATGAAAACATTTTCTTGTGCCATGTTATCTGAATTAAGTTGGAGTAGGGAAAATTCTTGAATTTCTATTTCGCGACCACGCCTAGTGTCTATATTTTCTGGAGATTGATCAGAATCTGTTGATTGATCAGAAAAATGGACGGTTCGATCTGCTGCGGATCGAATTTTGGTACGTTTCGCAGCTGTCGGCCTATTTGAGGAATTTTGTGAATTTGGACTTTCGTCCGAACTTGTTGTGGATCGAAATCGCTTTTTTCTAGGTTCCTGTAGTTCTTGTTCGACTGTTTGATTCTCGGGACGATCTCTTGCAATGAGTTCGTCGAAAATTGAATTTAATGAACGCGATAATTTGTTGTTACCCGGTAATCAGTATAATTTACGACGCTCGTCTTCGTTTGACATTAATGTTTAATTGTTTGGCTTTAGAGGGTGTTTTTTTTGTTTATAAATGTTCCGTCACTTACAGTACGATGATGCGCTTCATGTTGATCGATGCTTCGTAGTCGGTTGTTCACAAGATGTTGACCTCGTTCTCGTAGCTGTTTGGCAGGAAATTGCCAGTATTGTTCCCTGTTGTCGTGTTGCTTTGGTTTGCTGTTCTCGTGCGCTCTGTTGTTCCGTTGTAGAAGGTATTTTGGTGAGTCTTCGTCCTGGGGTCGGTCTGGTATCGATGATCCTCGGGATCTGGTTGCTTTTGGACAGCTCTGTACGGTTGACTCGGGCGGTTGCTTACGCCGCACTTTTTCTTTTTATTTGTCCGGTTTGACGGTCGTTGATCGGATCACTCGCTGACCTCCTTTTCAGCACTTGCTGCGTTCAGTTTATTTTGTACGTTGGATAGGATGTTTCCTTCTTCCTTTTTTTTTGAACTTGTGTAATGCAAGGTTGCGGTATCCCCAATTGCGGGAATCCCACCGCTGCCACCAATGTTGTGCCCCGGCTTCTGACGATGTGCGGAAAGCACGGAAATTCGCTCTCGAGTAAGTTGACACCGTGGGATGTCGGATGCTCGAGAGCGAGGGTATGTGGGGACTTTTCCCGTTCCGAGTAAATCTCCAACTCGGGATATTGCAACTTGAACAACTTATATTTTATTTAAAATTAGACAACAATATTACAATTCTTTTATATGCCTTGAGACCGACCTCCTCGGCTTCTGGCCGAAGACTGCCTTTCGATTGATTCTTTCTGCTAATTGTTAACTCGGGTTTTCGCAACCAATCGTTCGAGAACGTTCGATTCGTTCGATTGCGATTCAGCGTTTTTCCGGCTGAGTCGAGCGGAATATCGGGCTTGTGAAATATCGGGCTCGATATCGTCGCATGGGGTCTTTGAACCTCATGTGTTAGCAATATGAAAATTCCTGTCTTTTTAGGGCACAACACCGCAGTTAAGCGAGACAAATACCTCGAGAACGCACAAAATATTCGGGCCTCAGCTATGGCTGCGCTAGGCACGGCCATTACGCTTCTTTTAACTCATAGTAACGAAGGTGTCGATGAGTATAAATTGCTCGAGTACCTTGCTGACGCTGGTAAGCTCCTCGCCACCGCGCATCATCTTGATACCCTCACCCGGCGATCCTCCATTACGGGTTCTTTCGATAAGAAAGTGAAGGGCGTGCTGGATGAGACAAAATCACACGCATATTTATTCGGAGATAATCTGACGGAAAAACTTCGATCCGCAAAGGCTATCGAAAAAGTAGCTTTGGAATTGAAAACACCGATTCCTTCGGGAAACCGAAAGGGCCCGCCGGTGCATGCAAACCAACGGAGTTACCAGGCGGGCAGCACACAGAAAGGACCCAACAAGTTCGTCAGATTTCAGCGGAGTATAACGCAGCCTCATCGCCAGCGGGATCAGCATCATCCTCGGAGCCAGAACCGCGGAACGGGTTCCCAGAACATGACCCATCAAAAGAGACGTTAGAGGTAGTCGAAGTAGCGGGCCGACTCCGTTATTATCTTCATCAATGGGAAAAAATTACGAGTGACCAATTCATCCTAGGCTGCATAGCAGGATACAAAATCGAATTTGAAAGACCGGTATACCAAGTACACACGCCAACCCCGAAAAAATATTCGCTGGTTGAGCATGAAAATATGAAATTGGCTATACACAAATTACTGAAGTTGGGCGCCATCAGGCATTGCTCGCCAAGTCCGGGTCAATTCATTTCATCTTTTTTTTTTAGTTCCGAAATCAGACGGCTCAATGAGATTCGTTTTAAACCTCAAAAAACTCAATAGCTTTATCTCAACTAATCACTTCAAGTTAGAAGATATCAGAACCGCGATAAAACTGGTCTCTCCAGGCGATTTTATGTGCAACATTGATCTGCAAGATGCATATTTCGCTGTAGCTATGCATAAAGACAGCCGTAAATATTTAAGATTTTCTTTCGACGATACCTTGTTCGAATTCATATGCCTTCCATTCGGCCTATGTACAGCCCCGTTTATCTTCACCAAGATTCTCAGACCTCTGATTAACCTCATAAGAAGGGAAGATTATTTACTAACAATATATCTAGACGATATCCTATGCTTTGGCTCAGATGTGCCAGCATGTCGTAAAAACACTAAATTCACGATGAAAACACTAGAGTGTCACGGTTTTTTGATAAATTATAGAAAAAGCAATTTATTACCTAGTAGAAGACGAAAATTCCTTGGATATATTATAAATTCTCAAGATATGACACTCGGATTACCAGAGCAAAAGAGAATGAAAATAATGAGCTTGATCGAAGCCTTCAGTCTCCGTAATAATTGCACCATTCGAGAATTCGCCCACTTTATAGGAAAGTTAATCGACTGTTGTCGAGCGATAGAATACGGGTGGTTGTATACCAAAAAATTCGAACGCGAAAAATATTTGGCATTATTAATTAGTGGGGCAGATTACGGCAGCGTTCTCACGCTTTCGAACGATCTTCGGGAAGAGTTTGCTTGGTGGCGCGCCAATATCCCTACATCAATTCGGCCAATACGTAATTTCCAATTCAAAAAAGAAATTTTCTCGGATGCTTCCAATTCGGGCTGGGGTGCGTACTGTGATGGCGAAGGTACGCACGGATTTTGGAACGAAAAAGAAAAAAGTTTCCACATTAACCAATTGGAAATTATGGCCGCCCTTATGGCGCTTAAATGCTTAGCAGTTAATTTACGTAAATGCGAGCTACTTTTGCGTATCGACAATACTACAGCTACTACGCTTATATCAATCGAATGGGAGGAGTACAGCACTCACGGCTTCACAATGTGGCGAGAGATATTTGGCAGTGGTTCGAAGCTAGGCAAATTTGGATTTTTGTATCATATGTAGCATCAAAGGAAAATTCAGAAGCTGACAGGGAATCTCGAGTGAAAAATATCGACACGGAATGGGAGTTATCAGATTGGGCATACAAGTCTATAGTATCAAAATTCGGGTTCTCAAATATAGACTTATTCGCGTCCAGAATTAACACCAAATGCGGACTCTACTGTTCTTGGCACAGAGATCCGGGAGCCTTCCTTATCGATGCATTCACTTTTGATTGGGGAACTAAATTCTTTTACGCGTTCCCGCCTTTTGCATTAATTCTAAGATTTCTTAGGAAAGTCATCGCCGACCGCGCTTGTGGTATTGCGGTGGTACCAAACTGGCCATCCCAGCCTTGGTTTCCCTTGTTCACAAGTTTACTGATAGAAGAACCGATCACCTTTTATCCAGCTAAACGATTGTTATTGTTACCTTGTAGATCACTACGACATCCTCTGGAGAGATCACTGGGGTTACTGGCCGGGAGGTTGTCCGCGAAGCGTATCGTAGAAAAAAAACTCTCTGATCCGGTGATTGAAACACTATTAGCCTCTCTCGCGGAGAGCACCTGGAGACAATATGGGGGATCCATCAAGTTATGGGTCGCCTGCTGTTTAAACAAAAACATAGACTTCCACGAACCAAGCGCAAACCAAATTCTCGACTTTTTACAACAAAAATTTGACACAGGTGCATCCTATGGTACATTAAACTCAATGCGTTCGGCTATATCGCTAATCTCATCCAACGATGCTACAAAAGATCCTACGATCAGTAGATTTTTTAAGGGCATTTTTCGTCTCAGGCCCATTAAACCTAGATATGATTCAACGTGGGACGTTAACCCAGTCCTCACGTTTATTTCAAACCTATATCCTCTTGAATCATTGGATCACCAAAAACTTTCAGAGAGATTGGTCACCCTGCTAGCGTTAGGGACAGCACACAGAGTGCAAACTTTTTATCTCATGAAACTCGAAAACATTTCACATACTATAGAAGGTTTTGAAATAAAAATCCCAGATATTATTAAGACGTCGCGCCCAGCAGCTGTACAACCGCTGCTTCTCCTTCCTTATTTCAAGGATAGACCAAGACTTTGTATCGCGAGTACGCTAGAAAGATATTTGGAGGTAACCAAACCATTACGAGGATGTTGTAATAACGTAATAATTACTATTAAAAAGCCATACAAAGCAGCAAAGGCACAAACGTTAAGCAGATGGATTAAGTGCTGCCTTGGAAAAAGTGGCATTGGCCCAGAGTATAATGCACATAGCACGAGGCACGCAGCCACCTCTGCGGCTTCCGCTAAGGGTATCGATATATCGATAATAAAGAATACCGCTGGTTGGTCCAAAGACTCTCAGGTTTTTGCCAAATATTATAACCGACCTATTAAGGCCTCGAGACTCTCGTTTGCAAATGCGTTAATAAAATAACGAAGTAACGTTCATATATCTTTATTCCTTGACAAGCAGATTCATTTCTTTCTTGTTACCCCTTCCGTGATATATTACGTATGAAAAATAATAAACGAAGGTTGAGTAAAACGGTGAGTTGTCTCTGAACATCTACGATGTAATCTCGAGAACGAGACTCAAAATATAATTAAACGATCAAACGAACTTACCTAAGTGAAGTTCGATCGTAATTATATGAAGAGTCTCGTTCGAGATGATTACATCCCGCCCAAATACAGATCTTACGTTTATGATTGGTCCCCACCCTATGAACATTTAAGGAATTAGGCGTGTATTATTTTTTCCTATTTTCTTTTCGCCTATCACCAGAATCACTTTAAACATTATGACATGAAAACACGAGCGACGACATCACCAGGCAACGAAAGCAATTGTTTTCTTGCCTATGCTCTAAAAATTCGTGACACCAACGTGTGAGAGTAGACGGTACTACGATGTAATCATCTCGAACGAGACTCTTCATATAATTACGATCGAATTTCACTTAGGTAAGTTCGTTTGATCGTTTAAATATTTTCCTGTGTCATTCTTATGGAAAGTATTAAAATGCAATGCGCCGTACGAAATATGTTTTTTTTAGCTCTCCTTCGAGGATTCTTCTTTTTTACCTTAATTCACCTTTTTTGGTGGATGCAACCGAAAAAAAAATATCGATTTTTTTCCGCACAGCCTAACACACACACACACACACGCACGCACGCACGCACACACACACACACCCACACCCCACACACACACACACACACACACACACACACACACACACACACACACATATATATATATATTCGGTTGGTACAAAAATCTTGCAACACTTTTTTTCAATTAAAATATTTTTCCTAATAACGAAGTTCGAGAACATCCGAGAATAGGAAATACAAGAATGGTCTAGAACCTTCCATGCCGCAGGATATATAAGCGAATCAGTTGTTCCGTAGAGTCAGTATGAGCAAAGATGGATCAACGTGCACTTCCAGCAATCGCATATTACGAATTTTTGCAACGACATTCTACAAGAGCCGCAGCCCGTAATACGTGCAGTGCGTTCAAAGCTAATGTAGTTAATTATTCAACGGTCTTCTGTTGGTATCAGCGTTTTCATTCTGGCGATACATCTTTTGAAGACAAACCTTGGTCCGGGAGGGAATCGATTGTGGGCGATGAAGAACTGCGAGCACTTATAAAGGCAAAGCCTAATATGTCGTCACGAGAAATAGCCAACAAACTCAACTTCAGTCATCCTACGATCCTTCGACATTTACAAGAGATGGGATATAGGAAAGTTGTTTCGTCTTGGATACCGCACAATCTAAGCGAATCAAACAAAGCAACACGCATGTCCATCTGTCTTTCACTCCTCCATCGTCTGCAAAGAAAGGATTTTCATCAAGAAATAGTCACTGGGGATGAAAGCTGGGTGTTGTATGTTAATTACACGCGCAAGCGTCAGTGGCTACCGAAAGGGGAAAACCCAGAACCTGTTGGTGAGATTCTGAGGGCATGCTCTATTACGAATTTCTGCCAACCAATACCATAATACAGGCAGAGATTTATTCTGCACAACTGCAAAAGGTGGCTAAAATTATGAAACAGAAAAAGCGTAAACGTCTTCAAGTTCGGCTTCTCCATGACAATGCTCGACCCCACGTCGCTAAGATGACACAAGAAACTATTTCGCAGCTAGGATGGGAAGTTCTACCACACCCACCGTGTTCACCAGACTTAGCACCTACCGACTATCAGCTGTTTTGAGCTTCGAAGAATTATTTACGGGATAACAAATTTGATCGTCTGTCGGATCTCAAAAATACATTGGACGACTTTCTTAATTCACGACCAAAAGAATTCTGGTCTGCGGGCGTGCAGTCTACCAGAGCGTTGAGCAAGAGTTGTAGATGCAGAGGGAACCTACATTACTGAATAATCGTTTATTGTTAAAATAAAATATTTTTCTTTCTTACTCGTGTTGTGTGTTGCAAGATTTTTGTACCAACCCAATATATATAGCCGGCGTACAGAACTGTACATAATCTAGCCTGGTAATACTCGTATAACATTGCAAACAATAAATGTCAGGAAAAAAATATTGACGGTGACTATTTTGTTTACTTCGCCATCAACAATATTTTTCCAAGATTGTCTATTTGCAGTCTTATATTACCAGTTTAGGTACAAAAACACCAAAGCAATGTGATACATGATACCGTGAAAATCAACACATGTCGATTTCGCGGATATTTTGGAATTGTATAATTGATGCGGTTTCATTTAAAGGTCAAAACTTTTATGTTCTTCAACAATACATAGTATTATGTATTGTTGAAGATGAAATATCTTCGATACTTCATCAGAATCCATCCGTAATTGCTTCAATGAGGAACGACATTTGTGTGTGTGTGTGTGCGAGTGTGCGTGTGTGTGTGCGTGCGTGCGTGCGCGCGTGTGCGTGTGCGTGCGTGTGCGTGCGTGCGTGTGCGTGTGTGTGTGTGTGTGTGTGTGTGTGTGTGTGTGTGTGTGTGTGTGTGTGTGTGTGTGTGTGTGTGTGTGTGTGTGTGTGTGTGTGTGTGTGTGTAGACAATTTCAACACTTGAACACTTTTCTCTATAATTGGAAAGCTGAAGAATGCTGGAAATCAAGGCTCGACGAGCTTTGGGGCAAAGAAAAGGTTGTCGATCGTTATAAGTTTATCGAGATTACATCGTCATGGTATATATGTATGCGTGTTGACACATCCCCACGGCCATCTCACGATGCCACTTCGATTAGATTAAAAGTCCGTATAGTCGACTTGTTTTGTTCGGTATAGGATTATATGCCTCCTGTTGTCATAACTACGTTCTTCTTCATATGTATGCCTGGACATAGACACACGCGTATGTTGATGCACACGGTGTTTTCGATATCTATGTATATTCTCGTTCATTGTATTTCCACACCCTCATACATTGTCCGAGGCTACCGAACTTGTACTAGAGTGATAGAGAAAGAGCCAGTGAGGGCGTGAGAGGGGGGGGGGGGGGGGATGGTGTTGTACCCACGACAAATTCTATTTCACGCTGGCCGAAAATCGTGGTCTCGTCGTCGTTGGTGTTGTAGGTCGTAAGGATTACATCGAGGCTACTAAAACTTCTTGATTCATGTACGACGATTTATCAGCATCCCCGGTTGTAAGCTTGGAAAATATTGTGCTTGGCAGCGACTGGTACTATCCGAAAATTGATTTTACTGGGAGTATCATTATAATCATACTGCCGCGATGATAAGCGTGGCGAACTTTGTACAATTGTTTTGGTAGTCTCCGGGTATTTGTCTATAATTATTTTCTATCATTGTTGAAGTGATTTGGTGCGGATAATTAGTAATTAGGTAATCGAATATTAATCATCTACCACATGATCGAGGTTTTCAAATTTATAGGGAAGAGTGTGTTGGCTACGTTAAGAAACGGATGAGTATTGGGCTGCGCAACGTAGAGAAAAAAGGACAATTGCTTCGTCTGGGGCCGATGATAATCTGTTTCACACAGCATGATTACCGATCCATTGGACCAGGTCGGCGGTGGGAGGGGCAAAACCTGAAGCAGCTGGCACATTGGCTGAATATGAATTCAAGCCGACGTTTCATATTCATGTTCAAGGGGCGATAAAGGCAATTTACGCAAGTATATTAAGTGAAAAATTGTTACAAAAATGCGTGCACGATTCACCGAAAATGCCAGCGAAAGTTTCAATTCCCTTGTGTGATAGCGAGGGAAAGAATCTTCCGGCGACGTACAAATTCCACAGATTGCAATTTGCACTGCAGTTGCAATTTTCTATTACGGTAAAGTGTTCCACAGTATGAACGAAATGCAACTGCAAGTCGGCTTGTATAGATTTGAGACGGCCGGATAACGAAAGCCAAATCGCGTGGAAAACGCAAACTGAAAATGACAGATCAATAAATTGTTAGTACAAAGGAAGAGCAAAATATGTTGAAGCTGCAACTCAATCTGAAATTGACGTCAAAGACCTCATTCCATTCTGCAGGTAAATTTTTAAACACATGAATACTGGAGTTCAAAAATAAATGTTGAAAACACCTGAAGAACCGCTTGAGATATCCACTTCGAATTTACACAGGCATTGTAAAATGTTTCAACATATAAACTGAACGAAAAAGTAGGATACTAAAAAAATATTACAATTCTATAAAACAGAGAAGTCGAATTTTCACTTTTTTCGATCATATGCTTGTAAAATGTTATTGTTTTTCTTCATTTTCGAAGTCACTAATTTGAAAATAACATTAAAAGAATAAGGGATTTCGCATGCCGCAAAAATCTTCATCCATTTGAAAGAGATCGTGGTAAATCCCACATGTTCAAATCTTCAGTGAAACACTTTTTGGTACTGGAAACTTATAAAAAAATCGTTTCGGACTTTTATACACTAGTGTAGACGAGAACTTGAGGGAAAATGTTTTTACATTAAGGAAGTGTTATTGTCTGAAGCGCTGTTGCGGAGGTGATTTTTAAGATGGGATAAGAAACAAAAAAACAAAAATACATGGGTATGTTTATTGATCTTTCGAGAATATGTTCATGTAAAAAAAAATTATTGTCATATATTTCCGTACGTTTGTTTGCAACGGTAAACGTCTACAGAAGTAAACGCCCCCAATTGATGACCACTGTTAGTAGTGTAGTTGCGTAGTATAGCAGTGATGTAAGAATTGAAAAAAAACCAAACATATTATTCATCTGTATGAGTAATGTAATGTTAGGTACCAGATTCAGGAAAACAAATCCCAAAATGGCGGTATGCTAACCTTCCATAATGAATTTTTCGTATTTTTCTGGCCATTCTACGAGTGATACATAATAAAAATATTATTTCGACTCAATTCTGCTACCACGTGAAAAACAGTCTTTTCAAAGTGTACACAAAATCAGCCACGGTTATCGAGGTATCGTGGTTACCAATTTTAAAAGCATAGCTTCGAGGAAAACGCATTTAAGGGGTCTTCTCACTTTAGACGCTAAAAAAGTATATTTTCATGATTTTTTTCAGAGGTTTATATTATAGATATTGATATAAAAGTTATTACACTTAATAAATACACTTTCGAAATACATTTTAAAACAAATAATGTATTTATGTAACCCAAACAAATTTAAAACGCGTTTCTCTCGAAACAACGTTTTACGAAGGCTTGTTGATAAAATTTTCGAAACTACTGAACCGATCCTTATGAAATTTTAACCACATATTTTTTACAATTATAGCTATAGCGCATATCAAGGATTTTAAATTTTGATATTTACTATTTTTTGCCGAAAATGGTGAAAAAACATGTTTTTTTTGTTTTTTCAAAAAATGCCTGCCATTTTGATATTTTGCATATGTCAAAAACCGTATGCGCTATAGCCATTAACACACTGCGTATATAGCCATTAACACACACTATAGCCATTAACAAAAACCGTATGCGCACAGCCATTAACACACGCTATAGCCATTAACACACTAATCTAAAGCCGTTCGATTTTTTTGTTTCAGATGATACATCTCCGAGATTCTAACCGGAATACCGGTTTTGGGGAATAAGTCTCTGTTTATACCCACCGACATGTCGGTGGGTATAAACATGTATGTAAGACAAATTAAAATCAAATTCACAATGATTAGATTAAAATTTACACCAACCGTGAGTTCTTACGTATTTCGAGAGAAAACATTTCGTCGAGGCAAAGAAATGTTCGCACAAAAAGTTATGTGCAAAAATTTCTTTGCCTCGAGGCAATGTTTTCTCTCAAAATACGTACGAACTCACTTTTGGCGCAAATTTTAATCTAATCATTTTGAATTTGGCTTTAATTTGTCTTAAATACGAAAAAATTCACAACTAATTTTGTGAATTTTTTGTATTTATAATTTCTTATCAATACATTTGCATTCACAGATTTTGATGTGAATTTTTTTTAATTCACATCAAAATCTCGCCATGAGCGCGATCTGCCATTTGAATCTTTAGACAAATTTTTTTTTATTGATAGTTTAATGCACCAAAACTTTATAAATATTATTTATTTTTATAATAAATTTAACATGTCATAATTCCATTTGTGACATTTTATTTCAGCCTGTATTCACCCGTGATCCTTCCCAGATTCCTCAATGATTCCATGGGGAATTTATTTAGAGTCATTAAAGGATCCGGTTCTGGATCCCTAATGGAATCCAGTTTACGGATCTTACATTTAGTCTTCGAATCTGGTCCGATATCGGACTAGATCCCAACTGGGAGCCCGGGATACAAGTCAGAATCCAGCTGTATCCCTGCCAAAACTTCTGCACGGGCGATTATGAATTGTACATCGCAACGAAAAAAATTATCATATCTGATTGAATGCCGCAATTAATTGGGCTTTTGCATCATTATGAGAATATTCAGGTTTTATGAGTTTGTCTCCTTAAGGGGTCTTCTCACTTTAGACGCTAAAAAAGGCTATTTTCATGAATGTTTTGGTAGGTTAATATTATAGGTATGGATATAAAAGTGGTTACACTTTTTAAATACACTTGTATTGTCGAAGCTCCTTCATTGCGAAGTTACTTCGTAGTTTTGGATATATTTAATTGAATGAGGAATGGAGGTTGTGGTTTTTTAAGAAATGAAAAAACACTCGCGTTTGAGCCATCGTATTTTCTACGTTTATTGGCTCTTGTGGGAAAAGCCTTGCGGCATAAAAACCCACGACGATTCGACGATTGTTAATTTTGTATATAAGAGGCTGAAAGCCCGTTTGGCTTGTACCATTGTGATCTCGCGCGTTATTTCGTATTGAATCTTCGATTGATTGTTTGTATTGTTTTCGATTTTGCGTTTGATGACCTTTACCGAGGATTCGTCAGCTGTTGCTGTCCCTTTTTGGTAAGAGGTATATGATCACGGATCGGAGAATCGAGGACCGTACGGCCGTTCACCCGTGCTCGGAGAATCAAGGACCGTACGGCCGTTCACCCGACCGCTGTGATCATCGAATGTATTTAAGGGTTGGAGAATCGAGGACCGTATGGCCGTTCACCCAACCGCTTGTGATAGGCTAGTTGCCCGTGTTTGACGGGTTGGAGAATCGAGGACCATACGGCCGTTCACCCAACCGCTTGTGATAGGCTAGTTGCCTGTGTTTTACTCGGGAGAGTCGTATGTGTTTTACTCAGTGGAGTCGTATGTGAGAGGACCCAGGGCCCTTCCGCCTTGCGCGTCACCGACGATCGTCACTCGACGGACGACCGCGCTGCACTGTCCCAAAAAGTATATTGCACGCTCGCCCACTCGTTCACAAGAGATTTTTCATCCCTGTTGACGCGAGTTGGTCGAGCGCGGCTAGCAACAGAGATCGCAATGGCCAAACGCAAACTACTCTCAGGCACTAAACATCCTCCCCCCGTTGGGAGTGCTAACGAACAAAATTATTCAAACCGGTAGTATACGTCATTGAACTTATTGTAATCGATCCTTCTATAAATCATCATCTCAGTTTTGAACAAGTCGTTGGAATGTTATACAGAGAGATATCGTCAGCTTACATCTTGCATTTTACATTAAATTGAATCTTGAACGAGTATGAATGGATAACTAATATTTGAGAAATTAGATAAGAAATTGAAATCTTAAATGAGAAATTTGTCAAATTCTCGTATATCGCTGAATAGTCGATAATTTCAAGCGCTTATGGGTAATGCGCAAATCGATCTCGTGTTGCGCTTGTAGAGTCCTTGAGTTGTTTTAACGGTGACGACTCTGACCACGCCATCGCCTCCCGGATGCAACTCGACCACTCGACCCAGTCGCCACTGCATACATGGTTGATTTTTGTCGATTAATAGGACTACAGTGTCCTGCGCGATGTTTTCGGTTGGATTTATCCATTTCTGTCTTTTCTGCAGCTCGCTCAGATATTCGAGTTGCCATCTGCGCCAGAATTCTTGTCGAGTCTTAGTGATTAGTTGCCACGAGGACAATCGGTTGTCTGGAACAAGCAAAAAATCATTTTCCGGCAGCATAGTGAGAGGTCTGCCAACAAGAAAGTGCGCAGGAGTTAAGGCGATTGGATCGTTTGGATCTGTGGAAATGGGGCACAGTGGGCGCGAGTTGAGAATGGCTTCGATCTCGATTGCTAGAGTGGTCAATTCTTCATATGTGAACAAAAGATCGCGCATGATGCGCTTGAGATGGTGTTTACATGATTTTACTGCCGCCTCCCAGATACCCCCGAAATGAGGTGAGAGGGGTGGATTGAAGTGCCATTCGATTTTTCTGGTTGATGTGAATTCATAAAGTTGAGAACGAAATTCTTCGGATTCTCTCAATGCGTAAAATTCGCGGAATTGACTGTTCGCGCCGACGAAATTTGTCCCGTTATCAGAATAGACATGGCTCGGAATACCCCGACGACTTATGAATCGTCGTAAGGCCGCTAGGAACGCGTCTGTTGATAAATCACTCGCGATCTCGAGATGGATAGCCTTAGTCGACATGCAGATAAATACGCAGCCGTACACCTTCATGCTACCGCGATTCCGATGTTTCTTTTCTTTGACAAGTATAGGACCGAAATAATCGACTCCCGTGTGATAAAACGCCGGCGCGTTATCCACTCTCGATTTAGGCAAGTCAGCCATTTGATATGTCCCTGGTATGGCCCGAAACCGGATGCATCTCACGCAACGTCGAACGATTTTACGAACTTGATTTCTACCGTCCAATATCCAAAATCTTTGCCGGATATTGTATAATGTCGATTGAATCCCGGTGTGATGGAATTTTTCGTGCATATGTCGAATCAAAAGATCGGTTACGTAATGTCGAGATGGAAGAAGCATTGGATTCTTTTGATCCAGCGAGATATCGGCCTTATTTATGCGACCACCGACGCGAAGCAAGCCTCTCTCGTCGACCAGCGGGTTCAGAGATCCGAGTTTCGCGCATTTCACCCTTTCTTCGGACAAAAGACGACCGATCTCGTCTTGAAAGTGCGCTTGTTGTATCAATCGAATAACGCGATACTCGGCCTCGTTAATTTCTTTGATTGTCAAAGCGCCCTTGGTTTTATTGTCGCGTACGAAACGTAAGCAATACGCGACGACGCGAATTGATCGCGTATATGACGAAAATTTCTCGAAAATTTCTTCTGATTGCGATTGCGAGACCATGCAAAATAGTCTTTTGATTCCCGGTAAATCCCTTTGAGGCGTCACGGTAACTTGCGGCCAAACGGATTCGGGCTGGGTCAGCCACGAAGGCCCCCGAAACCACGAGTCGTTATTTAAAAATTCCCGAGGGAGCTGACCTCTTGATAACGCGTCAGCCGGATTTTGATCGGTTCGGATGTGCCGCCACTCCGCGTTTTTACTGACCTCTTGTATCTCCGCAACGCGATTTGCTTCGAACACCTTTAAGACGCTCGGATGTTTTTTCAGCCATTGTAAAACTGTCGTCGAGTCCGACCAAAAAATCGTCTTGCAAACGCGAAAGCTTAATACCTCGCGGACCTCGTAATATAGACGAGCGAGTGTCAATGCGCCGCAGAGTTCGAGTCGAGGGATTGTTTGCTCCTTTAGTGGAGCGACACGCCCCTTTGAACAGAATAGTCTTACGCGAATTTCGCCCTTCTGGTTGCAAGAGCGCACGTAAATACAAGCCCCGTAACCTGTCTTGCTCGCGTCGCAAAATCCGTGAATCTGAATATCGATTGTGTTATTTATCGAGACGTATCGATCAATCTTTAGATTGTCGATTAATGAGAGTTGTTCCGCGAACGATTGCCACGCGGAATCCAGCGCGCTGGGCACGGATTCGTCCCAGGTAGTTTTTGCCTTCCAGCATCGTTGCATAAGCACCTTCGAGACGAGAACGACCGGACCGAGTAGACCGAGGGGGTCGAAAATTTTAGCGATTTCTGATAAAATATATCGTTTAGTAACTCTTGCGGAGGGCTCGATACGTTTCACCGTGTATAGTAAGTCGTCATTTCGCGCGTTCCACGAGATACCGAGTGTCTTATGCACAGGATTTTCGTCTGTCAGAAATTCGATATTTGCGGTTTTCTCGATCAAATTATTTAAAGCTCGCGGGTGATTTGAAGCCCATTGTCGGATATAGAATTCGCCGCGCTTCAATATCTTGATAACTTCATCTCGAATTTGTACGATTTCATCGAAAGTGTCTGCTCCCGATAATAAATCGTCGACGTATAAGTCGCGCGTCAAAGCTTCGGCGCCCCTTGGATAATTCGCGCTCTTATCGCTCGCGAGTCTCTGTATGGTTCGTATCGCGAGAAACGGAGCCGACGACACGCCGAATGTTACTGTGTTTAATTCGAATACGCGTACTTTTTCATGCTGGAGCCAAAAAACTCGTTGATATCGACGGTCGCTGGGATGAATCCAGATTTGCCGATACATTTTCGCGATATCCGCGGTGATCACGTATTTGTGGCTGCGAAACCGCAAAAGATGCTCAAATAGTTTTAATTGAATAGTCGGGCCGACCATCAACGTATCGTTGAGCGATATTCCCTTGTTTGTCTTGGCGGACGCGTCAAAGACAACTCGAGTCTTCGTCGTAGCGCTTGTCGATTTTATAACCGCGTGGTGTGGGAGATAATACCCGGGTTGCGATTCGTCGACAACGAGCGACATGTGGCCTAGCTCGATGTATTCGTTCATAACGCGATGATATGCTTGTTTAAGGATCGGATCCGCGTTGAGTCTTTTTTGCAAGCCGACGAATCGTCGCAAGGCTATTGATCGCGAATCACCGAGGTCTCGATCGGCGCTACGAAACGGCAGACGAACGACGTACCGTCCCGAAGGATCGCGAGTGCTGTTTTGATTGAAATGAGTTTCGCAGTCCGTATTCTCCGACACTTTTATTTGACTCGCGCTTGCATCATCGAGCAACCAAAATTTTTCGATTTGTTCTTTTAATTCGATTAACTGGCACGATGTTCGTTTCCCAACCGTGGTATTTGTTTTTCCGCCGGCAACGGCCCAGCCGAGCTGAGTTTTTTGTAGGAAGAGATCGCAACCGTCGCGAGATAGATCACATTGTCCGATCGATAGTAATGACAACGTCGTTCCTGACCCGATGAGGACATCGATTTTTTGAGGCAAATGAAATTGCGGATCGGCCAATTTTACATTCCGCGGTATGTCGATTGATTCGCGAGGAAAGATTTCATTCGGTATATTATCAGCGATTTTCGGGATAATCAGAAACGTGAGAGTTTTATTGAAATTATTATGTATCGAATAAAATGTGCACTCGACCGCGCCTTTAGAAATTGTATTCGCGTTGTCGATCATTCCTACCGAGATCGAGCACGCGCGTGTCGGTAATTTCAATTCTTTCACGAGATCTTCCGTTATGAAATGTGCCGTCGCACATGTGTCCAATAAAGCGCGACAATTTATGTACTGACCGCGCGAGCCTTTGACCCGTATTTGAGCGCTCAGCTTTAACTGCGACTGCAGAGCTCGCGACGTAAAACTGTGTGCAATTATTTCGCGACATGTTGAATTTACCTTTGTTGTCGACTTGGTTGTAGCGTCCGACCTTGCCGTTTCTTGAGTCGCGTGGGCGGTTGCGGCAGAGGACTCGCCGTGCAACAGAGTGTGGTGAAATCTCGGGCAATTTTTGCAATGCATCGATCCGCATTTGCCGCTGTGCAAGCGCAGACAATTCTTACACAGGGATGCATTTTTGACGAAATTCCACCGCTGTTGTACCGTCATTTTTTGAAATTCGCGACACTGATACGCGGGATGACTTTCCCTTTTGCATACTACGCACTTTGCTGACGCGCCGGTCGCGAATGAACGCGCGCCATTTTCCCCTCGTCGAAACTTTAATCCGCTTTGATCCTTCTTACTCGGGAGTGGTCGTTTGCTGTTGGTCTCTTGCTTCGAACGCGATGCATCTTGCTCGAGCGTGCACAAACGAAACGCGGTTTCGGAGACGAATTTGTAAATTTGCTCGAGCGTTGGCGAGGTGTCAAGATTGAGCGTTTCTTCCCATTTGACCCGAATATTGTTGGGCAACGCGCGTTCGATTATTCGGACTAATAAATGTTTATCCGGTGTCACATTCATTGACGCGAGCATATTCACGTGCTGACGCATGTCGTCGACGCGCCAAACCCTTATGCGTCGCCTTTGTCAACACTGGTAATTCGAGGATCGCGTCGAGATGTTTCACGATTAGAATTCGGACCTTGTCATACGAATCTAAGAGTAACTTCCACGCCGTCTCGTAATTTTCTTCGCTTACGTTATAAATGAGGATTTTATTCAACGCGTCACCCTCGAGGCAATTCTTTAGATATAGGAATTTTTGCAACTTCGTTATGTCTTCGCGCGAATCGATCATTGTAAGAAAAGTGTTTTTGAACGATAGCCACTTTTCGATGTTACCGTCGAACCTTGGGAGGTCGGCGACCGGTAATTTGAGTCGACGCGTGCCGTCGATCGGCAGAGAGGTCACGTTTAATACACTTGGAGGTTGAGGCGTTGTCGATGGCAAATCCGCCTCGATCTTTGTCACGATCGCATGGAATCGATCTTGCAACTCGTCGAACTCGTCGACCTGGTCACTCTCTGCTTCGACCAACAACGCGAGTTCATCGTGTAATTCTTCATATAAACGGAATTGTTCTTTTACACGGTCTAAACGCATTTTTATATTCGCGGGACCTAACTCAGCTTCCTCCGCAATTTTTTCGAGTTTTGTAATTTGCGCCTTCAAGGTCGCGCGCTTTTGATTAATGAACTTTACGCGGCTAGCCATTTTAACTGAACTTGAACTGAATAAATACTTTCGAGATATTCGAAAAAGAAAACGTGTCGACACTTCTGGTTACTTCGAGGTCTGGAGACAGAATGCCCCTTCGTTGTCCATTTCTAAGCGCCTCGCCTAGGACCCCTTGGGCCTTCGTCCCTTATCTTCTCCCTTAGCTCCGGAATAAAACAGCCCTGGCGTTTATGACCCACTCAAGAGCCTCGTAACCCGATCTCAGACCGAGTCCCGTCAACGCAAAAGGAAGAGGAACGAAAAACCTTTCCCACTCGTTAAACGTCGAAACGCGATTCCAAAATCTCAAGGGTCAGCTCTAAGCCCTTCCACATGTAGCGCGTATTTTTCGAAAACGCGTATGAGCTCGTACGTCCAACGACAAATATTAAGAGCCCGAGCGCGGCCCGAGTTAAGTAAACAGGCCCCCCCGTATAGCGGGTACCCTTCAGCGCTCGTAAACCGAGATCCTCACATCAACGCGGCCTATGTTTTTATACACGTGGTTGTGGAATATATACATGCAACGTTCTTCGCACAAAGCGTACGTTGAACAGAACTGTGTATTCGTCTATGTCGAACGTTATGAGTCATGGAGAAGCCGTATAATGCCAAAAATAATGCAATATATGAAATTATGAACAGTTGTATACTTATATTTTTGTAGATGATGATCGTTTTCCACGCATAGAGAACTGGGGGTGGCGAGTCCGGAGGCGATGGTCGGCTGGTCGTAGTCTCCCTTTTGTTGATACGATGCACGTTTGCACCTTTTCTTAGTCCACTTATGTGTGGGCGTGGGTTCGAATCCCACTTCTGACACCAATTTGTATTGTCGAAGCTCCTTCATTGCGAAGTTACCTCGTAGTTTTGGATATATTTAATTGAATGAGGAATGGAGGTTGTGGTTTTTTAAGAAATGAAAAAACACTCGCGTTTGAGCCATCGTATTTTCTACGTTTATTGGCTCTTGTGGGAAAAGCCTTGCGGCATAAAAACCCACGACGATTCGACGATTGTTAATTTTGTATATAAGAGGCTGAAAGCCCGTTTGGCTTGTACCATTGTGATCTCGCGCGTTATTTCGTATTGAATCTTCGATTGATTGTTTGTATTGTTTTCGATTTTGCGTTTGATGACCTTTACCGAGGATTCGTCAGCTGTTGCTGTCCCTTTTTGGTAAGAGGTATATGATCACGGATCGGAGAATCGAGGACCGTACGGCCGTTCACCCGTGCTCGGAGAATCAAGGACCGTACGGCCGTTCACCCGACCGCTGTGATCATCGAATGTATTTAAGGGTTGGAGAATCGAGGACCGTATGGCCGTTCACCCAACCGCTTGTGATAGGCTAGTTGCCCGTGTTTGACGGGTTGGAGAATCGAGGACCATACGGCCGTTCACCCAACCGCTTGTGATAGGCTAGTTGCCTGTGTTTTACTCGGGAGAGTCGTATGTGTTTTACTCAGTGGAGTCGTATGTGAGAGGACCCAGGGCCCTTCCGCCTTGCGCGTCACCGACGATCGTCACTCGACGGACGACCGCGCTGCACTGTCCCAAAAAGTATATTGCACGCTCGCCCACTCGTTCACAAGAGATTTTTCATCCCTGTTGACGCGAGTTGGTCGAGCGCGGCTAGCAACAGAGATCGCAATGGCCAAACGCAAACTACTCTCAGGCACTAAACAACACTTTTGAAATTCATTTAAAAAAGTATTTATTCAGGTAACTATTTATAAACGAAAATGGTAGTTCAAAAAATGTCCTAAAAAATTAGCGGTCTGCGCTGTTGATGAAATCTCGTAGATGGATCATCGGGAACAAAAAAAGAATCAAATGGTTTCAGATTCAGCAAGTTAAGGAGGTACGGTGATGACCATGCTAGTAAACTTAGAGTCTATTTCACGACGCAATACCGCCACGTTTTGGATATATGTATATGGCCTATTCTTCGAGCAATATTTTTTAAGTATTGAATTTCGAGTTTCCTATTCTTTTTATAATATGGAAACAACCGTAATAATCTACTACTCGACTTCAGTAGTACGCCATATCGTTGACGTTTAGCATCGGCGCATTTTCGGTGGCTGTCATCGGTTCCACGCGCCCGGCTTATTATTTTTGTAGCCGGTTAGCATGGAGAATGAAAATACTGTGAAAAACATATTTCATCGATTGTTATGTTATTTTTCCCTTTCATAATATTTGCAGGTATAAAACGTTCATTTTAAATGACGGTTCTCCCATGCTGAATTTATATATAGATGTGTTGCATAGGTACATGTCGCCAGAAAAATTGAGATGCCTTCGCTGTACGTAAAAGAACTGCAAGTAAATATCGACGAAAGGCCCTTTATAATGCATTAAAAAATGTACGGCTTCGCACAATCATATTTTTAATTCGCGTTGAAAATATCCGATAGACGAATCAAATTTGCGCGGGCATCCGGCGTTGGCACACGTCGAGCAAGATGGCTGCTGTTACGTCACGAGAAGTCTCGCTCTCCGAAAACTTCGGTTTTAGCGACTTTATTTCTAAATTTATTGCTTATTTCTGCGGTGAGCTTTCCAATTCAAGATGCCTTATCGATCACAAAGATTCAACGAACGCAACCATCAGTTTTTTTACGTGTTTCTTGGATCCAAGTAGCACAAAAAAATCGATATATGAGAGGACAGGCACATTTTGTCGTCTACGTGTGACTAATTCACCAACTTTAACAATTAATAACTCGGAAAGTGTACGGTAAATCTCGTGGAAACTCCGCATATGCATGGACAAAGGTCTCTACAATGCTATATAAAAAATCGGGCTTTTATCTTGAACTCGCTCCAATCACCGTACCTCCTTAAGGCCTTAGACCACAGTAACGGATATAACATCATGTGCGAATTTAACCATTTTTTTCGTATGAAAAAGTGATTCACTCATAATACTAATTACACATCTATTTAGTATGAATATCAAGATGTTAGAAAATATGTATATCTTTTTTTTCAATGTACAAAGTGGCCGACGACTCGAAACTTCTCGAAATAACTTTTTTCCAATTGGCGTGACAAATAACTTGAACAATTTCTACTCGATTTACTTCAAATTTAAAAGTTATGTTCCTGATTGCATTTCGCAAAGAAGTACGTACGGAATTTCTGATTAATCGAAAACTTTTAATCTTATGAGCAGTTTAAAAAATAACATCTTCTAACAGCTTGACATTCATACTAAATAAATGTGTAATTAATTTTATGAATGAATCACTTATTCATACGAAAAAAAATTGTTAAATTCGCACATGATTGTATACCCGTTACTGTGACTTAAGGTCTTAATGGCTATAGAGCATATGATAGGATTTTTCATATATGCAAAAATAAAAAATGGCGAACATTTTTCGAAAAAAAAAGAATGAAAAAGTTTTTTTTTCACCGTTTTTGGAAAAAAATGGTAAATATCGAAATTTAAGAAATCCCTGGATATGCGCTATAGCTATAGTTGTAAAGAATATGTGGTTAAAATTTCAAAAGTATCGGTTTAGTAGTTTCGAAGATTTTATCAACAAGCCGTCGAAAAACGCGTTTAAAGTTTCTTTGGGTCACATAAATACATACATTTAAAAAAATGTATTTCGAAATTGTATTCATTAAGTGTAACAAATTTTATATCTATAATATAAACCTATCAAAAAAAAAAAAAAAATCATGAAAATAGCTTTTTTTAACGTCTAAAGTGAGAAGACCGCTTCAGTATCAACGTAATCTCTTTAGGACCTTGATGAGCATTGCCACAACTTTTGATTAATATTAGATAAAATATTTATTAAGATAAAGTTATCACTTCCGATTGATTGCCTTACATCTTTTTCTATCTATTTATGAATAGCATTCATGAATTTCTGTATCAATAAATCTGCGATTATAGATCTGCCAGAATTAATTCTGCTAATTAAATCTGCCAGAATTATAGGAATCACATTCATGCACGATGAATGTAAATCAAACTTCACCGTTTATCTTTTGACACCACTGGTATAAAAGTGACTGAGTTGTTGACGTCTCATCTGTGTTCGATTCATCGCCATATTACTTGAATAAGTTTAAGTACACATATCATATTAGTCGTCATCCCTATTATTATGAATTTTACTAATTCCATATTGGTCTTAAATCATGTATCTACGTCCTGCCAGTTCCCAGAGTGAGGATCAAGATCCGCAGCGTCTGTAGTTAGTATAATGGAGGCGTACGATGGAGTTCAGATACCGTGTTATGTGTGCTGATGTGGGTTGCGATACACTGTCGATAACATCCGGTGATATCTTCATGTAGATACATGTGTCCTATTAAGGCTGCATAATTTTTTCAATCGGCCCCAATTATAATTCATCATTTCCGCGTTGTTGCTAAGAGATACGCCTCTCAGCTTTGAAAGCAAAATTTGCTAAATGTCGTGAGCCGTAGAAACTTTTTTGCCTCCATCTTATAAAAATGATAACTATCGTTTTGTTTTACTAAATTCGGAGTAAGTAACCGTTACTTCCCTTGTATTACAATATACTGATATGTAGTTAAAGTAAGAAGGTTAAAGCGGTCCAACTAAGTCAAATGACAGTTTACGAATTTTTTTTCAATGAACGTCAAAAAATGCTTACGAGGTATAATTTTATTCTGCAGATGCTAATTTTTCATAAAATAAATAACTAAAGGGCAAAATTCTGCATTTCTATATTTTTATTACGTAAATAAAAAAAACTTTTGTGTTAGTGCCAACTTGAAAAAGTATAACATTATCGATCATTGTTATGAAAACACTGCGTTAAAGAATGTTTTATATAACTCAGAATGAAATTTTAAGTAATTTTTACCTTTGCCTATTTATATTTATATCACGAAATTATTTATTACTATTATAAAAAATATCAAGTGTTGCCGAAATACGGCAACTGCACGGCCATTAAGGTTGGCAGCAATGCTCTTTATTCGCCAGCGAAGATTCGTAATCTTTCATCAAACCTTGATGGTTAAATATTGAATATACATGGTTGAAAATGGGCAAGACGGTTTTTTTTTCTAAATGGCTACAAGGGTTTATTTTACGTTAATCCATTGTGAGAAATGGTTCATCTTGGTGCTGAATAGCCAAAAAATGAGATCACCCGTAGCGTGAACGTCTTTCCTATCTACTCGCACGTGAAATTACACACATTAAATGATTTCTTACATCTGGTGCTTTGTGGTGAAAATTTTTCAACTAATTCGTAAAGGTTCAGTATAGTCTAGACCAGCGGTTCCCAAAAAGTGTTCCGCGGAACCCTTGGGGCTCCGAGTTGGGCGCATTGTCGTAGAAAGCCGAGACGCCGGCGGTTTAAGGCACGCGTCCATATGAATGTGGACGCGTGCCTTAAGAGGGAATGATACCTCATCGCGGTCGGTATGGTAGAACAATTATAGATTCCCAAAAATCTCGAAAACGGCTCTTCAGATCCCGTCGAAACTTTGCCAAACGACGTCAAATAGATAGACGAACAGCTGTCTTCCCCTCAAATTTTCTGAATTTGAGGAAAAAAATGTAGATTGGCATATCATAAACCAATCTAGTTTTTTTTCTCAAATTCAGAAAATTTGAGGGGAAGACAGCTGTTCGTCTATCTATTTGACGTCGTTTGGCAAAGTTTCGACGGGATCTGAAGAGCCGTTTTCGAGATTTTTGGGAATCTATAATTGTTCTACCATACCGACCGCGATGAGGTATCATTCCCTCTTAAAGGTTCACCAAGCCGCAACACGCACTAACGTAGCGCGGACGATGGGCGGCAGAGGGCGCGGCGCTCGCGGCAGTCTCGCTAGTTTGTACAAAAATGCAAACCGCTGGTCTAGAGAATAACATATGTTAAAAAAAAATTAATCTTGGATTGTGGTTAATGCTCCAACCGCTTTAAGGCAGTACAAGCACGCAATCTGGATTTCTATAGATTTTGTTCAAAATATAACCAGACATTGTTCATATCATTATGCATGTTTGAGTGAAATTTCAAAACAGTCGACTATTTATATTGGGAGATAATAAGTTTTAAAATTGCAACTTTTAACACTGCAGGGTCTGCATTAAAATTTAGACAGAATAGTTTTCCGTAAAAAATATCTGTCCCCTATAATAAGAAGACATATGGCAATACCGCATCGTTCCACGTATCCAATGACGTGAGTTTGCGCGGCATATTTAAAATAATACTGCAACACAAATTTTTATTTGAAAGTAATTTTTAATAGAACAAAGTTTTTACTTAGTTATGAATGAACCAATACTTTCATTTTCTTAATGAAGATAACATAAATAATATAAAATATTAATAGTTATAGCGCAAATATTTTTTTATGACAAAATTTTTGACTTTAGGAACACGATAATCATTTTATTTTGTTCAAATATTGAACAATACTGTTCTGTGGTGTTGCCATATGTGTTCTTATTATAGGGGACAAATATTTTTTACGGAAAATTATTCTGTCTAAATTTCGATGCAGACCCTGCAGTGTTAAAAGTTGCAATTTTAAAACCCATTATCTCCCAATGTAAATAGTCGACTGTTCTGAAATTTCACTCAAACATGCATAATGACATGAACAATGTCTTCTTAGAATTTGAACAAAATCTATAGAAATCAAGATTGCGCGCTCATACTACCTTAACAAACAAATTTCTGAGAAATTGTAAGCTTCACAGTACAGAAATTTACGGCACACTATCGCCGCAAAACACATGAATCGCGTATTATTATCTTTGGAGCTACTGTCATTCTTGCAAATACAAGCGATGCAGTTAGCGGACTAGTACAGTCGTGCTGTCGCTGAAAAACACTGTAATGGGAAAAAATTAGACGAAGGGTAGTTTTTTGACAGGTGATTCTATAAGTGTCGGGGGTGCCAAATCTAAGTTTGCTTAAAAATCGTGGTGCAGAGTTTTTTCTAGGGGTGAAGGGAGATGGGGGTGAATTGATGCCAAACCAACCCCTACGAGTCCGGCGCCGTGAGATAAAATGTTCCGAAAAATCTGGGCTTTAGTTTTGCCCACAGCGTCGAAGTCGTGCTAGTTCATTTTGGGGGTGAAAAAGCGGGGTGCAATTTTGAAAAATCAGTTTCAATTCGATAACTCTCTAAGATAAATTCGTACACTTTTTATTCAAATGGGAACGTCGTAGACCTTGAAAAGACGCGTCGATCGAGTATTTGATCATCATTCTCCAATAATATCTTAACACCTAAAAAAATAGGTGAAATACCAAAAAAATTGTTTATTGAATAACTCATAAACAATCGATTTTTCGGGTATAGTTTAAATGTACAAAACGTGATGAATAATTTTCTGTATATTTTCGTTTTTGTGGACCACTCTTGAATTTTTCTTTTTCCAACCGCTCTCGGGGGTTGAAAATAAAAAATGAAATTCTGGGAAAACTATTAACCGCGCGAATTTGTAGCTTGAACCCTCAGCTACATTTTTGTCTACAGCGCCAAACTCGTATCGCCTTATTTTCGGTCAATAGTTTTCCCAGAATTTCATTTTGAATTTTCAACCCCCGAAAGGGGTTGGAAAAAGCAAAATCCAGGGGTGGTCCATGGAAACGAAAATATAGAGAAAATTGTTCTCTACATTTCGTACATGTAAACCATCCCCGAAAAATCGATTGTTTTTTGAGTTATTTAAAGAACAATTTTTTCACAATTCAACAATTTTTTGGGGACGAAGATATTATCGGAGAGGGGTGATCAAGTGCTCGATCGACGCGTCTTTTCAAAGGCTACAACGTTCCAGTTTGAACAAAAATTGTATGACTTTTTCCTAAAGAGTCATCGAATTAATACTGATATTTCAAAATTTCACCCCCAAAATGAACTAGCACGAATTCGACGCTGTGGGCAAAACTAACCCAGATTTTTCTGAACATTTTATCTCACGGCGCCGGAATCGTAGGGGTTGTAGTTTGGCATCAATTATGGCCCCATTCTCCTTCACCCCCTAAAAAAACCTTGCACCCCGATTTTTAGGCAAATTACGATTTAGCACCCGCAGCACCTACAAAACCACCTGTCTAAAAACTAGCGTTCTAATTTTTTCCGATTCCAATATATAGCACGCGGCTGTACTATCCAGACAATGGCTTTCAATTATTTCAAGCACGAGATTTATTCACCATTCGTCGTTCACGAATGACAAAAATTCTATCAATCGGATGTGCATCATAATTTGAGTCGCAAGTGTTACTAATTTTGATAACAATAAATATTCGGTAAAGTTAAATGACATATGACGAGAACGAAATGGAAATGCATCGTTACGACTGAAACATGTCATATACATGTATCGAGATGAAAATTACATTAATTTCCGGAAACTATTTTTACACCAATGACTGAGAGTGAACTTGTGTGAGTAAAAGTGCATTACGAAAGAAAGTAAAAGTTAGGAAAGTACACGAAGACAGAAATCGTGAAACGACGATATTGATAGCGGTATTGCGGAACACTTTCTCCCCATTGAGAAGAGAGGGTGACAACTGTCTCGAAATAATGAAGAATAAAAGCAGGCACCACGTGCGGTGACAAAGCTTCTGCCTTGGTGTTTATGATTCGAGGCACGTAGTAACACACACCGAATCACATTGAAATCGGAGATCGGGGAAGGCACGCGTTCGTAAACGGGGCGAGAGGTCTGCTAAACTGCGAAAGAGACCCCGTCGTCGAAGCGTCCCCTCATTCCGGTCGAGCACGCGCTGGAAGAGAAACAAGACAAGACGGCGAGGCTGATAAATTTGATGAGACGATCGGAAGCTGCGCCGGAAGGGGTACAATCTTCAAATACGTATGTACCATACGAGAGCAGAGTTATATTTGTGAGTTCGATTGTAAAGCACGATTTCAGGGTAGTTTTTTTTTCTTACGCGCGAGCGTGATGTCAGTGCAAAATACAAGCCTTGCGCCACTAAATTAAGATACACCCCTTGTTTTCTCTGAACATATAGATATGTAGGCCATGGAAGAGAGCCAGGAAAACATTTCATTCGTTTTCGAAAACATCTTTATTTCGGTAACTTTCTTCAGTATTGATTCAATCAAGCCGTCGGATCAATGTTGGTAGAATGACTCGTAGGGGAAGTCGGGGCAAGATGATAACGCTAAGGTCATGCTCAAATAAAACATTACATACATGAGTCAGTCAACTTTAATTATTTTTAAAACTAATCAACATTTATCAGTCTTTTAATTTTGGTAGCAAAAAAATCAGTCTCTGATTTGTACCATACAATGTATATTTTTTATTAAACCTTTGTTTTTCCCATCTTACTCCGCATGCGGGGCAAAATGAAACAGCGCTGGGATAATGATGGGACACGAATTATTGACATATAGAAGTAGTTTCATTCTTAATCCATCAATTTGATAAGCCAATCGTCTAAGTTCTGTAGGATTAGTTCCGAAAATCTTGCTTCCATATCATTTTGATCACTTGTAAGTTCTTTTTCTTCCTCTGGTAGAAACACCGGTCGGAGAAGAACCAAATGCTTTACTAGTTCCATTTCAGCCTTTCTAACGTAAATAGTGGTACGTTGTAAAATGATCCGGGTTTGCGATAGCTTGTATTCATCTCGCCCCATTAGACGGTTAACGAATTAACAAAAAAAGCACGCAATAACCTAGAAAATTTCTGGCTAACCGTTCTTATTATATGAATAATTAGTACTTTCCTTGTGTTTACCTGCCGGTCTCTAATCAATATCAGCAACTCAAATAAACGGAAACGATGTTAAACTTTACTAAAAATTATATCGTTTTTTCAAAAAAATCGATATTATGTTCTCACTCGAGACGCGTGCTTTCGCCACAGTTGATATTTTCACGCCCATTCACCTCACCGTCGCCCCTCCAAACCCCCTTTAGTGGCTAGGCTTATGATGCATCTTACCCCGCGTATTCGTCTTGCCTCGAGTTCCACTACTCTATTTATACTCAAGGTAATCACTTAAAACGTGATTTGTTATTTTTATACCGGATACCTCGTTTTCTCTAGCTGAAATATGAGAAAATACACATGAGGAGTTGATCCGTATGATAATCGTTGCACCCAACAATGTCCACTCGATATTCGCCTATGCCGGGTTAATTCGCCATCATTAAATCCAATCATTGATGACTTGATAGTTCCGGACACTTCAATAAAATAGAATGGGGCTTTTCGGACTTTTCACTGAGGGCCATTCCGCACAGCATTTTATACAATTTGACTTCATTGGCTTAGATACCCACAGCGTTTTTATATGAAGTGTAAAATCGTTTTCCATCTTCTTGGATCTCTTTTCTCATTCGCTGTTCCACAACCAGCACAGATGCTACCTTATAAACTTTTATTTCCGAAAGAAACCTCGCTAAAGTACGCGTATGGAGAAAAAAAAGAACAGAGGACAGTTTCGGAGGGGTCGGAAAATATGCCACGTTTGGAGCCGGAAAGACTTTTCAAAGGAAGGGGTGGAAAAGGGTAGCGTATGTTCCGTCAAGCTGTCGCTGAAAAAAAGGAAGCTTGCCTGCCAACTCATGGGATACGCAGATATTAGGAGACTGGAAATATAGCACCGAAGCTTCTTGACGTTACGTTTGACGCGTATTCTCTTCCTTGTATGCCTCTCCCCTTCGATCCATTCAACAATGTTGCGCACTTATTTTCTTATCTTTCTTTTCGCACTATTTTCGAACATTTACCATCAACAGACATGGCACAATCTACATGTCTATTTTTCAACGTTTGCGTATAATGAAGTCTTCACGAAAAGCTGTTCACCTAAAGCTCGGGTACATGATGACCGCGCTGCCTCGAAAAGTCCAGGTGAGGCGGAAATTTTTCTGTCATTCACTTGCAAGTAAAGGGACGTAAAATATCGCTGGTTTGACTCGATAATCCTTCTGATTCGCGCCCTTTTGCTCTCTTAGACCGATTGTAAAAATCCTACCTCTAGATATTGAAATGTACTTAACGGAACGAAAAAAGGAACGAACACGGGGTTATATATTACCGATATGAATATCGACGCTCGAGCAATAGAATCTTCGGATTTCAACCTGCACCTCTCTCTCTCTCTCTCTCTCTCTCTCTCTCTCCCTGCCCCTCTCACTCGCTGCCTTTTTGTCTCTGCCACATACACACACTTATTCTTCTCTAACATTCTATGTTTCACTTACTGACAGTTCTGTTTTATATGAAAAGTATGACATGCTTGAAATTGACGGCAAAACTTCGTATGCTCGGAAGATGTGGCTGCATAACGATTTAAAAAAATGAGAAGATAAAAGCCGTGATATCTACAGCGAAGTTGAAAGGAAAATAATATTTTACAAATGATTAACGACGAATGTTTGAAGTTTACAAAGCCTTTACAAGCGTAACATTTATGATCCAAACAAAAACTATTGAAGAAAGAATTTTATCAGCGATCTTACTAGCCATTTTACAATGTTGTTTCAAATTAGAAGTGCATGACTCGGAGCTCTAGATAATCCTCGTGATATTATTTCTGTCAAATTTCCATTTTATTTACCAAGTTGACAATCTTGGCGAGTGAGGATTAGAAAAAAATGCCTTCTATCGGATTTTGAAGACGTTCAGCTCGTTAGGCAATGATCCGTGCATACGGCTCCGGATATTCGTGTTACTAACAAACTACCTTCGATCAGTCTCTGGTCTCTTCTCCGATTTCTCATATAATTTCCACGTTAAAGCTCTTTTTTCGCGACTTCACTGCTCCTGGGACGCGAGGTTTCTACCATTATACCGTGTCGAATCTCTTCTTGCTGGCGCCTACACCCCTCCCCCAGAGCCATGCTATATTCTCGGGGCGCTGGAGCAAAAAAAAACAAAGACAAAAAAACTTTTTCCGCGAGAAACACGAGAACGTGAGAAACGATCGTAGAACGTCCTCAAGTGATTTACGCCGATCCGCTTTCGTCGGAACGGGGTAAAGGGTGTGCAAAAGCAAGAGAAGCAAAGACAGAGGGTGGGTGTTAGGCAGAAAAAGCGGAGCTACGACTGCGCCGGGTGCTCTGCTCGACCAGCCGTGCGAATTCCCGACGACGGGCCAGCTATCGAGCATACTTTTTTCCCAAGTTTTCCCGATATTCTCGATAGGCTATCATGTTGGCGTGAAAAAAAGAAAAAATCGCACAGTTCTCCGCTGTCGTACACTTTGCAACGATTATGATAATTTTCGATGGAAGAAAAGACATTCGCTATTTTCAAACTCGTCTCTGTATTAATTATTATACTTTTATAATGGAAATTATAATTCCTGTACCAAAAAGAGAGAGAGAGACAGAGAGAGAAATTTTCTTATAGTTTACAATGTTTGCAGATCCACAAAAGTTTACTCAGATCACAGACTTCCTCCAGAAATTTCCTACCGAAGCAATAGTTGACAATACAGTTTGTTTGGAAGTCAAAATGGTTCTTCATAACCGGATTATTCAAAATCAGAGTCACAACATATTTTTTTTATTCTAATACATGACGTGTTATTGGGAAATGTAAAACATCCAAAATTGGGTTGAAAGGGGACAATTTAGAAAAACCGTCGAGCAACCGACGTTTACGGTCGTAATATCGAGGCAAGGGTATTTGGAAAAGGTTGTTGGTGAAACTAGGCACATACACATATCAGGATATCCCGTTTTCGCGTTTAGTATGTGTCAAAACAAAGACGGATGAATGCGCTTCTCACTTGGATACGAATTCTAGAAACCACATTTGGTATGTATTCTCAATCTGTAAGTAAACCACTCGAGTCGAAATTTTCAGTCTATTTTAGGTCTGTACATCCTCACCGTGGTAGGAGATGAGGCAGTAAAGTAGCTTGAACTACAATGTAAAATGAGCTCCTATTTAACGGCTACAACGGAAACAAATTAGGCCAGTAAAAATAGACGTTTTTTTGTCAACTTCGCACTAAACTACTGATCTAATTTCTTTTATAAGTTTTTAGAAGGTTTATCACTTACTGAGTATAAAATCACAAAATGCTGACAGATTACGGTGGAGCTTCAGGCGCCATCTTGAAGAAATGTTTTTGGCCGATATCTTGGAAACCATGCACTTCAAGGCAAAAGTCATAAAACCATTATTGTAAAGAATAAAATTTCGCATCTTTTGTTTCCCATAAACGTTTTTGTAAAACTTACCGTTTACGATTTATGGCTCATTTAATGAACAGCTTTTTCTATCTCGGCCCGTAACTCTTATAATATTGGATTAATCAATAAAATGCATCTATCCATTTTTGAAGATCAAGACCTCCACAACTTTTATTTGAAACGTTTTTTTCGAATGTCCGTACTTTTTGAGCTATAGGACATTTAATGGTGGACTACCGGGTGCAAGGTCTGAAATTTCAAGGTATGCATCGAGTATAATGGTAAAAATTCAACAAATACATTTGAAAAAATATCCCGAATGTTGATGTACTCAAGAATCAAAAGTTCATCTCCTTACCTGAAATAGTAACGGATTTTTTTTATTTATTTTTATTATTATTATTATTATTATTATTATATATTTTTTTTATATAGACCTCAGGGATCCTTCCCCTTTTACCATCCCCTCCTTTATTTCTTCCATTCCCTTCGACATTCACAATCCTTCCAGAGTTCCCTACATTCCTTTCAGCGCCCCCCCCCCCCCCCCCAGAGTGTTGACCGCAGCCACTCTTTCCTAATGCACTGCTGTTCCGCATTTGCACGAGGGCCCAGGAAAACTGCGGAAAAGCTGGGCCGATATAGGTGGCTATATTTGGCTGAGTTTTAGTTGTATTACCATCAGAAACTCATATCAGAGCGTAAACCGGTGCACGGACAAGCGGCCACCGCTCCAAGTATTGGCAGCCTCCAATGCTGCTTAACTTCAGTGACCGCCGGCCCGCGCACCGACCGCGCGCCCATCTCTGTCGGTCTTTTATTTTATTATATTTCTTACAATTAGAGAATATTTAGTGCTTTAATTTGATCCTGGATTATTGAGTAATTATTATTAATTATGTTATGTTCAGATGCCATAATAAAATAAAAGAAAAGGAAAGGGCGATATCTATTAAAAATATATTCAAAATTTATTGTCAGAAACAATATAATACAAAAGAACATTAAAAATTGTATCAATTTTTCGAGCGTTTTGGAGGCGGCGAAAATCCAATTACATCCGATGGTCCCTCTTTATCTTCGTTTCCCTCTTTGGAGGGATACTAAGAAGACTGTAAGGCTTTAATGAACTGTTCATTTTCGTGGTCAAAATCGTCAACATCTACCGACCCATTACCCATCAATAAAGAAGAACTCGGATGAACGGTATTTTTTTTTTTTATTTCATTTTTCTAACCTTAAACCCTGATAAAATAGTTAATGTATTTTCCGAAGACATAAAATATATTAATTTAATGTACTGAGGGGTGAGATGCAGTCAGAATTTTCAAAAAATCGATTTTTTTACATTTCCTTGAAGTATGATGTTTCGAAAATATTCCCTGAACATTTCAAGTCAATTCGATGAATACGGAAACTATTCCGTATATGGATAGTTCCGTATATGGAAACTATATGGATATCCCACAATTAGTGAAGGGGCGTCGGGTCCCCATGGCAGGTGGCGGCCGACAAACGCGCGAACGATAATACTCGGGAAGGCATAATGCTTCGAAGACAATAACAAATTGATATTTTGAAAGCTTCCACATCGGCAGAAGCCTTATTGTATGAGCCAGGAATTGATGGTTCGATGTAATTTTTTAATTAGTATTTCTATACATAAATCAAGTATAAAATCGGAAAAACCCTTTCCGAAATTTTGAAAAATGTATTGCTCAAAAACTATGAACTTTAGCAAAATTTTAAAAGGAATACTTTCTTTTTAAATTTGCCCAAAATATATTTTTTTTTAAATAATTCATCTCGAAAAACTTTAAACGCGTGTTTCTCGAAACCATGTTTGCCAAGTCGGTGACCATTATAATTTAAAAACCACTCGATGGATTTTGATGAAATTTGGTGTGCTTATTGATAGCATTAAAAAGTAGTCCTCAATCGAAGGATTTTCAATTTTGTTGAAAATTTCTATTTTTTAAAACATTAATCGAGCAATTTTTTGGTCGAAAATCGAAAGCTATCGGTCAGAAGCTGCCACTTTGTTCATTTAAAAAAGCTCCTTTGAAGGACTAGATTTATTATTAAACTAATGATTTTTTTATTTCAGACCATCCAGTAAAATTTCATGATGGTCACCGCAAAGCACTACATGCCAAAGGGGGTCCACAAAGATGGCGACATTTTTATATGTAATCAATATTTTTCTTTGAAAATTTGTACAAGTCAAGTTGAAATGTTACATAAAAAGTCTGTGTAACCACTTTTGTAAAACAAATTTAATTACTATTTAAAAAAATGATTGAAAATGCTCGTTTTTTCACGCCTCTGACTGCATCTCAGGTTATGCGCGATAGGTTAAAACGTAATCAAAAGAGGAGTTAGAATTACTTCAGCTGGGTCAGATAGTAGTATAAGGGTCTGTGCACGAGTTAAGCAGTAAAGAAGAATCATTTTGAGGCCGATATTAAGACTTCTAGCAGTGAATCGACTCGCGTGAGTCTTGCATGCAAACTCGGGAGGAGTATAAGGATCTGTGAAGGAGGTAAGCGGCAGAGGAGGAGCATTTCAAGGCCTAGAGTAGGGCTTCTAGCAGTAAGTAGACTCAAGTGAGGCTGACATGTAGTCAAATGCCTTCTAAATAGGGTGAAAACTTGGCCTCGGGCAGTGATGCGAGGTGGTCGCTGCGATGTACCCCCAGTAATGATTTCGTTTTGCCCTAAAAATCCCCTCAACTATCTCCACCAAAGAGCCGGTAAAATGACCGCGGTTTTTACACCTGACGGTCATTCTAAGAAAAGACCACGGTGAATAAGACATTAATGGTGTCTTTAATTATCTCTACGCTACACCCTGTTACGATTAAACCGAAAGGTCAATGTATTATCAACAAACCTATTTAGCCTAACACTCTCTGAAATGCGCTGAAGATGAAATGACACCTCGACTAAGGCACTATGGGTGCTAGAGAGAAAGCTATTACAGCCTTCGAAGTTGTCTCATCAACACAGGGCTGAGGTGACCGATATTTCCAACACTAAAAGTGTTTGGACCAGCATCAACGACATAGTCGATGCAGCGGGAAATAAAAAAAAATCGAGAATATCACAAAGGTCATTCTCGGGCTTTTTAGTTTGCCAATCAAATGCTGCGGTCGAACGTGCATTTTCCATCATAAATATTGTCAAAGACAAGCTACAAAATGAAATGTCAATTTTTAATGCTTTAAATTTATACCGGCAGCGAGAATGCTCGTTTGCTTCGATTGCGAAATGGTGTATGGGATGATTTGCAAGAACGACTAATAGTCGATATGTTGTCTATCGAATGAAACGGCAGGAACAGCAATACAGTAAAGTCGCCCCGAAAGTAGAGTAAATGCGCTGTAAGAGGCTAAAGTTTGAGGGGGATAATAGCAAACGGAACCGCCAAATACTCAGATGTTGAAACGACTGTGATCTGTGGTAATATATAATAAGCCTGAAAATGAAAACAAAAAAACATAAATATACGCAGCTACAACTTAAACATTATTTATTCTAAGTGTTAGACTCAGTCCAATTGTATATAGATATACGTTTTTATCGTCCATTAAAAGAAAATATGTATTACTAGTATTCGCCACCTTTTATAATTAAATGAACTTTACTCAATAATCTTTATTAACAATTAACGAAATGTCATCTCTGTTCTGTACTACTAAATTTACGCGAGCTCACATATCCGTAAACGTGGTTTAATTGTCATGTAGCGACAGGATTTTGATTCCGGGTAGCAAAAGGCAAACGTGCAAAAAAATAAGTGCTGCGTATAATTTTCAGGTAAAAACGGCCGCAGGAACGAGGTGAACAGGCGAAACAGGATAAACCGTCCTAGGAATATTTCCCTAAAAAATACCCTAAACAATGTTCTGCCCCGTTTGCCCCAAATGCGAGAAAAATAATCCTAAATCTAGGGGGAAATTTTCTGATCTGGCAACGCTGACGTAAACACAGATTGTGAATTACTTGAGATCAGTGCTATATGATTATTCCGAGTGAGCAATGTGCTTGGACAAAGAGAGGCGGCAGCGTTTTGACGCCAAGTAATAGAAAAAAAAAATCGACGCCACTGACGAACTGATGAACACGCCGCGTACCACGGTCTTACATACAGGTCTTGAAACTCTGGTGGTGGGGGTATTTCCTCAGATTGAAGCACCGGCCCTTTCGCCTAGTGACCACGAGTGTCGCTGCGATAGGGTGATGCAGACTGTGTGAGAGAGATGGAAATCGATTGTTGACTCATATGAACCTAACCTAGCTGTAGAATTGGCTGGTGTAGGCAAATTATGATATTCAATGTCAAAAATGCATGGTGGACCTAAATACAAATAAAAGTAACTTCATCGTAAACCTGAAAAAAATCAAAAGACTATAGTTATTCAAGTGGTTACAATGAATATGAATGTTTTTTACTTACGTGTCAATGTGAGCTCTTGTTGGTCGAGGGGTTCGGTGCAAGCTTCGTAATGCTGCTTTCAGGGGTTCGATCCCTGTGCGTTCGGTTTTTTAAAAACATGTTTTAGCTTTTATAAAAAAATATGCTTTACGCGTTGTTTTAATTGATCATAAAATAAGTGGCAACTATTCCAGACCCAAGTAGAATCCAGACCGAAACACTTGCAGGATGTATTTCTTGAAAATGAAACAAATACTTAAGAAACAGTGCTTCTTTTGCAATTCTTTATTTCTCCTTCGAAAAATTTTAATGCATGTCCCAAGAAACATTTTCAATAATCTCTACTTTGCAGTTTCCGAAACGGTTTGCGTTGGAAAATTAAAAAAAAAACACCTCTTTTCCGACCTTTAAGCGAAGGGCTCTCGAGTAGGATAAATGAAAATAATTCACTAACTTTGTCTTATGTTTTCCAGCCTGGGAAGTATTTATTGTAATAATCCCAATAATTTTTCATTTCTTTTCAGGTTTCCGGCTCCAATGCCTGTTTCGCCCATTCTCGATGAATATATTTCGGTTCGAAAAGATTTTCGCACACAACGTGTCTCGGCTCTAATTTCCCAACTCCCGGTATCGCGGCCTCCCATTTTTTTAATAGCGCCAAGCCTCTCTGTACCCGAAACACTGAGCGTTTCGATTTTTCACTCCGAGAGCCTGTTTTACACGTTGGCACAATACACCACTTAATCATTTTTCAATATCGCCGTTTTTACAAGTTTACAAGTAGAGCACGTCGCGTGTGTTCGCGTGAAACAGCGGTTATGTTTGGGTTTTGTTTACTTTTGAAATCTATTTCCGTCTCTCTCACACAGCCTGCATCACTCTATAGCAACGATCCTCGTGGTCACAAGTTGAAACAGTCGGCGCTTCAATAAGAGGCCATCCCCCACCACTGAAATTTTGAGCGAGTTTCAAGACCTGTATGTAAGACCGTGTCCTTACCTCTAGTTTTCCTAATGCCAGCTCTGACCACTAAACATGGTTAGAGCGTTTATAACGGAAAAAATAAAACAATCGGCCCTTTTTATGGCCAACAATCTAATTGACGAAGTTTTTACGTGTAACAAATTGGAAGCTCAATTTTTTTTTCAAAATTGTGAATTCAGCGGTAAGCAGTACATTGAGCTCGTCTACAAAGTACTTTGTGCACTGGAGAGAATGAAGGGCCGAAAATTTTGAATTCTCTTGGAACGGATATAGTTTGGAAAAGATACAGATTTTCGGGCACTGAAATACAAAATACTTTGCATTGAAAATAATAAAGTGCGAAAATATGAAATTCTCTGTTATCGAATATAGGTTAGTAAATATGGATATTTTCAGGCTCTGAAAAGTCAATAATATAAACCTTTAGTTGCTCGAAGACAATTAAAAATATATACCCGCGGTGAGCGAGGGTATGGAAATATTGGCTTCGCATCAAGTGCAACGGATGCAAACCGTCTTTATATAACCCGTGAAAAACGACGCAACCGACCCAACCTCGAGCCAGCGTCACGCCAATCACTGTCTACCATTGGCCGATGAACGGCAGCACTACCGGTTTAGTGTTGCGCCACGGTAGGAGTGATCTCTTCGGCCCAACGCTGGGATGTACGGTTGGCCAATAGTAGGCTTACCGGAAATCCTAACAGTTGCCCGGGTATTGGCCCAACGTTGGGTGAAAAACGACGCAACCGACCCAACCTCGAGCCAGCGTCACGCCAATCATATTCTACTATTGGCCGATGAACGGCAGCACTACCGGTTTAGTGTTGCGCCACGGTAGGAGTGATCTCTTCGGCCCAACGCTGGGATGTACGGTTGGCCAATGGTAGGCTTACCGGAAATCTTAACAGTTGGCCGGGTATTGGCCCAACATTGGGCTAAAGAGATCACGATCATTGGCTGACGGTTGGCGTGATCACCGGCCCATAGTAGAGCTAAGGTCGGTTTCATATTGTTGGCGCAATATTCGGGCTAGCGTTGGCCCAGTGTAGGGTTGTCAAAATAACCTCAATTTTTCTTTCAGAGACAATGCATCGGTCCTTATTCCCGCACATGGATTAGATTCAGAAGTTTCTGTGCTCGATGATTGCTCATCGGGAGAGTTATTAGATTCACTAAACTCGTTATGCACAATCACTTCGTGGAATGTTTCCAAATTTGTTTCACTATTTATTACTTGTCCTTTTGTTTCGTTGCCTCTGATCCTAACCCGTGAAAAATTTGCCGGCGCTTAACATGCGGCCGACGCTTGGTACGATATTCAGCACCAACCACCAATATCCAGTGTTGGTCCTTTATACGGGCCAATGGTTTGGCCATGATTCTGCCAGTGCTCATTTGAAGCATGGCAAACCAACGAACACCCAGCCTTGGGCCAAATATCGATTACCAACTGTCAGCCAACTATCGGGTCCCAGTGTTGGCCCCGAACATGGGCCAATCGGTTGATCGTGGGTTTGCCAGTCTCGAATTGAAGCTCGGCACACCATCGAAGAGCCAACGCTGGGCCAGCACTAATTAATGACCGTCAGCCAATTGTCGGGGCGTGCGCAGGCCCTGAGTCTGAGCCAATCGTTTGACCGTGGTTTTGCCAATGCTTTTTTACGTATATACGTATATACGTTTATACGTAAAAAAATTCTTGTATAGTCCATACACACACACACACACACACACACACACACACACACACACACACACACACACACACACACGCGCGCGCGCGCGCGCGCGCGCACGCACACACACTTATATATTACGTATACACGTAAAAAAGCATTCTTGTATATATGTATGGAATATACCGTTCAAAGCCAGTGTTGGGCCAGGATTGGCAATTCGTCAGTTTGCCATGCTAAAAATAAGCGTTGGCAAAGCCGCGGTCAAACGATTGGTTCAGACTCAGGGCCTGCGCACGCCCCGACAATTGGCCGACGGTCATTAATTAGTGCTGGCCCAGCGTTGGCTCTTCGATGGTGTGCCGAGCTTCAATTCGAGACTGGCAAACCCACGATCAACAGATTGGCCCAACAGATTGGCCCAGATAAAGGACCAACACTGGGTATTGGTGGTTGGTGCTGAATATCGTACCAAGCGTCGGCCGCATGTTAAGCGCCGGCAAATTTTTCACGGGAAGCGTCGTGAAGACAAATCTATTTGCCTTCAGAAATCGAGAGGCCACAAATATGAATTTGTCTCGTAGCTAACAAGCACAATGCTTACAGAGGCAGGTATCGAAATGCCAAAAATAATATGTATGTCTTTCAAATTAGATAACATTTAGTAAAAAAATATACATCTTTGGCTACTAGGAAGCCAAAATTCTTCCAAAGATAGCCAATTAATACTTTACGCTAAACAGAGCAGAGAGCTAAAAATGTAGAATTCTCTTGCACTGAACTTTGTTATTTTCATCACAGGTGATGAAAAATGTATATTTTTCGGTACTAACAATTCAGAGATATGAACTTTTTATTGCGGGAAAACAAGAAAATTTGTATTGCTAGAAAATGTATAACAGTAAGTATCGGGAAGCTGAAAATGCCCAATTGTCTCGCATCAACACTATCTGAAGGCGTCATGAAGCTAAATCTATAGATTTGTTAGCTCGACCACAAACACCGACAGGCCACAAGTTTGATTTTTCTTGCAGCGAACTTAGGCAATAAATATTTTTAGGTATCAAAACAGCAAACATATGAATTTCTGTTAAATCATTTGTTGAAAATGCATCTTTGGGTACGATGTCCCCAAAATTTGTTGGAAAACGAAGGATCACCGAGACGCACCAGCCATATAAATAAATACAATGTATAAGTATCTAAAAAGACTTTACTGATGGGAATGCACGGTTATAAAAATAATAAAAATGAAATTGTTATAAAAATAATAAAAACAATTAAAATGTTAATGATCCCATTATCACGCATGTTGTGGATGCCGTTTTCTAGGTTTTTATGAGTTCAAATATTTTAGAACACTTTTCCCTGCTAAATATGAATTTGAAGCTATACACGTAAAGTTTCTTCAAACATATTTGTAACTCACTACTCTTTGTATTGGAGGTAAACAAAAAGTGTCCTTACTTTGAAGAAAAGAAATGATAGCGCTTTTAAAGAAATTTTAAAAGGTAAAAAGTACACCAATTAATAAAAAAATCTCCTAGAAAACATTGTTGTTTGCTTTGCCTTATAAAAAGTTATGGTTTACCTTACAAATAATTATCATTCGTTTAAATACAAACACTGGTTTTATTATGCGTCTTGCATTAATGAATTGTACAAAAGAAAAATGAAATAATTGATGTAATAACCAGTGTACGTATGATGTAAGGATACACGAAAGATGGTACACAACATTATTTAACCTTAGAAACTATCGTATTAAAAAAGTTTTATTTTTACTTGAAAAATCACATTATTATAATAGAAAATTGACATCACCATTATAGAAAGATACAACTTATGAACCACAAAAGTACACTAGTGTGCGAAAATTGGAAATAATAAGATAAAAGAGATGAAAATGCCGAAACTTTTTCATAAATGAATGTGCATAAAACTGTTGCCATTAAACATAAGCAAACGATAATTTATCATGCCGTTGCAATATAATTAGGATCGATAATGCAAAAATATTTCGCATATTTTACGAGCTTGTCGACAACGGAGGTTGCACTAATTTTTAGTCTTTTGTATATTTTATTATTAAGCGGCTGGTTCTGCAGTACGGCATAAACTATTTATTATCACCTAAATACACAAAGTTGTGCATATTTTTTCTTCCGTGGAATTTTGACATACTGATGATAGAGTACCGAGTTTCTCGTTGGACTACGTCAACGTTCAAGCCGCTAGTGCCATCTGTCCTTTTCACGTTTGAAACTGCTACATCTTTTACCATCCCGAGAAACATGTATTGAAGGTAACATCCCTTCTCGGTGGACGGTTGACGTGTTCTAGGATTGCAGGTATTGAGGTTGCCGACAGAAGATATCATCGGTGGCTTACCCTAAGATGGCATTTTTATTTCGGATGGAACCAACTCTGAATAACTCGATCGTCGGTCGGTAATATTCTGATATTTAACGTGGTAAATTCGACAGATATCATGTGAGCGAATTTCTTAAAGCCAATTGTATTCAATTGATGTAACGATTAACCCTTTGAAGCATAGTGACATACTGGTATGTCACCTACTTCCACTCTGTTTTGCTTGAATACATTTTTTTAGCGCATAACGACCAATGTAAATATATATTTAGGATGTTAAGAGATCAATTGTGACTACAATATCACTACTAAGGGCTTATGTTGCACTTAGAGGATGTTGATCATCACTACAGTACAAAAAAAAACACGTTTTTTAGACACTAAATGTAATTCAGCCTAATCTAGCAGGTAAACTATACACAAAAAATGAATTCAGAGACATTTTTTGGGTCGCTGATTACGAATTCGAGCTCAAAATCCAGAAATTCAAAATGGCGAATCCAACATGACGGACCAAAACCGGAGATTTTACTGGAATTACTAAAACATCGGAGTTGCTCAATATGTTGATTCTGTTATACGGAATTTATAATAGAATTACGCTTTTAGCATTACGCGGAGCTAACGGCGAAGACTAGCGAGTTTCTAGCTCCATAGTTGTTTAATTTTTTTTTACTTTTTTATTTTTTGCTTTTTTATTTTATTATTTTTTAATATTATATATTATTATAATATATAAATAATTTCATATATTATTATAACCCAAACAAACCATTTTTGCATTTGTGGTCTGCCATACTGGATCCGCCAATTGAATTTTCAAATTTTGAGTGCAGTTTTGTCATCAGCAACCCCGAATACAAAGATTTGAGCTGATTGCACGTAACGAAAAATGTATGCTTCAAAGGGTTAACCGAAATGTCATGTATCTGAAAGGAATTAAGATGAAACCCAATTGCAGCGAAACTAAGGTAACATCACTTTCGATAAAAATGAATTAGGCTCCACACACTTGATAGCGGTAAGGACTGACAGTAACTCTCTACGCACGTAACACAATCACACTTAACCCAGGGAGCAACACACCATGTATCACACGCCAGATCACTTCGAAATATTGAACCCTAATTTCCACCACACGATACAATCAATTGAGATGAAATTGATGGTGTACATTTTCCATTTTTCCGGTCGACATTTTTCCAATTTTTCAAAAAATCTTTACAGATCGTAGTTATTATAGGATGAATTGTGAATTACTAACTGATGCACCGAATTCATGCACATTTCAAGACTTGTAGGGCGAGTAGCCGACGCGACAGTTGCTGCGACATCTGGCGGTAGTTTGCGGCGGCTGGTAGCTGAAAACTACAAATTGTGCGATTCCGTCATGACTGCGTCGAAATTTCGCAGCGTGTGATACATGGCCTTAAGAGAGAATACTAGCCAGGGCCCGGAATAAAGGTGAATTCTGACACTTTTTTATGCATACCCAGCATAGAATGAAAGTTCCTATTCAAGGACTTTATTCTCCATATATCTTCAAATATATCTACTCATTTTAAGTTGTCACTAATTTTAAGTTATATTTTAAATTTCAGCGCTAAAGCTGGATAAAGCGTGCCATCTTTGTATGATTGTGTCCTGCAACCGGCAACGTTATATCGCTAATTTCACACTGAATTATTTGAAATTTTTATTTGAACCTGAAAAAATGTAACATCGTAATGCCGTAGGGGATTTTTGATATGATCAAAACTGTTTTCGAAAAATATTATTTTCGGCGATTTTTTTCACCGGAAATATCATTAACATACATGCACCATTTTATCAAAAATCAATACTTTCCTGATACGTCGGGACAGACTGGCACGCGATTCGCTTAAGGTAGTACGAGCGCGCAATCTCGTTTTCTATAGATATTGTTCAAATTTTAACCAGACATTGTTCACATCATTATGCATATTTAAGTGAAATTTCAGAACAATCGACTATTTAGATTGGGAGATAATGGGTTTTAAAATTGCAACTTTTAACACTGCAGGGGTGCATTGAAATTTAGACAGAATAATTTTTTACGGAAAATTATTCCGTATCGTTCCACGTATCCAATGACGTGAGTTTGCGCGGCATATTTAAAATAATACTGCAACACAAATTTTTATTTGGAAGTAATTTTTAATCGAACAAAGTTTTTAATTAGTTATAAATGAACCAACAATTTATTTGTAAATGAAGATAACATAAACAATATATAATATTAATATTTATAATGCAAATATTTTTTTATGACAATATTTTTAAATTTAGGAACACGATAATTTTTTTTTTCTCGAAATATTGAACTATATTGTTCTGTGGTGTTGGTATATGTCTTCTTATTATAGGGGACAAACATTTTTTTACGGAAAATTATTCTGTCTAAATTTCAATGCAGACCCTGCAGCGTTAAATTTGCAATTTTAAAACCCATTATCTCCCAATCTAAATAGTAGACTGTTCTGAAGTTTCACTCAAACATGCATAATGATATGAACAATGTTTGGTTAAAATTTGAACAAAATCTATAGAAAATAAGATTTCGCGCTCGTACTACCTTAAATAGTAATTACGGGAACTTGACCGGGAATGATTCAGAGGTTTTATTTCTATAACTTGATCGACCGTGACTCAGAAGTGAGAATTAAACTTGGTCGTCGGCGATTCAGAGGTTTAATGAAGACTTGATCGAGATCGGTTTAATAGCGTGGAATTGAAACTTGTACGTGAGGGACAGAGGTGACTTGTGCAAGAGGTGATAGACACAAGGAGACGGAACGCATATCATTATCGCCCAGCCTAAACCGCTAAATGTAGAAACGTTAAATTTCGAAGGCATGTTGGTTTTATCATGTAGGCACCATTGAAAAAGGGATTTTTCGAAATTCAGCCCTTAAGGGGAGAAGAGGGGAGGGCAGAGTTTGTATAGAAATGGTTAAAAAATCTGGTCGGTTTCACTTGAAATTTGATATTCGTGCGTCTTGACACAATTGATGAAACACGTATTTTAGCGTTTTTAGAATTTCAACCCCTAAGGGGAGAAGGGGTTGCAAAGTTTGTAGGGAAAATTAAAAAATCGGGTCAGAAGATTTACTTGAAACTTATTGTTAGTAGTAATTTAGTTAGCTCTTCAACACGAAATTCAACCCCTAAGCGAAAGGGGGTGACAAAGTTTGTACGGAAAATAAAATAATCAGGAAAAGTTAACTTGAAACTTTGTGTAACTGCTCCTAGACACAATTAATGAAATTTCAGCGTTTTTGGAAATTCAATCCGAAAGGAGAAAAGGTGTCGCTAAGTTTGTATGGTGAAAGAAATATCTGGTCAGATTGACTTGAAACTTACAATGAGTATTAATGCTTTTCAATATAATTCTACGTGTTCCTTAATGAAACATTTCAGGAGCACTTTTCATTAAGGTGTATCCAACGCAAGTCTTAAGTCTTAAATAAACTGGGGGGTTGTCTGCGACTAATGATTAAAATCAAACGTCGATTTTGATCGAATCGCAAGTGGTTTATTTTGACAATGATTCGAGTCTTCGGAAAATTAACACTACGCGGTTGTTGTTAGATAAGAATTACCGGGTTCGAGCGGTCTCGGTAAGAAGGTTGCAACCGGTGGTCTCTCCAGAACCAACTGGCTTAATTTTTAGTTAAACGGTTGCCGTGAAGCGACCCAAAATTACTGACGTTGAGCGGGCAGCTGAGAGTCGAAAGCACAGGGCCAAACTTCCTGTCGCCGGTTTCGCGACAGCCGAGATTTCTACGCTTGCAAAAATGCATCGGATGCGCTGACTATGAAATCTTGAATGATTCCATTGGCCGTGAGAAAATATTTGTGGCACGTGCGGGAAGGCCACGACGTAACATTCCTATTTCCCTACGTACTTTGAAGGCAAATTTTATCCTCAACACAAATTATTTTGCATTTTCGTTTCAGGTAAAAAATTGGAGAACTTTTTCCGGCCATAGGACACTGTTATAAAAAGTCGCCTCATTTCATCCAGATTCAGCATCCCCATTTTGTTACAAAATCTAGCGAATTAAAAAAATATATACTTAAAGATATGTAGAATAAAAGCTACTAAACGGAATTTTGATTCTATCAACTAGGTATACATAAAAAATTGTCGAAATTCATCTTCTGCCGAATTCTAGACTGGTAGTCTTCCTGAAGGGGTCTTCTTACTTTAGACTTCGAAAAAGGCTATTTTCATGAATTTTTGCACAGGTTTATATTGAAGATATTAATATAAAAGTTGTTTCACTTAATAAATACACTTTCGATATACATTTATTTATTTTTTAAATTTATTTAAGTCACTATTTATACACGAAAATGGTAGTCAAAATAATGTCCAAAAAAAAATGTAGGGTTGCGCTGTTGATGAAATCTCGGAGATGGATCATCCGAAACAAAAAAATCAAACGGCTTCATATTCACCATGTTAATGGCTATAGCGCATGTCATACGATCTTTGATATATGCAAAAATAACAAAACGGCGGACGTTTTTCGAAAAAAAAAAAAAAAAAACGTTTTTTCGCAGTTTTTGTAAAGAAAAATTATATATATAAAAATTTAATAAAATCCTTTACATGCGCTATAGCTATAGTTGTAAAAAATATGTGGTTAAAATTTCATAAGGATCAGTTCAGTAGTTTCGAAAATGTTATCAACAAGCCGTCGAATAACGTTGTTTTGAGAAAAACCCGTTTAAGGGCGGGGTAAAGTATTAAATTTTTTTTTTCATTTAAAAAAAAAAATTTAAATGCATGCATAATATATCAAGAATATTGTCTTAAAATTTCAAGTCGATCGGAATAAAATTGACGAAGTTATGAGTATTTGAGCGTCTATTGCTCCATGCCGTTCTCTTCTCTTCTGCGTTTTTCAAACCGTTTTTCTGAGACTTGTCATATTTGAAGTCCGTGTGCACGATAACTCAAAATCTACTGGACCAATCGCTTTGAAATTTTGCACAGTACTTCTTCACATAATTCACCAGGTATTGTCGAGAGCTTTTTTGTTTTTTTTTAAATAATTACTAATTTTTCAACAACAAATTAGCCGATTTTTTTTTAGCGAAAATCGGGTTTTTGGCTCCCAAGTGCTACGAAGAATCGAAAAATCGAAAAAAAAAATCCTCTCGTAATTACCTCGAGAAACATCTCCTTTAACAAAAGCATTTTGATTTTTTTGTTTCAAATGATTCTGTTGCGAGTTATGGTGCACACCGCAAACCAACTGTTTTTCGAGGCGCCTCCGGGGTTTAATTTTGACTCGCTCAATTTTGAATATTTTGCAATGCAAATTTAGGAGAATGTTGTTCGAATATTACTTTATTATATGTAAATTTTTCAATAAACGAACACTATTCGTTACGCCAAAAAAAAAATCTTAAAAACATGCCTTTTTTTCGCCGAATTAACTTTACCCCGCCGTTAATAGGCTATACCAGTGTGACACTTAAAAAAAACGATTTTTTTACCTTTCTCGACAGCTTATACTTCCAAGAATATCCTATCATTTTATCTTGCAAAAATCGATAGTTGAATCTTTAAACGCGTTTTCGTCGAAATGAGATTTTTCAAATTTGCTGACATTGTAACTCAAAGAGCAATTATCCGATTGACTTGCAATTTTAACTGAGTACTCTTGAATATATTTACTCTACAATGACGTAGGCTATTTTTGATTAGATGAGAATTGACGATTTAGCATTAAAAAAAAACGACCATTTTATAGGCAAGAAAACAGACTTTTTTTCATAACTACGCCATATTGTTAGATTTTTATGTTTTTCGAAAATCATACGTCGTTGTATAGGAAATACCTTTCACTTTAACGACATTTATTCCTTTTTCGGTTTCAGCTACTCAATCGGCCGAAATCATGTCAGCAGTGGAGGAATTTTTTTCTTACGCCTCCGAAGGCAGAGCATAAGTCGCTTGGATCTCAATATTTTTCTTTGAAATAATTATGTAATATAGGTCAAATATGGCCAAATATATTCTTAATTTTCCGAAACATTTAATTGAGTACTTTTCTTCCAAAAAATTCTCGAAAATCACCCAAGTTTACAGCGTTCACACTGGTATAGCCCCTTAACATTTGTTGTGGTTACATAAATATATTGAAAAAAATATTAATGTATTTTTAAAGTGTATCTATAAAGTGTAACAACTTTCATATCAATATTTATAATATAATACTATCAAAAAATTCATAAAAATAGCCTCTTTTAGCGTCGAAAGTGAGATGACCTCTTAACTGGGCGCTGTTATATCGACGATGGTCAGAGGAGTATATACAAATAATCTGTCTTCTAGAGTACACGGTGTCAACTTTCAGTCCTGAGGTATTTACAATTGCGAATACCATAGCCTCGAGGTAAAGAGTTTTATAGTTTTTCGTACTTTTTCTGCATTTCAAACAAATAGACGTACGCTAAAGAAGATAAAAATAACGTTAATAAGCATAATTCACTACTCAACTCATTGTCCGTACGTTTTACATTCGGGGGGAGGGGTTGGGGGGGGGAGGAATAGACCTTCCGGCCCTACTAAATAGTCCAGTCAAAAGTGGCCAAAGTCGCAAATTTTTGCGACCGCTTAGTGAAACATGTATTCTTATGTTAATCGACCCGGGGAATCCGAATTTCTAGGAATTTTAACTATTAACAGTGAAGAAATTCGAGAACGAGGAGGAAATCGCAAAAAAGTTTCGAACAAAAGTTGTAGAATGGAAGATTTTACCTCGTAGGTGTGTACGATTTTTTTCTCTATCTCCAATAACTTCGCCGTAAAATTTTAAAAACCAATTCACACTAATACTATCAACGCGCGTGAGACGAAATCGAGGAGATTGACGACCACTGAACTGGTACCTAACCGCACGTTACCCTCTTGCCGGCAACCTGCACGCGTTTGGGTCGAAGGTCTCCGAAGCTCGGTCGGGTATCTTCGGCAGCCTAGTATATATAGCTAAGCTGCGGGATTGTGAAAACTCTGCTACCGGCTGTATTTCCTTTCGCACGATATCCATCGAGACTATATATAGTTTTTTCGCCTGACAGCTCTCTGGCTCGCCGGTACGGACTGAACCAGAAAATAAGCGACCTGCATTCTCGAAATTACGTTGTATATGAATTTGTCAATTATATAAACAAAACATTAATCTACCACAATATTTTTTTTTCATTTATGATAAGGAATAAAAATTAATATGCATATGAGGCATTCCACGCCATTTCACCTAGCCCGTGACCCCGACCATGTTTGATTTACCTGATTTTTTTGTCGTAAAATTGTACCTCGTGAAAGGTATATTCACACAAATTTTTATATTTTTATCTCTTCTCTTTTAAACGCTGATAACTCCTGAACTAATTGAAATTTCGGCAAATCTCGGTATATATTCTTCTTCACTTTAAAGCATACTTTCGTTAAAAAATATGAAAATCAATGTCAAGGTTTTTTGCTGCTAAAGTGAAAACTATATTTTTGTAAAATTGATTAACTTTTTTTTAAGTCTAAAATACAGTGCCCTCTCTGTGATTTTTAAGACTAGTCTCATCGTGAGCTCTATTAATGATCTTGTGATTTCCAATTCGGCTTCGATGGGCCTAAAACGTTTTCTTTTTAATTTGTGCTGAATTAAACGAAAAAAAATGTTTTTCTATTCAAAATGATGTTGAAGAAAAAAATCTTTTTCAAAAACAATTTCGAATCCAAAATATTTTCAAAAATGATTTTGAATAAAAAATCTTCAAACGAACCCAAAAAATTGAGATTTTCGTTAAATTCCGTGCAAATAAAAAACAAACCGTCTCTCGCCTCCCGCAGCCGAATTGGAAATTACAAGATCATTAATAGCATTATTGGGGATTAAAATGATAAAAATCTTCTCAAAAAATATAATTCATTCAAAAAAATATTGACATTGATAATTGATAATTCTTTCATCTTTTTTAACGAAAGTATCTTTCAAAATGAAAGAGAAGCATATATCGACATTTGTCGATATTTCAATTACTTCAGGAGTTTTCGGCGTTTAAACATTTCCAAGACTTCTGAATTTGACATTTTTTTGGAAAATTATAACCCCCAAAAGAGAAGAGATAAAAATCTAGAGAATTGGTGTGGATATTCCTTTCATGGGGTATAATTTTACAAAAAAAATAGAAAAAATTAAAAATGGTCGGGGTTAGGGCTCGGTGAAATGGCGTGAAACGCCTCATATATATTGTACTAGACCTGCATTTTATTTGCTATTGGGCTTGAATAATTTACATGAATTGAATGAATTTCGTCCACTTTCATATAATGAACGGAATAATTATGTACACGGTAATCAATTAAAATTTGAACAAATTGAAATTTTGCAAACAATTTTAATCCATTCAAACCACTGTTTAAAGACTTAACAAGGAGAGGACACCAACTGTGGGTCACGGATTCAGCTCAGGTTTGTCTGTAATTAATAGCAACACTAGAGTAGGATAATCAACGGATACCGAATTATCGCAACATGGAATTATAAGCCGAAAAAATACAGTCGTAGAATATGGCTCAACGATGGTACTACGTCCGTTATACAAAAATTTCGAAGAACACTGTAGCTCAGGGATAGACTGTCGAACTACCACCCGAGCGGCGCGTGTTAAATCCTGCGTGGTTAAAAAAAAAATTTTTTTTTAAATAAATGGAACTTTCACCCATCATGCACAATACATACATTTATTTAGAATATTATAATATCACATATACTCATAATTATAGAAAAATATAATATAACACACACACACACATGTGTGTGTGTGTGTGTGCTATAACCTGACAATGAGCAAATGGAGAAAGAGAAAGCAATGTCGAAAATGTAATATTGTAACCCAAAATATTTTCACGTTATTTTGACGGCAAATTATACTATTACGAATTATATATATATATATATATATATATATATATATATATAAAATTTGTAATAGTACAATTTCTTTTCACAAAATACTTTGCCGTCAAAATAACGTGAAAATATTTCGGGTTACAATATTACATTTTCGACATTATTTGCGCCCTCTCCATTTGCTCAGTATCAGGCTATAGCACTCGTTTACCCGGTGTGAGCTGACCTTGAAAGCAACACTCCTAATTAACCGTTTTCCGACTCCAAATAGCATTTTTATTGTAACCCGAAATATTTTCACGTTATTTTGATGGTAAAGTATTTTGTGAAAAGAAATTGTACTATTACAAATTATTATTATTATTATTATTATTATTATTATTATTATTATTATTATTATTATTATTATATACATATTTATATACGTTACATATATATATTTATATACGTTATATCATATTTATCCACAATTTTGAGTATTTGTGATATTATAATATTATAAATAAATTTATATACTGTACATAATGATTGTAAGTTCTAGTAATGAAAAAAAAGCCACGGAGAAGGATCGAACACGCGCCGTTCGGGTGGTAGTTCGGCACTCTGCCCCTGAGCTACGGGGCTCTTCGAAATACAAAAGTAACGGACAGAGCACAGCCGTTGCGCAATATTCTTTACATTTTTTCGACTTATTATTCTGTGTCGCGACAATTAGATATCCTTTGACTATCCTACTCTAGTGGTGCTATTAATTCCAGACAAACCTGAGCTGAATCCGTGACCCACAGTTGGTGTCCCCTTGTAAGTTTAAGAATTGACTTTTGAATCAAATACTTCAATTCCAGTAATTTATCGATGAGTAAAATGAATATTTAATAAGCAAGTGTGCTTTCAGTTAATTTTGAAACGATTAATTAATAAGCAAACTGCTCCGGTTTTAAATAGATGTATGGGTATTAAAGCATAATCTAACTTCAACTTACCTATAATGTCCCTGGCTCCAAGTGCACAAATTTATGTATATATACACATTCAATGATTTAATAAATCCGTAGCACTTTTATTTGAAAAGGTACTTTTCTGTTCGTCGCTTTAATTGATTGACGCTCTGCTGTGATACGAGATACACCACGCCACGCCACCAAATGACGCCAAAAAAGACGCTCCGCTCCAACAACATGCCCTATTCCCGCAATTTTTATTTCAGTGTACAAAATATTAGCGGGTAACGAATTTGTAATTTTCGATGCCCTACACTCAGAAAAACGTTTGGTAATACCAATTATGTATATTTAGTTGAAACAATTTTGCTTGAAGCAACCTAATTTTACTCGCTTGAAATACAATTCGATTCAAGTGACAAAGCCAGTTTAGTTGAAACAACCAAATTATCATGTCAAAATTGCAATATCTCCCTGGTCATATAATATTTGGTTGGATTAACTACATCGGAGTTCATACAAGTAATCCGCGTGTTATTTGAACTTTGATTTGACTTTGACATAACAGAAACCATCAGATTTTGTGTGTTTGTTTGGGTTTGTTTGAGTTTGTTTGGGTTTGTTTGATTTTTTTGGTTTGTTCGGGTTTGTTCGAACAAACCCGAACAAACAAAAAAAAATCAAACAAACCCAAACAAACCCAAACAAACACACAAAATCTGATGGTTTCTGTTATGTGGCCTGCAGATAAATTCTCGATTTATCAGAAAAAAATATTATTTATCTGTACACATTATTTTAATTGATTTCTCTTTTAATTTTTTTTTCGACACGCAGATTGCTTTTAAGTTTAACTATGTAATTTTCTCAGAGCGCTTTATAAATTGTCTTACAATTGACACCGTACAGTCGTGCATCGACGTAGATTAATCAATAAAAGTTGTTTCTGTACCATCGCAATATTTTTAATATGTACTTTAATAAACAGGCATTATTGAAAAATTACTAATCATCTTGTCTCATAATTTAGCGGATTTATTTACCTTATTGTCTTCGTCTTCCATTTGTATTTATAATTTATAGTAGGGAGAATACTTTCTTCGATGATTTATATTCATTTGATTTTCTACCAATTCAATGTATACGTTGCATATGCTCACATCGAAATTTTATTAGAGTGACTCAATGTTTATTTGGTTCATATTAAGCTGATGCTCTATCTGCCATTTATTCGATTGGTGTGAAACTAATTTTAATTGAACTTACTGTATGCAGCTTCAACTATGTTTTATCAGTTGTCAGAGCCTACTCCGTCATTCAGGGCAAACCAACATATTGTTGGTTTGCCATAGCAGCGTTGGGGGGTTTTCTTTTAAAATATATCTTCAGTGGTACGGACTATACATGAACTGTTATCAAAAATATTATGTATTGACTGAAATATGCTCTGCAATTTATTCAATGCACACATGTTTCATTTTGCTGTATATGTTTTTCGTTGAACTATATATTTTGAAAATACTTTTAAAGAAGAGATTAACGACCCGACCGTTCAGCATGTTCAAATAAAGTTTGGTTTCAGGACACCGGAATTATAATTCAAAGTACTCTGTACGTTTTTGGATCAAGAAAAAGTTTGGTTGCCGGAAATAAATATATATTTGTAATTCAACCAAATCTCGCAGTCAATTCAATCGTTCATATCGTTCGCCACCCGTAACTGCAGGATTTAGTTGATTCAAACAATTTTTTTTTGACGGTACCAAACGTTTTTCTGAGTGTACCTAACATTACCCCGCTGAAGACACCTGATTGGTCCCGGGGACTCTCGAGCCAGGTTGAAGGTTGTCGCGCCACGCCGGCGAGAGGGGAAGCCGCTAACGCACCTCTGGGCTGCCGAAAATACCCGATCGAACGTCGGGGACCCCCGAACGAAGCGCGGTAACGGCCGTGCGAGAGCGAAAGAGAGAGGAGATGCCAGCGATGCTCATCCCTCTCGATTTCGTCACGTCCGTGTGCCTCGCGCGTTGATGGTATTGGTGTGAATTTGTTTTTGAATTTTACGGCTAAACTATTGGAGATAGAGAAAAAACATCATATACATCTACGAGGTGAAATCTTCCATTCTACAACTTTTGTTCGAAACTTTTTTGCGATTTCCTTCTCGTTCTCGAAATAATGCATATTTTTTTGTTTTTAACCCGTTTCTTCACTGTTAATAGTTAAAATTCCTAGAAATTCGGGTTCCCCGGGTCGATTAACATAAGAAGACATGTTTCACTAAGCGGTCGCAAAAATTTGCGACTTTGGCCACTTTTGACTGGACTAAAACATCTGGCATCAACGTCTACCGTTCCATTGAGTGACACGTTAATGTTAGTAATTAATCTGGTTAGGGGACATCGTTTATCGCCAGCAGACGAATCAAAGAGAGAGAGGAAATATTTTCATACGAAAAATATTTGTACTGTTCAAAACTACGGGTATATTTTCGTTTCATCTAACCAGCGTACATTTAATGTATTTAACTTGCTCAAAAGGCAATCACGTTACGCGTATGTTTGCCCATCGTACAGCGATTTACGAAAAAAAAAACACTACTCCTAGTTTTTAGCTTCACAGTCCGAACAATACCTATAACAAAAAAACATTCTGTCATTTTTTTTTGTTCATGAATATAATTCTCTACCGAATACGGTTGTTTGTATTCCGGTTTTTAAAATTATTTGTTCAAAAGTTACATTTATATCTAGGACGACGCATGAAAGTTGATTGTAAAAGATTTAAACAAATACTTTTCGCAAAGAGAAGTAGCGAAAGATTTCAAAGTAAGCAAGACTCAGGTGCAAAAGCTATGGAAAAAGTTTAGAGAGATTGGTTGTGTCGCGGACAGACAAGGACGGGGATGGAAACGGGCGACGATGAAGCGAGACAATTCTCGTATTATATGAGAAGTAAAAAAACGGCATTCGACGATACAGGCTCCCGAGTAGAAATCCAGCTTCAGCTACAAAAAAGACCTGATCAGGCATCCTGATTTTTTTCATGCCTTGATCAGGATTTTTTATCAAGCCCTGATCATTTTTGTGACACTTTTTCTTGATTTCGGTCTGATCAGGGTAAAAAATCAAGCCTGATCAGAGTGAAAAGTGAAGGCCTGACATGCAGTCCGAAGAGAGAAGTTCGCTGTTGCTTCGAAAACCACCATCTCATCACATTCTTCATTGCACTGTCAAAACAATATTTAATTTAAATCGAATAGGTTTTTTTACCACGATCCTAATTGCTTCATATATATATATATTTTAGAATATTCAATAGAATATTTCATAAATCCAAAATGAATTGAAGTACTTAATTTACAGTTCTACCACAATGATTTTGTATCACAATCCGTCACTCCCTGGCCTTCTGAATGGATTTTTTTAAAGAAAATGTTCTGCCTCCACATTGGATCGAACTTAGAACCTACCTAACATGAGTAGTGTGTAGCTACCCATAGCTACGCACGCTGGCCCTATGTTACCGAGTGTTTGTATCGTTTCGGTGGCATAAGAGACATTAATTCCTACAATTATTTGTTGTATCACATAAACTATATCAATTAGTTAATATCATTGTGATAATTAGAGAGTTTTATTCAATATCATGCTATATATTTTTCAAACATAACCTATACATATATACACTACCGGCGGAAAGTTTCCGGACAAGAGTTGGAAAAAGTGCCCGAACGGTTCTTTATGCCATTTCGCCGGTAGTTGGGCTAGGCCAATTTGACCAACGGCATTTTAAAGAGGGGGGATTTACCTACATTTTGGCTTATCAAAAAAAAATTTACAATTTTTTTTACACTTGGCACCCAGTTTTGAAAACGACAATTTTTTGTCGTTTTTTTGTTGTTTTGTGAGTGGACCCCGTTTACAGTAAAAATCTTTTTTATGCATTTCTCCTATTAAAATCATAAAAGGGGAAGCCTAAGCTTCAATTTCGTTTTGTAGAAAAAATTTTGCGATTTTTTTTTCCCAAAAATATTTCGTTTTTTCGATAAAAATATACAATATGAAAATTGCTCCGGAGTACGAAAACGACGAGGTTTACAACAAAACCTCAAGACGGTAAAAAGTTGCGTTACTTTTTGTTGAGTTCATGAGAATTTTTTCAGATTTTTTTTGCGAATTTTTTTTTAAATTTATTTCCGGTCGGAACTCGATTGATCTCAACACCATGATAATAATATAATTCATTTTTTTATTTACATATTATACTTTGGTCTCGTCGAAAAAACCTCCTCTCGCTGACAGCACGCTCTTAATCGTCGTAATTGAAATGTTTTTTCCACGACTTTCGACAAACTGCGCTTGGATGTTTGCCGCCGTGAGTGTTCGATTCCTTTTAAACATCACAGTTATTGATTAGTCTTCCGCTTTGGAAGTAACAGGAGGGCTCCCGGAACGATTTTTATCGCGGTTCGATTGTGTCTCTCTGAAACGTTTTATAGCATCCCCAACGGTTGATTTGGGTATTTTCAATCGATTTGCAATGTAGCGAATTTTGAACCCTTCATTGCAAAGTGCAAGGATTGATGCACGCTTTTTAATGCTTATATTAGGTCGACGACCCATTTTCTTCTTCAAAAAAAAAAAAAACTCTAATGAAGTCAAAAATTTTATTTAATTAACCGTCAATAAATTAATAGTTAAACACACTTCAAATTCAATATATTATTCGACACGATACGCCGGGAAAATCTAACGCGAACGTTTTTTCGATGCTTGCCGAAGAAGTACTGAGTCGAAATAATTTTTGAATATTTTTTCATTGTAACACGTAAAGAGTGCGTGAACGTTTCTCCCACTCTTTGTACAGTAGTAAAAAAAAAATATATCGCTCACCTATGCGACAAAGCGAACGCTCGACAATGCGAACCTCGCGAAAAAATAAACAAGGAACAAGGACAGACACTCCGTCGCGAGATTCGCTATGTTCGCTGACTACTCTACTTCGAAAACAAGAAGAAAACAAAGAGTGGGAGAAACGTCCACGCACTCTTTACGTGTTACAATGAAAAAATATTCAAAAATTATTTCGACTCAGTACTTCTTCGGCAAGCATCGAAAAAACGTTCGCGTTAGATTTTCCTGTCGTATCGTGTCGAATAATATATTGAATTTGAAGTGTGTTTAACTATTAATTTATTGACGGTTAATTAAATAAAATTTTCGACTTCTTAGAGTTAATTTTATTTTTATTTTTAAGAAAAAAATGGGTCGTCGACCCAATTTAAGCATCGAAAAGCGTGCATCAATCCTTGCTCTTTGCAATGAAGGGTTAAAAATTCGCTACATTGCAAATCGATTGAAAGTAACCAAATCAACCGTTGGGGATGCTATAAAACGCTTCAGAGAGACACAATCGAACCGCGATAAAAATCGTTCCGGGAGGCCTCCTGTTACTTCCAAAGCGGAAGACCAATCAATAATTGTGATGTCTAAAAGGAATCGAAAACTTACGGCGGCAAACATCCAAGCGCAGTTTGTCGAAAGTCGTGGAAAAAACATTTCATTTACAACGATTAAACAACGCTTGCGCAGCGCACAATTATACGGAAGAGTCGCAACGAAAAAGCCACTCTTGCGCCGTGGAAACAAAAAGAAGCGATTGAATTGGGTACGCAAGCACAAGAATTGGACGATCGAAGATTGGAAACGGGTGTTATGGACCGACGAATCCAAATTTGAAATATTTGGAGGAAAACATCGAGTTTTCGTTCGTTGCTCAGCTAACGAGAAAATGCATCCTGATTGCGTAATTCCAACCGTTAAACACGGCGGCGGTTCTGTAATGGTGTGAGGATCTTTTTCGTATGCTGGTGCGGGGGACCTCTACCGAGTCAAAGGAATCCTGGACCAAAAAGGATATCACGCGATTCTGAAAAACCACGCTGTTCCTTCTGGAAAGCGACTCATCGGAAGGGGGTTCATTTTTCAACAAGATAACGACCCGAAACATACTTCAAAGTTCTGCTCGAAGTATCTTGAAACGAAGCAAAAAAGTGGGGAGCTTCAAATTATGCAATGGCCTCCTCAATCTCCCGATCTCAATCCCATAGAGCTGCTGTGGGATGAAATGGATCGGCAAGTGCGCAAGGTCACGCATTCATCCGCCGAAAAGCTATGGGAATCCCTACAAAAATCATGGAAATAAACACCCCGAGAGACATTCGAAAAACTTGTGGAGAGAATGCCGCGTGTGATAAAGAGCGTGCAGTCAGCGAGAGGAGGTTTTTTCGACGAGACCAAAGTATAATACGTAAATAAAAAAATTAATTATATTATTATCATGGTGTTGAGATCAATCGAGTTCCGATCGGAAATAAATTTTAAAAAAATTTCGCAAAAAAAATCTGAAAAAATTCTCATGAACTCAACAAAAAGTAACGCAACTTTTTACCATCTTGAGGTTTTGTTGTAAACCTCGTCGTTTTCGTACTCCGGAGCAATTTTCATATTGTATATTTTTATCGAAAAAACGAAATATTTTTGGGAAAAAAAAATCGCAAAATTTTTTCTACAAAACGAAATTGAGGCTTAGGCTTCCCCTTTGATGATTTTAATAGGAGAAATGCATAAAAAAGATTTTTACTGTAAATGGGGTCCACTCACAAAACAACAAAAAATTGTCGTTTTCAAAACTGGGTGCCAAGTGTAAAAAAAATCGTAAATTTTTTTTTGATAAGCCAAAATGTAGGTAAATCCCCCCTCTTTAAAATGGCGTAGGTCAAATTGGCCTAGCCCAGCTACCGGCGAAATGGCATAAAGAACCGTTCGGGCACTTTTTCCAACTCTTGTCCGGAAACTTTCCGCTGGTAGTGTATATAACGCCTCACCCTCCCCCCGTCGATGTGTGTATTGCAATCAAGACGGACCATTTATTCCACCAAACAGAAAGATGTTTGTCTCTGCGAAAATTCGATTCAATTAATTTTTTTTCAATTAAATTAGATAAATTTAGTGGATTCAACAAAATTGTTTTGTAAACAGAGGAAACCGAATCACAGATTTATAAGGAATAAATAAAATATTACGAATAATAAAAAAATGTACGCATAGAGTGGACAATATGTCTGGCCGTTTCGACGTCGCGCTAATATATATAGTTCGTCTGGTGTTTGATAAGAGATTAAGCGTGTAAAAGGCGCCAAACTGTATATAGGTCCAGTGACTTAATGATTGCTTGGAGCTAGCCGGATCAGACGGATTGAATTAAGCCGTAAGTCCAGTTGGCTGACCATCGCCTGAAGGTTAGTCTGATCAAGCGAATTTATACAAGCCGTAAGTCCACTTACTTGACCATCGCCAGAAGCTAGCTGGATCAGGCAACTGGAGAAAACATCACATTCAGTTGCCAGACTATCACCTGACACCAACCGGATCAGGCAAATTGAGGCATACCTTAAGTAAGGCCTCCGTACTACAACGTTATCAGACCCGAATCAAATATCAGGCTAGCCTGGCAATATTTCTACTCGGGCTATTCAAGCAAAAGTTCAATTGAATGTATCGCACAAAACAATTCAGCGCAAACTCAGTGGAGTCAATTTTTGCAGGTGATTTATAAAAAAACGGGCGTTTATTCAGCGACGTAATAAACTCAAACGCCCACAGATTGCTAGAAAATCGGTGGACATGTGGATGGATTTTTGGAAAGGCAGCGTTTGGATGGATGAAAGAAAATTTGAGTCATTTAGCGGAAAACACGACTCAGAGTCTGCAAGAAATCCGGGCGAGAGCTCCAAGAGCGTGACTTGCAGCAGACGGTCAAGCACGTAGGTGGTAGCATAATGATTTTAGGCTGCTTTGCCTGGTTTGGAGTCGGGCAGTTAGTAAAAATCAGTATATATAAACGGCTAATAGGTAAAATGCAATCCTTAACGAAAATCTGGCTTCATCAGTGCTCCGAGTTGGATTGAACCGTAATTTTGTTTCAACAAGACTACAAGTCGAAATATACAGCACAGAAAAGTAAAAGAAAATCAAGTTAAAAACATTAAAAACACTTGATTGACCTCCACAATCACCGCACTTAAATCCCATGTAAAATTTGTGGTCTATCTTGGATACAAATATTGATAAAACAGACGTTTGCAACAAAGAAAACTTCTTCGCAGCGCTGAAACAAACTTGGGAAGCATTGGACGCAGAATACCTTAAAAAATCTCGTCGTGAGCATGCCAAGAAGCCGCCCGCCGGGCAGTAATTAAGGCAAAAGACGGCCATACCAAACATTAATTGTTTATTTCCAAAAAGTATTGTGATTGTATTCTTAACAATACGATGGTCTCTTTATTTTATCTTTACGGTTTATCCAGTCTTTCTAAAAAAATATACGAAAAAAGGTATCAAATATATTACTTTTTTTCAAATATATAACTTTAGCTGACGAACAAAACTAGACTTTTCCACTTTACGTCCATTTTTTTTCGTGTTCTTCAAGCACACTCTTATTAGCTCCCAAAATATTTTTCATTAAATTCGGCTCTACGCACCTTAAAATTTGTTCAAAACTGCCTTTTCAAGCAGAAGCGGACTTGTCTGTGGCTGGCTGAATGAAAAATTACTAACAGATGGCCACAGTGATGACGATGATGACATTCAATGCAATTGTTGTGAGCCTGACATGGAAGAGTTTGTATAGGATTATGAAATTGATGTTAGCAAGCAAATTTATATTTAATTCAAAGAATCTGTTATATTCCGTAACCGGATAAGTGCATAAGATTTTCATTCAAAAGCGAAGTTGTCCACCATTGTCATTTAAAACCGGACTTATCCAAAATAAATATTAAAATAACCACATGGTAGATAGTGTTTTTATTACACTAAAGCCAAATTCAGGCTTACATGTTGATGGAGCCTTTATATATTAAAGTTTAAAAAGTCTAACTCATCTCTATTTGATTATTTTGATTTTCGACGTCTCGTGTAAAAAAGTAATTCATGGACAAGTCCGGTTCTGTTCGCTAGCTCCTCAAATATGAAAACTGAGTTGAAGAAGATTCAATTGATCTGCAAGTACTCTAGCCTTTTTCATTTTTTCTATACTTTTGGGGGCGAAGGCTAGTTCTGTGCATGGTGGTCACTTATTTTTGTCAGTCACTGTATCCCGGTGAGGTTAAAAAATTGTTTCATCTAATATTGTAATTATAAGATACAGGTGACAAACTCTTGAAGCTACCTTAAGGATATCTTTAAGGAAGAATATCTTAAAGATATTCGGACCCTGGTAAAGTTTTCATTATATTATTAAATATCCTCCACCGTATTATTTCAAACCGACTTCGTTTAAATAGTAAATTCACCGTTTATTAATATTTTTCCATAAAAAAAAAACTGAAACGTGGCAGGACTATCTATTAAGAGCATATAAATCAATACTCTCAAAAGTATTTTGTACGCACAGCCATACAAAAATTTCTAGTAAATAGAAAAGAATGTAACGATCACGTGCAAGAATGATTGAGTCATCATCTCCGCAATTTACAAAAAAAGAAATCTTCAGGGAATAGGCAAATGAACCGGAAACCTTATAGACGGACTTTTGACATAGCACGGCTGAGCTTTTCGTCAAAATTATGATGCTATGGCAAAAATGCAGAATGAAAAGGCAGCGAAACCGCACTATGAGCTTTTGACCGATCGTAAGGGGCAGCACGAAAGATGCTCGCTTGGTGCAATTTCCTCCAAAACAGATTTTCTTAGTAATGAAGCCAACCTGCGAGGAACTGGGCAAAGACGTTCTCCCTAAAGGCTGCATAAGCGGCTTCTGAGATTGACGGTAATCATTATTTGTTACATCATTTTGAAATATTTCTGGGTTGTTTTTTTTGTTTTATACTCGTCGATGGTGTATCATCAGTCGGTAATTTTCCACCGGTTGGTAAAACGGTATTATACTATTCAAACAATTTCAAACTTTTGTTGGCAAATTTGTCGGTAAGTAACCTTCGGCGATAAAAGAGGATTCTTTCATGGGTGTGTTTTTAATTGTTTATTTTTCGGGCAGTAATGAAAAAAAGAAAAATGTATCGAAGTATGCAATGTATTTGAGCTTGATTTGCGCTGGCTCAGTTTTATTTGAATTTGTAGAGTTTGGGTATTGTTTGCGGTTTTAAAGTATATTTATAATTTGTGTGAGTGTACATAATGGATAATATTTGCAAATGTAATTCAAACTGTGAAGAACAATGTTTACGATTTCGTTCTACTGTTTCTAGTGCCAAACTTATTTCATTTTCAGAATATTCCTACGCTTCAGGAGGTTGGAGCGCCAGCCACAATCAAAGATTAAATCTTAAACAAATATGTATATATTATTGTCTAGACTATAGTGAAGCTTATCGATTTTTTTCGATTCTTTTGACCACCAAACACCGGAGATAAAAATTAGTTTGATATGTGTAATTTTACGTGTGGCTAGATAGGCAAGCCGTTCACGGTTGATGTAATTTTTTTGGCTATCCAGCACCAAGATCAACCATTTCTAACAACAGATTAATGCAAACTCAACCTTTGTAAACTTTTAGAAAAAAAAATTCCCATCTTGCCCATTGTAAACCATATATATTCAATATTGAAACACCAAGGTTTGATGAAAGATTACGAGTCTTGGCTGGCAAATGAAGCGCATTGCTGCCAACGTCAATGACCGCGAAGTTGCCGTATTACGGCACTACTTAATATTAATTAATGGTAATAATAGATAATCTCGTGATGTAAGTATAAATAGGCATAATCATGAATGCCTCAAAATTTCATTCTGAGTGGTAAAAGACATTCGCAGACACAGTTTTTCATAATAATTATCGATAATGATATACTTTTTCAAACTGGTAGTAAAAGAGAAGTTTTTCTTATTTAGGTAATTAAATTATAAAAGTGCATTACTCTGCCCTTTAATTATATATTTAATAAAAAGCTAGCTTCCTCGTTAAAAAAATCATAAACCGTCATTTGACTCAACGGGACCGCTCCAACCTCCTTAAAAGCAGGTCAAAAGGTTACGGTACGAATCTACTCATAATATAGAACCCGTCTCTTTATAAATATTTAAGGGGAGGTAAGGGGTTTCGGTGAAAAAGATACTTTTTTGCGATTTTTTTTTTCATCTATATGGATAGAGTAAATTTATTGAAACATTCCGTGAAACTTGTATGCGAAAATAAACACAAACAAGCCGGTGCCGCGTTTTTCTCGAAATCACTTTTTCAAAGTCCGTGTTCACTGCCATTTGAAAACTACATGACCGATTTATTTCAAACTTGGTACACACTGTCTACATATAAAATACCTCCCCCCAATGGTTAGTTTGAGTTTTTCTTACATTGAGGGGGTCTTCCACCCCTAAAATGGCAGAATTTTTCGTGAAAAATAGCACTTTTCACTTAACATGACCACCAAAAATTTAGAAATGAAAAAAAAATTATCGAAGACCGTTGGGGGGAGGATTTGATGATACTTTGACTAAATTTTAATGGTACTTGATTTCAGACAATTTCTAGCTGAGGTACAGTGAACACCGCAAATCGTGTTTTTCCAAAGGCGTTCTTGGAAAAGTTTTGTCACCGGCTTGTTTGCGGATATTTTCGCGTGCAAATTTCACGGAATGTTCTTGAAATGACACTCAACAATGTATAGAAGGTTTCAATAAATTTACTCTATCCATATAGATGAGAAAAATTCGCAAAAAAGTGTTTTTTTTCTTCACACTGAAACCCCTGTCCTTCCCTTAAGACGCTGTAGAGGTGAAATGGAGATTTTATTGGAATTTTATTTCAAAGTGTGGGCTTTTCTGTGATAAATAATTGACGTACCAACAGCAATTACGACCACTCGTCTTACCTTGTTTAAAATGAGATCAAATAACGGCTCCTTGAATTCACATTAATTTCGGCCGTATAGCTACATCGACGACCTTCAGGGTTCAGTAATGGAAATGAGTAATCCCGCGAATGAAATTATTTGTCTACGTCCAAACAATAAATCGTTCGGTCGACCAAGCGGCTTGGCTTATTTGTTCGTATGTGAATAAGTGTACTGTAAAACGAAAAATTGAAAAGAGTTTCATATAGCGCTGACCTCTCTCCCTCGCTTTTGTCTTACATTCTGTCTCTCATTTTCTTACTCTTCCTTTCCTCCCTCGCCTTTTTTCGTTGTTTCTTCATGAAGCGGTTGCTCTCAAACATAATTTTGGCTTGCTCAGCATTCAGTATTGTGATATAATATTCTAGGCAAGTCACGCGTCTCTGCTAGCCTAGCAAATAGACTTGATATCCTTTTTCTCGATTGGAACGGCCATGAATTTGTGGAAAGGACGGAAAGGAAGAGGGTCGGGTAATGTCGAGTATACATAGATGGTTTTCGACAACTTTATACTTTCTCGAACAGAAGAATTTCCGGGTCGAGTTTACGACTGGACAGAGAACAATCCGCTCTTTTGTACGTGAACACCAAACAACTCCTTTTCCTCAGCTATTTTGTGGCATGGATGGAAGAGAGAAAAAAGGTAGAGCGATAGAGAGAGAGAGAGAGGGAGGAGGGTAAACATGCTTCGGTAACGAGGCAACTCGGTGAGAAAGTTGTTAATGATAACGTTGGTCGTTTGTATAAACGCTCTGTTCCACGTGAAATCACAGGCACGTGGGCTTTTACTAAATAATGACTTTACAGTTTACCCCTCACACATACTCGCGCAAATAACAAATACGTTTTTCTTTACCTGTGCTGTGCGCTTTATTATTAATGTGAAGTAAATTTAATTCTAGCGCGCCCACAAAATCGATAGCAGCGTGATATTTTTTAAATCCCGATGCGTTATTTTTCCCATACTATTTTCACGGGTGGCATTTTCATTTGAAATTAATGAGAATATAACGGATGCTGTTTTTTCACGTGACAACTATGGGGCATTATTTGAGAAAAATAAAAACATCCATCGTACTTCAAAGAGACATTTTTCGACACATTTTCAAAAATAATTCCTCGTGCATGAAACACGGATAATATGGCGAGTCAGTAGATTTATATATTCATCCACTGAAATCGCTGGTTTGATAAAAAAAGATCATAAAAATGCGATTCACGTGTACTCTGCAGCGATGAGAGTTAGGGGAAGAGTATACCCAAGCCTCAAATATTCATGAAAACCCAAGAAGCAGCATCAGCAATTTTTTAATAGCCGACGTTGCCACACGGATTTACTGCCTCGTTGTTAGAGCTACAAGTTTACGGGGTAAAAACTATTCATCGTCAATTACCAGCTGCCGTTCACTTTTTGCGCGCAGTACAGCGAACGCTGCTAATTTAAACGCAACGAGATACGACTTTTCTGTGAAGTTGAACACTATGCGTAGTTTCGCATTACTTTGTATTCTGGACCATGCGATGATCAAACTCATAAGTTGTCGAGATCGCTGCGTCCATCTTGGAACCGTGTACTGCTTAAAAATGCTTCACTCATACATACTCAACCGGGAGTGAAGTTCGTGGAAAGTTTCGAATACTTTGCGGTGAAAAAAATTGCTGCGTAAATACCAAGGACGTACACTCGAATAGAATACTCCGAGGAAATTGATTCCAAATAATAATATATAAAAGTCATGGACTAATTGATTTGAAAAATGTTCAACTAATGCCTCGTCTACGTGCAAATTAATTTTTTTCGTTATTGTATTGGCCTGAACTTTTAAGAATATTTTAAGCTTTTTAGAACTAATAGTTTAAACTAAATGTCGCAGTTACAGCATTTGGAGCATCCAAACTTTTATTTTCTGCGAAGTAGAATGATGACCAGTGCACTGAGAAAAATAAATGATTGATTCAATTTCATTGGTGTTATTGAATGAAATTTCTTTGATTCAATTGTAAAATTGTTGGTGTAAATAATCGGATCTATTAGTCCAAACCAAACGCTACTGACTTTAATAACATGATAAAATTTAAAGTTTTTTTTTCAATCAAAGGATATATTGTTAGCCGAGAACCCGTGCAGAAATGTGACCGGGCATTCCCGACTTGACGTCTGGTCCAGGCCTGGCTTGCCTCGTCCGATTTACCTAACCGGGCCCTTTTGTGGAACAGACTAGGAATACCATAAAACCTTTTCCTGGGGAGAACGTTGACATTTCCTGAATATTAAATCCCAACCAATTATTAAATAATACTTTTTGCGTCATCAGAGATATTAATAATTGAATGTAATAATATGATTACATTTATTGTAATTGTATACTCCGTTTTACCATCATATTATTTTCTTTAAGAATAATCTACGCCTGACAATGCTATCACGTAGAATCAATTATGATGGTCAACGAAAATTACATGCTGATATGGTGGAGGATATAATTACAATAAATGTAATCAGATTATCACGGTGAATTATTAATATCTATAGTACGACGCCGACGTTAATTTTTTTCATTTTTCTTGTCCTCTATATATCAACAAAAGTAATTTTGAGGTTGGTTTTATCGATATTTCCTGGTCATTTACTGCTTCTTCCCCGGCTCGTTCCTGATCAGTTCCCAAGAAAGGGAACAGCGGATCGGGACCTAACCTTAGACCCGTTACATTGCGAACCTATTCCAGGGTGGAAGGCCCGACCAGAGCCTGATATTATGTCGGGAAGGCAGATCAGGGGCAGTACTTTTTCCCGACTCAAATTTCTACACGGGAACATTATATTATTGAATCTATCTAAAATATTATCGCGAAAAAATTATATAGTTTTGAATGCATATCCTGCAACGAACACAACAAGATTTTTTCAATTCATAACATGAATATTGTTGATCCGGGTACACAAAAAAATTGAATTCGGCTCATTTGATTCAGATACAATTTCTATTGAGTAAATATATTATTTTATTATCTTCACTATATCCGATATTGATTTTCAAGTACATCATTCGTTACAATATGAGTATCTTATTTTGATTAAAAAATATTAAGCGAATGTCTGAATTGGTTAAAAAATTATGCGAACATAAAATTTGATTCTTGCGCATACACGAAGCGATTAAATCGTAGTCATTTTCATTTAATTTTGTTATACAATCGCGTTAAATGAAAACTAGATGTACTCGTTTTGATTAAATATCTGACTAAAATACACATTTGTTCATTAAAATTATATATTTGAATTGAAAGAATATGCTATGAATATAACACGTGTATAATTGAGCTGAATACATTACGGCAATCGATTCAATACTTTCTTCTTTGGTTGAAAAAATTCACCCAATCATATACATATGATGGCCGAACGCCACCGAAATTATAGGTGCGAGGAAACCCGTTGTTTTCGGAGTAACCGCTAGAAGCCACACGCGCGCTCATTTCTCGTAAGCGTAGCACGAACGGAACATCTACTTAAGAGGGAATGACACCTCATCGCGGTCGGTATGGTAGAACAATTATTCAGTCAAATTCAGAAAATTTGAGGGGCAGACAGCTGTTCGTCTATCTATTTGACGTCGTTTGGCAAAGTTTCCACGGGATCTGAAGAGCCGTTTCAGAGATTTTTGGGAATCTATAATTGTTCTTCCATACCGACCGCGATGAGGTGTCATTCCCTCTTAAGGCAGTAGTCTGGTCTAGAGCGAGATTTTTGACGTCATTTTTGGGTTGGAATAACTTTTCAACCGTTGAAGTTGTCTTGATGAAATTTTACATATGTATTTATTGATCGTTTGAGAATGTATCTGCATTAAAAAAAAATCTTTTAAATATTTTCAAGTAGCTTCTTATTTTTTTACAACACGGTCCGCTCAAAACCGCCTCAATCGGCGCCCACTCTGGGTGATGTTGTATGCAGATGAAAAAAAAATATATACTCGTATTCTCAATCTGTATGAGTATTCTGAGAACTGGTAGTAGAATAATACTTGAAAAAAAAAATTTGTCACAAAATGCCGACCTGTTAAACTTTGATTAACGATATTTCATACATTTTCGGGTATTCGACGACTTATAAAATGTGGGAAAAATTATTGTTCGACTCAATTCTGCTACCAGTCCTTAGAAAGAGGCTACCGAAGGTATGTGCATAATTTGAGCTCGATCGGTCAATTAGTTATCGAGATATCGTGGGCGCTGATTTGAAAAACATAGTTCTGAGATAAACGCGTTCAAAGTTTTGATACCGTTAGATGAGGTTTGCGCGCGGCTTGCTTATAATTTCTATTACGCTGCTAATTTTTGAAATATCAATAAACGGTTTTCACGAGCGTATTAAGAAAGGTCTAAGGAACAATAAAATGAAGAAAAAAATCGATTTTGTCAAATTTCTAGACCAGATTAAGCCTTAAGCGCCAGAGCAACTCTACATAACATCGCTTCTCGGCCTGTGGCTAAGATCAAATTATAGTATCTCTTATTATCAGTTAATTATCTGATGTCATTTAAGGTTTAACCAAAATTGACAAACTTTGAAATTTGTTAATAAAACAAATTCGATCCAACATTTTATTGTGATCCTATTGCAAAGAATTGCATGCGAACTTCTTTCAAAAATTTTCAGCAATTCTCGTGATTGTACATTTATTTGAACCAATAATCAAGAAATATTTGCAAGTGCACATAGAATCATATTAAAAACATGGCTTCTCGAATTCACAAATATATTCTTTTGATTGCAATGAACATTTATTTAATCGAATATTATATATCTTCTACTACAGACTAAATGCGTTGTTACAGATAACACCTGTACTTTGTGGCACAAAATACGATTATTTCGAATTTATATTGTTAATTTTTCAATCATGATATACACTTGTCTCTATCCCATACAACTACTTTTGATATTGTACGGAGAACGAAAATGTTAATTCTCATGGCATATTCGTTTCGATGTGGTAAAGAAATAATTCATTCTATTGATTATATTTTTGTAGGAAATAAAAAATGTTGTAGCAATCCCTTAATTATTTCATCCATACATCTACAGATCGTATATAGAATGATTTCAAAAGATTATCATTTTATTTTAAGGATAGTGCCGATATTGAGAGAACACAAAAGATTTTCAAATAAAATAATATGGTATTAAAATCAACCACATTTTCCAATATTTTATAGTACTATAACAATGTCATATATTGGTGGAACTCGGTGTTCAGAAATTTATTTGGGTCAAGCAATGTGTTTTTTTATTCAATTGGTTTTTTTTCTCAGTGTGGGCGCTATGTTGCATTCCATCGTTTCTCTCCGGCATGCTGGAGACATTTTAGATGCCGATTTAGGCCTCACATAGGGCGCAGGCTGGTATTAAATAACGTGATATAATATTAAGACCAGGTACCGCGCGGCGATTCGTAACGCTAAGTTCGAAGCCATTTTCCCATGAATCGCTTTTATGACCTCGTACCTATCGCGGGTACCTCGAAACGTAAAAAAACTTTTTTTTAGGTCTCCCGATCCACTAGGGTTGCGGCCGCAGCCGACTCCCCCCCCCCCCCCCCTTGATCGCATTCAGCAGGACATTTTGTGATGGGCATAGGGAAACTCCGGAAAACTTGTACCAATACAGGTCCTAGTTTTGGAGCAAGTCGCGTTCCATCGAGAAATAAATCACGGGCTACAGTCGTCCACACAAGCCACAATACGTACCGGTCTGTGAAGAACTGGAGCTACGTCACGCTCGTATTTATTTTTCTCTTAGACTACGAGACTGGGATTCGAAACCCTCGACCTCCCGATATGCTGGTTCGGAGGCAAGCACGCTAACTGGACCCTAACCCTAAACCAGAACACCGGTTTCATAAATGATTTTTAATATTTTTTCGATCGGGTCGTGTTCATCTGTGCTCGAGAAGTACCTAAATATTGAAGTGGTCGCGACCCAGCAATCGACAACGTTTATTTATATGCATATCTTTTTACTATTGCGAATATGTGTATGACAATTACTGGTCTGTGCATTATTCAGACAATTCTAATTACGGATTCATTATTTCATTTCTGATTTTGTATACATTAATATTCGATTCCAGAGGTGTACTCAGGACTTGCTCAGTCCTGACTACACCTCCTGACTACACCAGCGAGGAAAATCGATATGAAGTTCTTATTAAGGAATTTTTTTGACAATTGCAATCCACATACGTCATGTCGAAGCCGTGCACCGCTACGAAAAAATTATCGCGGCCGCTTCACTCGTCTACAGCCTTTCTCTACTCTGGCATAGCAGCTCTGAGCTCACTTCGTTGGCTGTTAAAATGTACACTGTGAAAATGCTAAGAATAAAATAATAAACATTTCGAGACAGTCAGTAAAATGTGTACATTCAGGTAAAATTTGTATTTTTTCACATTACATTTATTTAACTTTACGAGATTTAATTATCCAAATCTAGCCTTTGAACTTAACATACTTTATTGACTGACTTGATTGTTACTTAAAACTTGTATTAGATTTCGATTGACTGTGGACCCTGGGCCTGAATTCTGTAGAGCAGACCGGTCATGCTACGCGCATATCATGTTGATCGATGTCATCTACATACAAATCGGTGAGGCATCAGAACAAGTCTTCGCTCAGTTTAAAGCCAATACGGCGTAATCGGTGTACATATAAAAAAATAATAATATAAATATATAGCCGACGAACAGTTTGAAGCCGATTTAAAATGGTTTTATTCGAAACGCTCGAAAGTAACATTACACACTTCTAGTTTCAATAACATTCTGTATTAATTTTGTACTAATTTAGAAATGTTAATCTGCCTTGTGTGCTATCGATTACGACGAATTCGAATTTAGTGGTCCAATTTAGTGCCCGACACCTTCGAACGCACGCTCGAAAGTAAAATTTCGTACTCGAAGTTGAAGGAGAGATATACACCTAGATGGTCGAGGTGAGGATTTAGAAGCTATGAACATTCCGTTGACCGCAGAAGACCTACACTATGGGCCTGGTATCGATGATTCCATGTAAGCCAACAAAATTCATGATTTATTCATTCCCAAATTTTCAAACGCGTTTTTCGAATTGGTACCCAAAATTTCTGGAAAACCAATGAACCGATTGCTTTGAGGTTTTTTGTGGTTATTCTATACACCATTATCTAGTACTTGTCATAGGATTTTTTTTCGTTACTTAGTTTTTGTTTTATAGGCAAAATAATAACTAATTTTTGGCCCAAAAATCACTATTTATGTTAAAACGTCCGCTATTTTGTCATAAATCGATATTTTCTAAATCGGCTATGAGAAGTACTAGATTATAGTATCTAGTTTAATAATCTTTTTGGTTTTTTTCAGATGATTTTTGAAGAAACGCCAGTGGGTACCGTATACGGAGATTTTTTTACGATGCTCCAAAGATCATACAATAGCCTTGTATATTTTTGATATTTTTAAATAATGAAAATTAAACATATTTTTGAATGTATATACTTTTAGATAATCAAAACCCCAAACCGAATTTTCAAATAATTTCCCTTGAAAAAATTCACAAAAATGACCATTCTCTCCGGCTCCTAGGTGTATGTCTTCCCTACAATACTATTCTGTATTAATTTTGTACTAATTTGGGAATTTCAATGCGTCTTATGTCCTATTGATTATGTAGTTGGTAGATTTGCATAACATTTCCATGCGATCACATTGCTGTGTTTCCCTAACAGCAAAGAAACAAGAATTCAAATCGGACCAGCCAACACGGCTTAATCGGTGTTTATACATATAACAAAAGATTTTTTTGCCAACCTTGTCCCAGTTATCGACAGATGTGGCGATTAGTCGGCAGGATGTTTACGTCGCTGAACTGGTAACCGTCATACATAAACATTCCTCCGAATTAACATAAAACTATAATTTTCTATGCTGAACACATGATTAAGATTCTTATTTATAACTTGAAAATAAACTTACCTCACGCAAGTTCCCAGGCATTATCAAATCACCCGAGATGTGACACGGTTCACTTTATCCTTCAAATGAAGGATTTGGCCGGAATCGCAGATAGATGCCGTAGCTGAATATATTTGTTTTGATTATTCTTGAACACGTATGCTTACGACTGTGACGACGTAATACAATATAGTAAATACCTCCTGGACGCCAATACCAGGTGTGTAAGTATGAAACCGGAATTTTTGTACAGAAAAAATACGTTTATTGTAATGATATGATACAAAGTATCACATCATTACCGTAGGTACATCCGCCAGTTGTTGTTGTGTTTGAGCGTCGTCTTCGTCCAACAAGGCTTGCAGGTCAGCGTCTTCAAACTTTTTCGGTGGTCTTCCACGTTCTTCGTTCCTCACGTCAAAATCGCCACTTTTGAACCGTTTGAACCACTCGAAACACTGTGTTTTACCGAGAGCATGCTCACCAAACGCCTCCACAAGCATTCGATGCGATTCGGCTGCGGTTTTCTTCAGATGAAAACAGAAAAGTAGTGCTGTCGGCAAATCGTAATTTGTTGGCACAAAACTCGACATGTTTATCTCTAATAAACTAATGCTACTGAATGAAACTCGTGTTATTGTGAGTTGGAAATCTTTATCGGATATCAATACAATAACAAGACACCGCTGACGTGATGTGTCGGTAACTGCATCGACATCTAGCGCCACCTATGGGCAAATTCCGGTTTCATACTTACACACCTGGTATATCACACATCTGCGCGAATGACAGATTCTTACCTTGAAATACTCATTTTATATGTAAGTATGGTGATCACTAGGACCCTGTAGACTACTGGGCCGACCACCTTATGTGTTCTGGATGTGGCCAAAGAATAAAAAATAAAAAATCGAAACATAAAATCAAAGAGACAACCAAGAACAGAATGAAGTGCTGGCGCAATCTTTCCTCTACTCCTACGGCCATTACACTCGGATACTCCGGGAGAGATGGCCAATCGTGATTTGAAAACAAAAAAACTAATTTAAAAGTTGATTTCATAAGAGTTTGTATTATTTTTATAAACTATCTTGAGGGGTCTGCTCACTTTAGACGCTAAAAAATGCTATTTTCATGCATTTTTTTGATAGGTGTATATTATAGATATGGATATAAAAGTTGTTACACTTAATAAATACACTTTCGAAATACATTTAAAAAAAACCAATTTTAATTTATTTGTATAACCCTAACAAGCTTTAAACGCGTTTTTCTCGAAAGAACGTTTTTCGACGGCTTGTTAATAAAATCTTCGAAACGACTAAACCGATCCTTATGAAATTTTAACCACATATTCTTTACAACTATAGCAATAGCGCATAACAAGGATTTTTTTAAATTTTGATATTTACTATCTTTTTTTGCCAAAAAAGTCGAAAAAAATGTTTTTTCGAAAAATGTCCGTCATTTTGTTATTTTTGCATATATCAAAAATATTATGATATGCGCTATAGCCATTAACATACTGGATCTAAAACCGTTTGATTTTTTTGGTTCGGATGATTGATCTCCGAGACTTCATCAAGAGCGCAGACCTAAATATTTTTAGAACTTTTTTTTAACTACCATTTTCGTCTCTAAATAATGATTTAAATAGATATTTTTTAAAAATGTATTTCAAAAGGTATTTGTTTAGTGTAACAACTTGCAGATCAATATCTATAATATAAACCTATACAAAAATTCACGAAAATAGCCTTTTTTAGCGTCTAAAGTGAGAAGACCCCTTCAAGTTAAATGTTCGAAATTCAATTCTAAATGGAGATAAGTGAAGAAACGTCTGTACTCTTACGGGTCTTACGTCTGTACTCTTGACGGGTCCTTGAAGAAACTGTGATCAACTATCCCGGACTTACCACATAATGTATAAAAAAGGGTGCCATTAAACCCCTTAAGGCCTTAGGTCACAGTAACGGGTATAAAAACATGTGCGAATTAAACTTTTTTTTCGTATGAAAAAGTAATTCACTCATAAAATTAATTACACATATATTTAGTATGAATATGAAACTGTCAAAAAATATATATATTTTTCGACCTACAAAATGGCCGACTACTCGGAACTTCTCGAAACAGCTTTTTTCCAATTGGCGTGACAAATGACTTCAACAATTTTCACTCGATTTACTTCAAATTTTAAAGTTATGTTCCTAATTGCATTTCGCAGAGAAGTACGTACGGAATTTCTGATTAATCGAAAACTTTCCATTTTATCAGCAGTTTATGAGCAGTTATAACGAAATTTTTCGCTGAATATTGATGTCTTAAGTTCAAATACCTACAACTTTTGAATAAAACAATATTTTTCAAATTCCGTACGTACTTCTCTAGGTATTCTAATGTAAATTGACGAGAATTTTTGTTTTTTGCTCTAGGTAAAAAATTTGCTGTAGGTATTCTAATGTAAATTGATGAGAATTTTTGTTTTTTGCTCTAGGTAAAAAATTGTGGATGGCAAATGTCACGCCGCGGAGCGCCTAAAAAAAGATAACAAAAGAAAATGTTAGTAGTCGGCCATTTTGTACATCGAAAAAAATCTAATATCTTGATATTCATACTAAATAGATGTGTAATTAATTTTATGAATGAATTACTTTTCATACAAAAAAAAATTGTTAAATTCGTACATGATATTATACCCGTTACCGTGTCTTAAAGCCTAAAATGAAGTTTCCCAAGGTCGAGACGAAGTTAAATTATTTTTCTCTTACCTGGTATCTCGTAATGGTATCGGTCGGCTCCGTACCGATACCGTTCGCAAAGTAACATTCGCCACCGAGCACCACCCAATAATTCAATATCATATAATTTATATACACATTTTTCCACAGTATGATGCCACTCCCGTTGCAAAATGATGGCACTCAAACCCAGTGAAATGGAGCCCGAGGAGAAAATTAATTTGCTGAAACTGTGTCGGACGTTACGTAGCCTGGCAAGACTTATTTGCGGTTGCTGCGATAGGACCATTCTCCAAACTCTTAAGCCCCCTCGGCCATCTCTCCTCTTAGCCACCCCTATGCCTTTGCCACCAATGCCGTTCGGGGTTGCATCGCTGACCTCGCAGCGCTGACCTCATCGCCGACGAAACTTTGAACGAGCTTTCATCGTTTCACTGGAGAAGGAATATCGAGGTTGGTCTGGCGTGTGAGGTTACGTTGAACGTTTGGGGACCGGACGACCAAGACCGCATGGCTCTCCGTCGTTGGCGTGGCCAAGCATCTCACCGGGCCACCTTTGCTTCTCTTATGTTAGCCTCTCCTACATGGAGAATCATCAACCTCTTTGGTTTTACACAATGATGTTTCTTTGGGGTTGGCAGGGTAGACATGGAAAGAGGATGATGGGGGTTGATATGGAGGGGGTTGGTTGCCACCCCAATCTTGTATTCGGGTTTGGAGGGCTCTTACGCGTCGACACGCTCGTAGGGTCGACCACGAATGCAAATCATTTGCATAATTCAAGATTCAACTCACTTGCCCAGGAGGAAAACTAGTGTGTTCGCTACATCCAAGCTCGATCTAGACACATGGAGGATAACGAAGGCTAGGGCTGCTTCTCAGCTCGTCCTCCACACCTTTGCCACTGGTCAACGAGATTAGTGATGCTTTGGAATCTCTGACTCGAAGATTCTCCTGTCCTCGAGCATGTACGTTTGTATTTGGGGCACAACACATACGCGTATATGGATATGAGACTTTCCGTGTTTGCGCGATGATCCTTTATACCGGAAACAATTTTGTGCCCTCTATTATTTTCCCCGATGGTGGTCAGGAAATTAATTTATAAATATAGCATCATTTTAATTAATGCTCAAGAATAATTAACTCCAACTGTATTTGCTTTTAAATTTTATCGTGGGATCTCCGCATGTAGCAAATTATGTTTCGGAAAATGAATTAGTCGAAAATGAATTGTTCGAAAAACTATAATTTATATTTTTGTTCTAACCGTTTTACCGTCGAGGACTTTCAACACTATCAATTGAATGTAATTACAATGTTTTGTTGAAATAAATTAAATTATTCTATACTTATAAATAAGTATGATTTTATATTAAACACCTTAAATATTTTCTCTGCATCGAGTTTTCACCAATGCAGAAGCTAGCCCGGAGCCTCTGTAAAGACAAACTCTGCTTTTGAAGCTGAGTTCGAGCACATTCACATACTGCACTTATGCAGTTTAAGACAAGTAGATGTCTCGTGCTGCGACGCTTGGGCACTCTCAATTCTCTGCGCCGGAGTGGTGCCATTTTCAGTAAGCGATTCGGGGAATGGACTCATCAAGTGCGAAACGTGCCAAAATTATTGATGAATCGGCTCAAGACTACATGGTTATAAAAGTACATATTCTCGGAGAAAAAGTTTAATGATTCGGTTAAAATTTAAGTTGATCTGAATTGTCAAATATCTCTCCGGCCAACGATAATCTCCGCATTAGAATGAAGTAAGATTTCATTAAATATAAACAATCTATTATATAACTCAAATTATTCATATTTTCCAAGTTTCAAATTGGAAAACTAGCTATTTTTATTTTTGAATCATTATAACTTTGTTGAGAACTAATTGTCGTCTGCATGAAGAATTTATATAGAAAAGGGCGAAACCTTGACTTGGAGCTGATAATTCTTGGATCAAGACAAGTCGAATTAGTGCCTGTTGAATCAAGTTGATGCTTAAACCCGCGCTCCCATACACCCTCCCACACGCGCGCACGAAGTCTATGCAGTGCCGTATAGTCTCGAGGGACCAGAATGCTCGGTATTCTCGTTTATCGAACGTATATTACAATTTCCAGTAGCAAATGCACTCGTTCCCTATGTTCCGCGGGTCCACGCGTTTCTGCTATCTCCGCATATATATTATGTATACATGTATACACATACACATATACACCTATATATATATATATATATATATATATATATATAAAGAATATTCTATTTTCAAATGGACAGTTTTGGCCAAGACAACGGTTTCGCTGCTCAAGACGTTCTATTTCACGTTTTGTGGTCGTAACGTCAGACCAAAAGCACAGGATGCCGATAACATTATGCACCTTCTCACGCTGTTAAAAATATGGCACTACTCTTGCTCTTTGAGTTTCAGTGCCCTATAAAATGCTAATTATAGCGAAAGGCTGCAATGAGTTGCTTTGTCTGGTAATCTAAAATGGGCACGCAATTTCTCATCCATGTTTTCCAACGATTCAAAGTTCAATCAAAATTGTGGTAAAATATTAAACCACTGATTTATTTATGGGTTTAATTAAGAATTATTTATCAATTCGAATAAATACAGGAATTTTCGTATGGTTATATTAAAAAATGTTACAGAGTGCGGAAGTCGAGATTTGGATTGTACAATTGGAAAACAGAATTTCCTAAAATCTCTGATTCGGTATAAATTCCATTTGACGTCATATCGACGGTGAAAATAACAAAATAAAAACGGTAATACCCATGCAGAAATTTTGGCAGGGATACAGCTGGATTCTGACTTGTATCCCGGGCTCCCAGTCGGGATCTAGTCCGATATCGGATCAGATTCAAAGACTAAATGTAAGATCCGTAAACTGGATTCCATTAGGGATCCAGAACCGGATCCTTTAATGACTCTAAATAGATTCCCCATGGAATCATTGAGGAATCTGAGAAGGATCACGGATGAATACAGGTGGAAATAAAATGTCAAAAATGGATTTATGACATGTTAAATTTATTATAAAAATAAATAACATTTATAAAGTATTGGTGCATTAAACTATCAATAAAAAAAAATTTGTCCAAAGATTCAAATGGCAGATCGCGCTCATCGCGAGATTTTGATGTGAATTAAAAAAAATTCACATCAAAATCTGTGAATGCAAATGTATTGACAAGAAATTATAAATACAAAAAAATTCACAAAATTAGTTGTGAATTTGTTCGTATTTAAGACAAATTAAAATCAAATTCAAAATGATTAGATTAAATTTTGCGCCAAAAGTGAGTTCGTACGTATTTTGAGAGAAAACATTGCCTCCAGGCAAATAAATTTTTGCACATAACTTTTTGTGCGAACATTTCTTTGCCTCAACACAATGTTTTCTCTCAAAATACGTTTACACTTGTGGTGTAAATTTTAATATAACTGTCGTGAATTCGATTTTTATTTTCTTCAATTTGAGGAAATTCACAACTCATTTTGTGATTTTTTTCATATTTATAATGTAATATTTAAAACTCACAACATTTTTTGCAAAAATTTCTTTGCCTCGACGAAATGTTTTCTCTCGAAATACGTAAGAACTCACGGTTGGTGTAAATTTTAATCTAATCATTGTGAATTTGATTTTCATTTGCCTTAAATACATGTTTATACCCACCGACATGTCGGTGGGTATAAAGAGAGACTTATTCCCCAAAACCGGTATCCCGGTTAGAATCCAACTCGCATCAGTATCGGTATATGTACGACGACGATGGCATCATTTTGAAAATTTTGGCATCACGTGTATTTTCGGTATTACTATGTAATTCCTATCTATAGATAGGAATTTTATAGATAGGAATCTATAGACAGAAATTCCTATCTATAGATAGGAATTCCATAGTAATACAGAAAATACACGTGACGCCAAAATTTTCAAAATGATGCCATCGTCGTCGTACATATACCGATACTGATGCAAGTTGGATTCTAACCGGGATACCGGTTTTGGGGAATGCACGACAAATCCTGATCGGGATTTGATCGGACATAGGGTATCCCGGTCAAAATTTCTGCACGGGTATTTTTTTCTTATTAAATTAGAATATGCCCAGCGACGAGTCAAAAAACCTCACGCGCCTTCACAGAAGTTAATGCGTTTGTCCAATTTAAATCGATTTTCGGATCGTCATTAATAAATGATGCAATAGCACTGTAGTTTGACATAACATCGATGGACGCGTGATGGGCTCATGAAATCAAACTTATTGAAAATGTATGAATGGGAATAGCAATGATGAAATAAAAATCCGATTATTAGGAATATTGCCACAAACGAACGTTTCAAAACAAAGATGCTTGAGCCCGGTCACCATGGTTGTGCATTTCTGCAATATAGGGATCAAAAGTTATTGAAGCGTGGATGATGTATTATCTCGCCCATTGCCGTTTAAATTGATGTAGCTTACGGCAACACCTCAATAAGTTATTCAAACTAACAGTGAAGTCCTATCGTGAAGTCTTATAGTGATTATGTTCACGATAGGATATATGATAAAAGTGATACACATTGATGACGGAAGATTATTTCAAGAGATTTATTACCGCATTGAAAAAAAAAATTTGGTTTACCCTACAAGGAATGTTCAATAGCATTTTGTACCTACATTCTGATAAAAAAAGCTATTGGTAATAATTATGTCGTAGGATAGACGAGGAGGTTGTGAGTGACGAATTTATGAAAAGATAGAAAAATAATACTTAGAAAAAATGTAGGCGGGCCAGAAATTTTTAAACAAAAGGATTGAACCAAAACCTTGTCATCCAGCAATCAACTCGTGATAGTTTATGACTCTCATCATTTGTCGACAGAAAGGTGATGAAAATTGATGGCGCAAAAATTCCGATACCCTAAGATGTTTATATAACATAGAATCGAAGGGATTACTTTGCTACTCGAAATTAATTCTAAAGGGTCTATGATTCGCATTGCAAAATAATCAATAGGCTTTGCCTAAATAGATCCGAGTACGAACGGCAAAAAAATATACCATGGAGACCAGAGGCGATTTCTGCAAAGGTCTACGGAAAGTGCGCAAAGAAAGAGGAAACGAAAGCACGAGGGAAAAGAACGCAGTGGTAATCCATCATCGAAGTGACAGCCTTGAAGGTGTTTCTCCTGGTTGAATGATTACTGGAGATTGCCCCATCCCGGGCTATAAGCATAAAATTGTACTCGATGAACTTGCGAATTTCGCTCTCTTCATTTTTCCCACTCTAGCCGTATCTTCTCCTCTCTTCAATAACATAGCATCAATAATTTTTATTTCCGATGATAAGCCGATTGTCGGTACATTTCCACTATCAATTTTTCCCTCCTCTTCCTTCCTATTTTATGTTTATGGTTTCTCCAGCACTCGGAGACTCTCGAGAATGTTGAGAATCGCGCGGCGTTCCCCCAGGGTATAATTAAAGAGAATTATGAAACGTTCCCTATCGTATTTTCTTTTCACGATGGTGATCAATACTTTTTCCTTAATAATGACACGATACAAAATACACCTATGTGAAGATGGTAACCGACTTTACCGAATGTAATTTTTTTTTTTTCGTTTGTACTCGGTTTGTACCCGATCATACCACCTTTGATTTCGTTTGTACCTTAAGGGAGGGAAAAGTGCGAGGGTATCGAAAAATGGGCCGCAATCTATTAAGAACTAAATCATTTTAATAAACACGATTGCAACGGAAATCGTTCGTACCCGCTTGTACCGTAAAAGTTTTTGTTTTCGAATGTTGGAAAAAAAATGTTAAAAAAAATTCTATTTTTTTTTTCAGTATAATTGTGCGTCATTGACGTACGTATCGACGAGTATATCATTTGTACCGGCGATTAATCGTTTGAACCCATTCGCACTGGCGAGTATATCGTTTGTACCGGCGTTTAATCTTTTGTACAGGCGATTAATAGTTTGTACGCATTCGCACTGGCGAGTACATTGTCTGGACCGGTGTTTAATGGTTTGTACCCGTTTGTATCGACAAGTATAATGTTTATACGACCGAGTAATATTTTGAACCCGTCGGTAATAACGCGTAAATCGCTTGTACCGGCGATTAATCGTTGTACCCGTTCGTATCGACAAGTATCACGTTTGTACCACCGAGAAATTGTTTGTACCCTTTCGTACTGACGAGTTTATTGTTCTACGACCGAGCAATCGTTTGTACCCGTTCGTACCTACGAGCAAATCGTTTGTACATCCGAGCAATCATTTGTACCTATTCGTACCAACGAGTAAATCGTTTGTACCCATTCGCACTGGCGAATATATCGTCTGTAGCGGTGTTTAATCATTTGAACCGGTTCAGACTGACGATTATATCGTCTGTACCAGCGTGCAATCGTTTGAAGCCGTTCGTGCTACCGACCAATCGTTTGTACCCGTTCGTACTAAAGAGAAAATTGTTTGTACCAGCGATTAATCGTTTGTACCCATTCGCAATGGCAAGTGTATCATCTGTAGCGGTGTTTAATCGATTGTACCCATTCGGACCGATGATTATATCTTCTGTAGCAGCGTGCAGTCGTTTGTACTCTTTTGTACTGAAGAGTATATCGTTTTGCCACCGAGCAATTGTTTGTAGCCGTTCGTACCAACGAGTAAATCGGTTGCATCAGCGATTAATCGTTTGTACTCGTTCGGACTGACGAGTATATTTGTTTACCACCGAGCAATCGTTTGTACCCATTCGTACCGGTGAGTAAATCGTTTGTACCACCGAGCAATCGTTTGTACCAGCAAATCATCGTTTGTACCCATTCGCACTGGCGGTTATTTCGTCTGTAGCGGAGTTTAATCGATTGTACCCGGTCGTACTGACGATTATATTGTTTGTACCACCGTGCAATCGTCTATACCCGTACGAATCGGGAAGTACATCGTTTGTACCACCAAGTCATCGTTCGTAGCTGTTCGAAGCGATGAGTAAATCGTTTGCACCGATGATTAATCGTATGTACCCTTTCGTTCTGACGAGTAAGGTAAATGTCCCAATTATTGAACAGCTAAGGATCTGGGGGATTGAATTCGGTGAGAAAAAAATATAAAATCAAGAAAAAACCATCGCTTTCAGGTTCAAATGATACTTTGATATTTTTACTTTCGAAAAATCACCCTTTAAATTATTTTTAAATGATTTCAAATGAAAAAAAAAGAATAACAATGTGAAGAATGCAAATGTCCCAATTATTGAACACTGGAAGTGCCTATGTCCCTAATATTGAACAGGCATGTCCCAGTTATTGAACACTCTCGAGAATTCTTTTCCCGTTCTAAAAGTATCATTTTGGGTACAATATTGAGAAAAAAAAGCAAAATGAAACACTTAAATAATCTTTTGTTAATCATGTAAAAATACAAAAATATATATTTAGTCTCTTTTGACAGGTTTTTGGTTCATTCGCATTTGGTTTATTTTTGTTTTTCAACTCGAACTTTATTTTATTTTTCTTTTCAGCTTCCTCGTTTTCATATTCTGTTTTTGTTCGTTTTTGTCGCAGCTTGGCTCCCTGAAATATCGGAGAGCAAAAAATATTGAACAGTAAATTCGTATTTTTAGGTTACATTTAGGTTATATTCTTTTTTTACTTTCCTTTTTATGTTTATTGCACGAAAATACAAATGAAAAATATATTTGACGATCTTAGAGTTATTATTAAAAGAGTAGAGGTAAGTTTATTCAGGAACTTACAGTTTTTGTTTGAATAAATCCGATTCACACGATCTGTCACACGTTAACTGTCTCGATGTTTTGATGGGTTTAATGACGCCAACTTGGAGAATTCGAGTGTTCAATAATTGGGACACACTGCATTTTCTATGTCCCAATGATCGAACACCGTATTTTTTAACAAATAATTAAATAAAGTTTTTTCATAAAAATTGTAATTTGTAAGAAATTTTCTGAGGAACCTGAAACGCCTTTACTTTTTGAGATGCGACAGTTTTTGAATTTTTTATGCCCTTACGCATGAAGCGGCGCGTCTTAGCAAAAACGATAAGCAGTTACCACGAGACGTCAAAACGAGTCACCGTTGCTGATTAAATAATTTTTTTCTCTATTAATTAAAGCTTTTTTTGCACAAGTAAGGTAACATTTCGATAGCTAAAAGTTCCATATATGTAATGAAATTTTATAAATAAGTAAATGCATGCAGGTGAATGAGAAATAATTAGAATACAAGATAGTGTTCAATAATTGGGACCTGTTCAATAATTGGGACATCTACCTTATATTGATTTACCACCACGCAATCGTTTGTTCCCGTTCGTAAAGACGAATAAATCGTTTGTACCAGCGAGCAATCGTTTGTACCCGTTCGTACAAATGAGTAAATCGTTCGTACCCGTTCGTACCAACGAGTAAATCGTTTGTACCAGCGTTTCATCTTTTGTACCCGTTCGCACTAGCGAGTATATCGTTTGTACCGGCGTTTAATAGTTTGTCCCCGTCCGTAGTGACAAACTAATGGTTTGTACCACTCACCAATCGCTGTAACTGTTCGTATCGATGAGTATATCGGTTGTACCACCGAACCATCGTTTGTACCTGTTCGTATCGAGTATATCGTTTGAACCACCGATAAAACGTTTGTACCCGTCTGTACAATCGAGCAATCGTTTGTTCCCGTACGTAATGATAAGCATATCGTTCGTACCACCGAGAAATCGTTTCTACCCGTCTGTACTGTCGAGCAATCGTTTGTACCCATTCGTACTGACGAGTATAGCATTTTTACTACCGAGACATCCTTTGTACCCGTCCGTGCTATCGAGCAATCGTTTATTCCCGTGCGTACTGATAAGTATATCGTTCGTACCACCCAGAAATCGTTTGTACCTTTTCGTACCGACGATTGATCGTTGGTACCCATTCGTAATGATGAGTATATCGTTTGTACCGCCGAGAAACCGTTTGTACCCGTCTGTGCTATCGAGCAATCATTTGTGCCCGTTCGCACTGGCGAATATATCGTTTGTAGCACCCAGAACACGTTTTGCCCGTCTGTACTTCCGAGAAATCGTTTGTATCCGTTTATATCGATGAGTATATCGTTTGTACCACCGAGAAATCGTTTGTCCCCGTCCGTACTATCAAGCATCGAGTTTGTACCCATCTGTAATATCACGCAATCGTTTGTACCCATTCGTACTGACTGGTGTACCGTTTTTACCACCGAGAAAACGTTTGTACCCGTCTGTACTATCGAGCAATTGTTTATACCCGTTCGTACTGACAAGTATGTCGTTCGTATCACCGAGCAATTGTTTGTCCCCGTCTGTACTATCGAGCAATCGTTTGTACCCGTTTGTATCGACTAGTATATCGTTTGTACGATCGAGAAAATGTTTATACCCGTCTGTGTTGTCAAGGAATCGTTTGTACCCATTTGTACCGACGGGTATATAGTTTATACCACGGAGAAATCATTTGTACACGTCCGTCATATCAAGCAATCCTTTGTACGCTTTCGGACTGACGAGTATATCGTTTGTACCGGCGAGAAAACGTTTGTATCCGTCTGTACTATCGACCAATCGTTTGTACCCGTTCGTATCGACGAGTAAATCGTTTGTACCCATCTGTCCTATCGAGCAATCGTTTGTACCGATCCTTACTGACGAGTACATCGTTTGGGCCACCGAGAAATCGTTTGTACCCATCCGCACTGACAAGTATATCGTTCGTACCACCGAGAAAACGTTTGTACCCGTCTGTACTATCGAGCAATCGTTTGTACCCGTTTGTATCGACGAGTATGTTGTTTGTACCACCGAGAAATCGTTTGTACCCGTTCGTACTATCGAGCAATCGTTTGTACCCATTCGTACTGGCGAGTATATCGTTTGTACCACCTAGAAATCGTTTATACCCATCTATCGTATCGAACAATCGTTTGTACTCGTTCGTACCACCGAGAAGTCGTCTGTACCCGTTCAATCCAATGAGTAAAACGTATGTACCCGATTATACCGTCTTAAATTTCATTTGTACCTGAAGAAGGAGAAAAGTATGAAGATATGGAAAAATGAGCCGTAACCCATGGAGAGCTGAATGTTTTTTAAATACGCCATTGCAAGGGAATCGTTGGCATCCATTTTTACCGTTGGAAATTAAAAAAAAGCTTTTTGTTAATTTTTTATTTTTGTTTAAATCGAGCGTCATTGACGGTAAGAAGCTTAATTTAGTTTGGGCCTTTAAGATAAAATACAGGGTGTGAATGAGAAAAAAATCGACCACAAACAGGTACAAACAATATACTCGTACGCAGGTCGAGTACAACTCTTTATTCAGTGGTATAAACGATAGGTCAGTGGTACAAACGATATACTCGTCGATACCAACGGGTACAAACGATTGCTTGCTAGTACAGACGGGTACAAACGATTTCTCGATGGTACAAACGATATACTCGTCGATACGATCGGGTACAAACGATTTCCCGATAGTACAGACAGGTACAAACGTTTTTTCGGTGGTTCAACCGATATACTCGTCAGTACGAATGGGTACAAACGATTTACCTGTTCGTGAGCATGGGTAAAGACGATTACACGGTGGTAGATACGATATATTTATCAATATGAATGGGTAGAAACAATTGCTAGGTGGTACAAACGATACACTTGTCGGTACGAACGGAAATAAAAAATGTAAGAAATCAAAATTATTTTCCCAATAAAAAAATTGAAATTTTTTTTAGCGGTACCAACGAGTACAAACGATTCTGTTTACAATCGCGGTTATTAAAATTGTTTAGCTCTAAATTGGTTGCGGGCCATTTTTCCATACCCTCGTGCTTTTTCCCCCCTTAAGGTACAAACGAAATCCAAGGCGGTACGCACGGGTACAAACCGAGTACAAACGAGTGCAAAAGAACATTACGTTCTGTAAAGTCGATTGCCAACTTCACACAGGTACAAAATACAACATCTAAAGAACAGCTTCCGATCACCACCTCTTGTAAATTGTGTTGTGAACAACTTTCATTTCCGTTACCTTTTGAACGTACCGCATAATATTCTGAATGTGTACAGAGTAGACCATTTAACGTGACCACCCTAAATATCTCCGTTGCCTTTAGAGTGTCGAAAACAATGTCGGAAGGTAATTTGATTGATTTCGAAGGGCTGATACAGTGGTGAAAAATTCAATTTTCATCAAGGTCATAGTTTTTGCGTTCTGTAGGTCATGACTGGTTTATCAAAGGGGAACAGGTTTTTTCTATTAAGACTTTGTAGCTGACACTCAGGCGAATCCAACAACCTACGACATCATGACCTTGAAATTATTTTTCACCAAAATATTTTCACTAAAACCTTGAAATGATATCATATGTCGTTCGATTCGTCTGAATATCAGCTACACCGTCTTGAATACAACATCTAAAAAACAGCCTCCGATCACTGGCTCCTGTATATTGTGTTGTAAACAACTTTTAGTTCCATTACCTTTTGAACGTATATCTCTTCTTGAGTACGTGATCACGTAGCTCATATAAAAAAAACAGAAGGGTAAGCTGGTATAGCAGTACGCACCTAAGCTTTAAAGCGGCGAGAAAAACATACCTACCCTGGTATAGCAGTACGCACCTAAGCTTTAAAGCGGCGAGAAAAACATTCTGTAATGATCGTTGTGCGATACCCTAAGAAATCTATTCGTATATTCCTGCGCGCCGGGAGGAAAGAATTCGTGTATGTTACCACGGAAAGGTACCAACAAAAATGTACCACGTGAGAGAGAGAGAGAGAGGGGATAGCCGGCATCCTCCTATTGATCGCGATCGATAACTCGCTCTCTTTCGCTCCGGGACCGCTCAGCTGCTCACCTCGTGAATCCGGCTCATACATAATTAGTACCCCGCGACAGACATTTTGCGCGGCGTGGGAGCGACAAAAGTGTACATCCCGTCGTGGAGGACCAGGAGGAATTATTGCCCGAATCATCTGGACGGTACACCCCACTGGGGGGAAGAGGGGGAAGCGTCAGGTTCCGGAGCAAAGAAAGAGCCACCGAGGGATCGAGCATTGCGTTAAATATGAGTAACACACTCGACATATTGAAAGATTGTTTTTTGCGTGCATAGCGAGACAAATAGATTAATAAGAAATAAGACTGTAACAAATTAAACAGCATTATTGTAATAATCGATTAGCGGGGCGTTTATGGATAGGGAAAGTTCTCGCTCCCGCGGCATAGAATAATACGTGAATCTCAAGGTGATATAAATACTCCAAATATTGTGTTCAGACCACGTAACAGAGAGGGAAATAATCCTCGATCTAAGAAATATAAAACCCGTTCAGCAATTCGAGTCATACGAAATCATGGTACAATAATAATCAAAGTCCTCGTTCTATATTAATACATGTAAGGAAAACCGCGCCATTCTCATCGAGAATAAACATGAGTGTTAAAATAAGATAAAGAAATTTGTAAAAGATAGTAAATCGTGTTACAATGAATCTATTGATAAATATATAGACTAAGTGTCCACAAAATCGGAGAGCTAGCATTGATTTGTTCATTTATAATACAAATACATTTTACGAGCCAGTTCTTGTTTTAATTGACAGAATATCTATTATTCTATTTAAATTATGAGCGACAATTGGGAATCTTATTTTTTTAAAGTAACAAACCAAACACTACGAAACGGGATTTGCGAACTCTTAGACATACTGGCGTTTAAGAGTACGCACGGGGGTCGATAAGAGTAAGCCAGCATCAATCCACACATAAGTCGCAATTAAAGTTGCCCACATTTGTATGAGCGGTGCATTCCTCATGCCACCAAACACTACACTTCAAACACTCGATCCAGTCCTCACATATTGGTTCTTCGTATATTTATTTGTATACATTGTATAATTGTAGCAAAAATATATACTATATAAATACAAAATAGTATATATGGGGTATTCTATGCGTTGAGAGACAGGTTTTGGCCGCAGCTTTCAAAAAATTTCGTCCGTTAATATATCGTTTTCTTATATCATATTTTACATACCTTTAATTGTGTGTCCCTTAAGTGTCAATACAGCAAAATATAAATCTGACCACAGCTTTTTAACCGGAAAAAAGTGCTCTTTTTAATAAGGCTAATGGAATATTAATCCGATTTGTAAAGAAAAATGTATAGCCAAAAAACGAGGAAAAAACCCGTTTTTATTTTTTTCGGCCCTTAGGGTCTACTGAATTTTATCAAAAATTTTACTGAACATAGTTTAACACGTGAGAAACGTTCCGTACAATTTTCAGCTTGCCTTTGTTTCTTGTTCACTGGCAATAAAATTAATAAGTTGTCTTAAACAATTAAATTGCATTAATATTGTGTTGCGACAACTCCAATGAAGTGAAAATGTGACTCAATGTGAATACTAATACTGTACCAGTTTAGCATTAGTAAAATGTATGAAATCTATTATTACGACATGAAATATTCTCTTCCTTAGTATATGGTGGCCCTGAAAAGTGTTTTTAACACTCCGCGATAACTTCGTGACCGGTGCTGTAAAAGAGGAATACGTTTAGAAATTAATTTTTTTTTATCTTCTGTTGGTATGGCTGCGTGAAACTTCAGTGTCCCGGGTACGGTCTTAGCCTTCGCGTACCGTTCCTTCAAAAATGTCACTGTTGAATCATACTCGCTTTTCGCGCTAAAGCAAAAGTCGATCTCTTTGATATACTGCTTTGCCCAATCGAAAAGCCATTGTGGTGTCAAAATCTGTCTCTCTGGAGATAGTTAAAGGCTTGCACGTGCGGCAAGTCTCTTTACTGTGCCTGATATTCCGTCACAAGCACGTTTTCCATTCGCGGTGGCAAAGAAATGCCATTCGGCATCCACACCGAAGTGTTCTTTGTGATGAACCAAGTTGATGAAGTTTTTACAATTCTTGTATTGCTGTGGGGCTCCATTAGAAAACTAATATTTTTTTTACCGAAAATTGGATTTTTAAGTATTGAACGAGAATCCGTTGAATGGCATAGACTGAACTCGTTACGTGATCAAAACAATCAGAGATGATCGTCAGGTTTTTGTTGACAATTCCATTTTCAGATCAATAATAAATCACGAACGGGAGATTCGTTGCCTGGTCATTATTCCAGTGAAATCCCTGAGAAGCGTCCTGTGCAACCAATGCGTAATTGATTGGGATTCGACCAGCGCCTACGTGGCCGCTAACTGCGCGACGCGGCAGTTGAGCGCCCGAGTCAGGCGACCCGCCCGACGCTCCCAAGTTTCTCACAAGCGGCGCGATACGCGAGGATCTATTTATAGCGGTGACGCGGCTCACTCGTCAGCTGAACTCTCCGGACCAGATCCGCTCTAGATCACTGCCTTACAACCAGGTCCATCCACGAGAGCAGACGCTTACCTTTGCCTAGCGGCGGTAAAGCTATCTCGGGAGCACCTGCTTGCCTACCCACTTCGGAAAACCTACGCTGCCGTGGAAACCTACTCCCCTGCTGGGGCCACAAGCTCCACTGACGCGGCCACCGGCCTGCTTGCTGGGACCTCTGGACCCTCGACGAAGACGCTGGACCCTCGTGCCCACGCCGCACTCACCGTTGCCTGCGACGCCACCACTCGGCACCAGCGTAGCCTCGACCACCCAGGGCACTCAGACCAGCCCATCGGGTGGAATCAGCAGAGCCTGCCAAACTAGCGACCAGGCGAGCAGCGAATGGGAACCCGCCGAGCCAGTCGTTAGCCGCTCGCTAACGGTCACAGCCTGCCAGACCAGCGACCAGTCGTCAGCCGCTTGCTAACGGCCACAGCTAGCCAGGCTGTCCACCAGCTCATATCTCCACCCGAGGTACCAACGCCGCCGACAACGCCGGAAAGAGCCTCTACCACCACCAACTCGGGCCACTCCTTTACACCGTCTCTGCCTAGCCCATGGCAACGGACGTCAACGAAACCCAGCCTAGTCTGGCGTCCTAAAATAACCCTGAACTGCGTATTGTAACATAGTCAATGACATGTAAGGAAAAGAGAAAATTGAACGAAAATAACGAAACTCGTCTCCTCCATCATTTAAGCGGAATCGGCCTAGCGAACGACGGCCCAACCCTCAGCCACGAAACTCTCCACGAGCGCAATTCGAGGCAGTAATTCTGGGCAAAGTCCAAATCGACGACGAATTCTCCTTCTTGAAGATTTTCCTTGATCGTGCGGTGCTGTCCGATTCTGCAAGCTTCGAGCTTCAGTTTAACATTGTGGTGTGAAGTACTAACGCACACAGTATGCGTACCATTCTGCTCTGCTAGAACGCAGAACGGTGGTCGTAAATTAGCGAATCGTGAAAATCCATTTTTCATGCCTGGATGCTTGTCTCGAAAATTCCGATACAACTCTTTCAGATTGCAGACTAATCTCTTCTGCATTCTTTCGCGCAGGCCAGAAGGTTGCTTAACAAAGACGAAATCTTTTTTTCCTGCTAGGATACGACTATTTTCGTCGTCGAGATAAAATGCTTGTACTGTTGTCGAAGTGGTTGAATGAAGTACATTTCCATCTTTGGCAGTAGGCGTCAATAACACTCCTGTTTCAGAGTATAGTAGTTTAGCGATTTGTACCCTCCGTTTACTTGTATTAAACTCAGAAATTACTTCGTTTATCGATAGAGTTTGCGGCAAAATAGTGAGAAGCTATATTTTATTTCGACGAGAAGTCGTTTCCTTATCAAATTTGTCGTGAATTTGCTGTATCATCACATCGTACAGCCGACATTTCTTTTCCTCAACAGTCTTTGCAGATTCATTGAAAGCAGTTTTAAAAAATGCGTTTACCTTCCCAATAACTTTCTGCTTTTTAGCAGAAGAGTATTCAACGATGGGTTTACGTTTCTTCGAAATTGGCGACTCATCTACGACTTCGAGCAATCTTTGAAGTCCACTATTGTGACTGGAAATTCCGAAACTTTGATATGATGAAGTTGCTTCAGACTTTCCTTCACTAAATGACGAATATTGAGAATAACCTCCAGGATGACTTGTGTGATTTTCCGCGTCACTATCATCTCGAGATACAGATCTGAGTTGATTTGTAGCGAGATTACCAGCATCGCATTTTGCTTAATGTACAGGATCAAGTTGATTCATAGCAACATCAATAATATCCGATTTGTTAAAAGGTCCAGGTTGACTTATGGAAAATTCGATGCAATTCGATTTATCTGAAGATCCAAATGCACTTTCCGGTTCCGGTCCACATAGATTGTTTTCAATTTCTTCATTCGGTAGCGGAAGTCCATGCGAGGCCAGAGGTTGACATTGCATTGTCATTCGACATTGTTTACAAAGATAAAGCCCTAATGTCAATGATGGCTCCCTCTCGATTTTGTACGTAGTCATCAGTTTCACGCGCGCATGCTTGTTTTTGTGATTTTATTTGTTGAACGGATTGTGGCAGTCACCATCGCAAAGTAACCAAGTGAACCGTACACTTTTTCGAGTTGTTCATTAAACAGACCGTAGCTGTGATGAACCAGCTGGTTATCACGGTTCACGCGGACCATGGAGAGAGGCAGTTCCGTCGACCAGACCGTCCGAACGGGGTGCTTCGCCCAATCATATGCGAGTATTGTGTCCCAACCAACGCACCAATCAAATACCCTGAGATTCTTCCAACTAAGCACCGATAAGCGGTGTCCAGTTCTGACGGAACGAGTTTCTATGGAAAGGAAGCGTCGACTATTTACGGAGTAACTACACATTTAATTGCCAATGAACAAGAAATAAAGGCAAGCTGAACATTTTACCGAACGTTTTTTACGTGTTGAACTATGTTCAGTAAAATTTTTGATAAAATTCAGTAGACCCTAAGAGCCGAAAAAAAATGAAAACGGTTTTTTCTCTGTTTATTGTCTATAAATTTTTCTTTACAAATCGGATTAATATTCCATTAGCTTTATTGAAAAGAGCGCTTTTTTCCGATTAAAAAGCGCTTCCGATTAAAAACTCAGATTTAATTTTTGCTGTATTGACACTTAAGGAACACACAATTAAAGGTATGTAAAATATTTAATTTTTTTATTTTTCGATTAGGACTTAACAAAAACCAAGTCTTAATTGGGGTTAATAACTATATGGATATGTTTTTATATGATATAAGAAAACGATATATTAACGGACGAAAAATGTTGAAACCCCCGGCCAAAACTTGTCTCGCTACTCGCAACCCCATATACTATATCTAGAAAATATTTTACATATTTATATATATATATGTAAATACACAGTCTATACTATATTTATGGGGCATTCCACGCCATTTCACCTAGCCCGTGACTCTAACCGTTCTGGTTTGCCTGATTAAAAAAAAAATTGTACCCCATGATGGAATTTCCACACCAGTTTTTAGATTGATATCTCTCCTTATTTAGGAGTTATGATTTCCCAAAAAATGTCGATTTCGGAAGTTTTGGAAACGTTTAAACGCTGATAACTCCTCAACTAATTGAGATATCAACAAATGTCACTATATAATTTTTTTATATTATTTTGAAACATAATTTCGTTGGAAAATATGAGAAAATATGATCTGTGATTTTCAAGGCTCGTCCCATCATGGGTCTATTGTTCCTTCTATTTTTTTTCTTTCGAATTAATCATATTTTTTTAAATTTTTATCATTTCAATCTCCAATAATGCTATAAATGATTTTGTGATTTCCAATTCGGCTTCGTTGAAAATGATTTACCTCTAGATAGCTTTTTTGCAAAAATAACAGTCCCCTGTGCACAGTTCCCTGTCATTTTATGACACAGGAGACTGTTTTATGCTCCAGTGGACTGTTTTATTTTCGAGCATGGTCAGGTATTAGCTATCTTCTAACTTCCGGGATTGACAGTATGCTGTTTTTTAAAAGTAATTATGACTTTTGAGATGACAAATGCCAGCATATCAATTTCGGAACAGTGGAGCACCGAGGGAAGGCACATCTTAACGTTGATGATATTTACACGAACTCTTCAACCTATCCGTTTCAAATTTCGACACAACATTCTTCATGCATTCTTTATCTTGCACACGAAGTTTTCAAGCTATCCGTCTCAAATTTGGACACAACATTCTTCATGCATTTTTTTATCTTGATACGGAAGCTTTTTTTTTCAATCTTCATATTTTTTTAACGAAAAACTGTCGAAAAACAGGGTTAATTCGATACTTTTTTTTTCACTCACACTTCAAACCGCCGCCATTTAGTCAATGATGATTTTTAAAAAACCTCCGTAGAAAGTAACTTAAATACTATACTATTACTGAGGTATTCCAGCTGAACTCAGCCACTTTTGCATCTTATATTTTTTTATTTGACTCAAATTTTTTTCTGCTGTTGTACCTAGTCAAAGAACTTCACTTGATTTTTTTTCAAATTTTTTCACCCATGCATTTACAAGATATGATTTTTTTTCGAAATTCGAAAAAAATCGATGTCTTTTATTTCAAATGCCCATAACTTTGCGAAAAATGGACCAAATCAAGTTTTTTTTTCAAAATGTTTGTTTTTGAGTGTTCTTTTTGACAAAAATATAAAAAATTTAACGATATTCATCTTCTATATCGTTTTACCGCTTAAAGCAAAAAATTGTTGATTTCTAAAGGTCGGACACTTTTAATTAAAAAAAGAAAATGCTAAGAAACTTTGACTTTTTTAACTATTTTTAACGCTAGGCTGATCTTGGGCAGACTTTTCTTTATATTTTTTTCATAATTTAAAATAATTTTTTTTTCATCACAAGCAAAAAATGTTTTTTTTTAAAGGTAGGGCGCGTTTAATTTTTTTCAAAAAATTTGCTGGAAAACTAATTATATTAACTATTTTTAAGACTAGTTTCATCGTGGGGATATTTTCCCTTCTATTTTATTCATATTTAAAAACAATATTTTTTTTAGTATCAGTAAAAAAGCGTTGATTTCAAAAGGTCTGACACTTTTCATTTTTTTTCAACAAATTTGCTATGAGATTTGGACGATATCGACCATTTTTAATGGTTTTTGTTCATAAAATGTTTTGTTCATGTTCTTTTATTATTCCATGGTCGATGTTCTTTTATCGTTATACACAATTTTTTTTCTATACAATGTTTTTTTCGATCAGGGTGTCCACTGTCTGATGAATGGAAAACAACAATTGCCAGTCGATCAACAAATAATCAGTCCACGCGGATTATAGGAATGGGCATCTGGATCGAAAAGTTTTCCCAAAATAACAATCTAATTTTCATCAAAGGCGGATTACGATACTGCTGAAAAAAGACTGACAAGGAACATCCCTCAGGTGTCCGCCTCCGATTTTGTTGAAACTCATATATGTGATAGAGCATCGAAAACTTTGAGATACGTATTTTTTTTTATCGGCGGAAAAACGGATTTAAGGGGGGAAACCGCTCCTCAAAGAAAGGCGTGTCGAGGGGTGATTTTGCAGTTTCGCCCAGAAGCAATCCACCGATCTGAATGAAACAAAAACGAAAATTCTTCTAATGAAAAGCGATGAAAAATCCACTATGAAGATGTTAAGAAAAAATTAAATTAGAGGGTAAACCACCCCTCAATTTGCCTTTTTTCACCCCACACTTAAGAGGGTTGTATGCAAATTAATAAAACAGGTATCATTTTGAAGGGCAATTAAAATTAAAGTTGACGGGTTTTTGCGTTTGGGCGGCATAGCAAATTTAAGGGGGTAAACCACCCCTAACATAAATTGATTTATCATGGTCGTTTTTTCTGTGTTTAAAGTATATCCGGTGATTTTAAATATTTCTATAACCTACAATTTATAGATTTACCATATATCAAAATTATTACATTCGTCTTAAGGGGTAACGACCCCTCTAACGAGAAACATCATTGAAGTTTCCGCTTTCGATTTCGTTGAAACTCATATATGTGGTAAAGCATTGTAAACTATTAAACATGTTTTTTTTGTATCGGCAGAAAAACGGTGTTAGGGGATGAAACCACCCCTCAAAGTTTCTCCCACAAGCAGTCCACCGACCTGAATGAAACAAAATCGAAAATTCCTCTAATATTAAGCGATGAAAAATCCACTACAAGAGTGTTAATTAGACATATAATTAATGGGTAAACCACCCCTCCATTTGCCGTTTTTCACCCCACGCTTAAGAGGGTTATATGAAAATTAATAAAACAGGTATCATTTTAAAGGGGAATCAAAATTCAAGTTGACGCGTTTTTGCGTTTCAGCGGGACAGTACATTTATGGGGGTAAACCACCCCTAACATAAATTTGTTCATCACCGTCGTGTTTTCTGTGTTTAACATGTATCCGCGGATTCAAAATATTCTCCCGCGTTTTTAAATTATTACGTTTTTAAATTTTTACCTTTTCAGGGTAAACTACCCCCTCTAATTGCTTTTCGTTTGAAGTTTCGCGAAAGGTTTCACGAATTTCGTTAAAACTGTTTTCATTCCATCGGTAATATTAATTTTATGTTTTGTGTGCAGTCGTTTTGAGCTTTAGGAGCGGTACTTTGGGAGTGGGGACGTGGGGCTACCCCTTACTCATAAGACTCATATTTTCGTGTCGAAACGCTTCCGATTTGAATATGCACGTCCATTAAGCATCTCCATAGGAATAAACATACACTTCTACTATATCATTAATTATAATAATTTCCAGAATAAGTTATAAGGCTCACTTCGTATATTTCGGACGATGATGCGCCTGGATCAAGCGATAATTTAGCCAGCGACGTAGTTTTGTGGAGGAATGTATATTTTTATTATTTTACCGTTAGTTTAATTAAACATATTAATGAAACTGAGGGTTTTACAGTAGGTTAACAAACATGTTTTTAATATATTTTGACATATTTCATTTGGTAATCATATCAGCTGATTTAATTAATAGTACTTGTGAAAAGTATTGCAGTCATATGCCGTCAAATCATTTTCTTGTGATATATACTTTTTTTTCTAGTCTATCAACTATCAACCATCAACAATCATGGTTCATAATTCCTGCAATAATGATAATCGTCAAAAAAATGCTTTAAACACAACGACTTTTTGCACCATGCACATCAGATAATGGCGAAATTATTGAAACCTGGTATTTCACAATGTGTGTTCGATTCACCAAAACCAAAGGTAACAGGATTTTCAAAATCTTCTGATTTTTTAAATGAATGGAAATGAACAAATTTATGTTAGGGGTGGTTTACCCCCTTAAATTTGCTGCCCCGCTGAAAAGCAACAACGCGTCAACTCGAATTTTGATTCCCCTTCAAAATGATACCTGTTTTATTAATTTTCATACAACCCTCTTAAGCGTGGGGTGAAAAACGGCAAATGGAGGGGTGGTTTACCCCTTAATTATATTTCTAATCAACACTCTTGTAGTGGATTTTTCATCGCTTAATATTAGAGGAATTTTCGATTTTGTTTCATTCAGATCGGCGGACTGCTTGTGGGAGAAACTTTGAGGGGTGGTTTCATCCCCTAACACCCTTTTTCTGCCGATACAAAAAAACATGTTTAATGGTTTGCAATGCTTTACCACATATATGAGTTTCAACAATATCGAAAGCGGATACTTCAATGATGTTTCTCGTCAGAGGGGTAGTTACCCCTTAAGACGAATGTAATAATTATGACATATGGGAAACATTAAATTGTAGCTTATAGAAATATTTAAAATCAGCGGATATACTTTAAACACAGAAAAAACGACCATGATAAATAAATTTATGTTAGGGGTGGTTTACCCCCTTAAATTTGCTATGCCGCCAAAACGCAAAAACCCGTCAACTTTAATTTTAATTGCCCTTCAAAATGATACTTGTTTTATTAATGTGCATACAACCCTCTTAAGTATGGGGTGAAAAAAAGGCAAATTGAGGGATGGTTTACCCCCTAATTTAATTTTTTCTTAACATTTTCGTAGTGGATTTTTCATCGCTTTTCATTAGAAGAATTTTTGTTTTTGTTTCATTCAGATCGGTGGATTGCTTCTGGGTGAAACTGCAAAATCACCCCTCGACACGCCTTTCTTTGAGGGGCGGTTTCCCCCCTTAAATCCGTTTTTCCGCCGATAAAAAAAAATACGTGTCTCAAAGTTTTCGATGCTCTATCACATATATGAGTTTCAACAAAATCGGAGGCGGACACCTGAGGGATGTTCCTTGTGAGTGATCGATTTAAAAAAACGTCAACCATTAGAGGAACGCAAAAAATCCATTGCGCTATCCCTAATAAAGATGGTGAACTAATTGTTAGAGAATGTTCAAGTTCCGAAGAATCGAGAATTTGTAAACTTTTTAAACGTCAAAGAAAATAGGCTTGTACAATTGGTACAATAAAACTAGATTCAATTTAAAAAAACTTATTTTTTATCATGAAAAAAAATATAAGGAAAAATGTCCGCACGATGAACTGGTATCAAAAATAGTTAAAATAGTCAAAGTTTCCTTGCAAATAAAAAAAAAATTAAACGTATCTCTTTTGAAAAAAACCCTTTTTTGCTTGTGATGAAAAAGAATGGTTTCAATTATGAACAAAATAGAAGGAAAAATTTGCCCACGATTAGACTAGCATTAAAAATGGTCGAAATAGTCAAAATGTCATAGCAAATTTGTTGAAAAAAATTAAAAGTGTCAGACCTTTTGAAATCAACGCTATTTCACTGATACTAAAAAAAAATATTTTTAATTATGAATAAAATAGAAGAGAAAATATCTCCACGATGAAACTAGTCTTAAAAATAGTTAATATAGTTAAAAGTTTCCTAGCAAATTTTTTGAAACGAATTAAACGTGCCCTACCTTTTGAAAAAAACGTTTTCTTCCTTGTGGTGAATAAAAAAAGATTTTAAATTATGAAAAAATGGAAGGAAAATTCTGCCCAAGATCAGCCTAGCGTTAAAAATAGTTTAAAAAGTCAAAGTTTCTTAGCAAATTCTTTTGAAAAAAATTAAAAGTGTCCGACCTTTAGAAATCAACAATTTTTTGCTTTAAGCGGTAGAACGATATAGAAGATGAATATCTTCAAATTTTTAATATTTTTTATCAAAAAGTACACTCAAAAACAAAATTTAGAAAAAAAACTTGATTTGGTCCATTTTTCGCAAAGTTGTGGGCATTTGAAATAAAATCATATGTCGTAAATTAATGGGTGAAAAAATTCGAAAAAAATCAAATGAACTTCTTTGAATAGGTACAAAAACAGAAAAAAAGTTGAGCAAAATAAAAAAAATATAAGATGCAAAAGTGGTTGAGTTCAGCTGGAATACCTCTACTATACTATTAAATACTAAATAACTAAAATAAAAATAAACGTTTACAAATTTATTTTCTGTCCTTCATGACTGCTTTGATTCGCTTTAATTTGACCTAAAAAAATCAGACTGATTAGCGCATTTTAACCATTAAAAATCGCGAAAATCAGCTATTTTTGACCCGACCATGGTGATCCCTTCCTGTACAAAAATAGGGAATGTAGGTATATCGGTGTAATTAATCGGATAGACAATGAGGATTAATTACATCGGATAGACAGAGTTGATGATACTGATATTTCTGATATAGGTTTCAAACAAATGTTGCAAAAATTACCAAATTCAGATCGGACCCTAAAAGGGAAAAGATTATCTTAATTACTTTGTTACCTGCACCGGTATATGAGAAATAAATAAGGGCTGATTGTTAATAAAATACAACGATACGACTGACTTCATTGTAAACTATAATGACAATTATTTAATTAGATACGACTAAAAGTATTAGTAACAAGATGTTGATTGTAGTAATATTTAATAGAATAAGATAATGTTTATTTTGTACGAAGCAGTTAAAATTCATAGTTTGTGAAGATTATGACAAGACCGACCTTGTTATTTTTTAAAGTTCTATAATGCACACGTGTTAAAGGTAAAAATATTATTTTCATAACTTTAATTCCAGTTATGCTGGAATGCTCAATAATTAATCAAGGAAGTCAAGAGAACAAGGAAAACATCAATAATTCAGCATTTGTTTTAGTCATTGGTTATACGTAATAAGCTATGTTAATGATTTAACAAAAATATCGAAATTCGATTGGTTAAATTCGATTAAAAATACTTTTTTTTTCTTTTTAAACAGTCCCCTGGAAGATATTACAGTCCCCTGTCAAGAATTTTCAAGAAATCGTCCATAACTTGCAAAATGAAGGGAAAACGTGTCGGCTTTTTATTCATATATGTTTAATTTATTACTGCCTTCCGTTATATATACTTTCTTTTTTATTTTCAAGAAAAAAAATGCATGGGACAACTTTGTATGGGCGACTTTCCATTTAATAGAGAAACACCCATATACGAATATATACTTTGTATACTTGTAAAAAAAGATTGAACAACAGTCGCATAAGAGTACGCGCGTACTCCCACACACCCAAGCACTGCGTACTTTTATACGACCTGCACATTTTGAACAAATATGACTGTTACTGCCATATATCGATGAGATGCGAAATTACGTTCATTTTGAACAATAACCTTAGTAAATCGGCGTACGAAATTAATAGTTGTTTTTGAAAAAGGTAAATTGTGTTTCGTACTTGCAATGCTTTGAAAATGTTAAAAATAAATAAGAAATTGCAACCAAAACTTCAAACTTACCTAGCCTCTCCGTTTTATTTCACTTTGGATTTTTTTGGGCAGAAACCCTTACCCTGTGAGGCGGTCTAAACAGAACAGAAGTTAGCTCCAATTAGCAAACCATTTCGTCAGTGGCACAACTGCATACTCTTATCGCTTGCATACTTATATACCAGCTTACCCCATTGTACTAACAGAATGAAACATCGGATTGTAGAAGTAAATAGAGATTAGTAGTTTCGAGCTATGCCCGAAATGCGTTCATTTCCATCAGATCTAGAAGCTAGCTAACAAAGCCGTTAGAGCAAGATGGTTATATAGGCTTAGTGCATCCCCGAAAAGAGAATATATACATTTCTATCCGGTTTCCAGAACCTACAGAGGTTATAACGATCGTAGGAGGATGGAACTATGTGGTTGTGTATTGTGCACACGTGCACACATAATACACGAAACGTTAGACCACAACGGTTGCTGCATCCACTCCGTACCGAGCTGCAATGTCCCCGCCTCTCTCTCTCTCTCTCTCTCTCTCTCTCTCTCTCTCTCTCTTTCTCGCTTCGTTTCTCTTTGACTCTCCGTCCCTCTTCCTCTCTTGCTCGGTACACGACCGACACATTGGGCCGATCTATTACCAAATACATCGTCGGCTATACAATGTGCAGCCCCTTATTAGCGCCCGGCGTAACGCTTCGATGATCATTACTTACAGCTACCCCACTAAATTACCAACGCAGAGTTATAGCCCGCAGCACCGCAGAAACGTCGAAAGACAAAATCTCGATAATTTCGCTTGTCAGTTGATCTTAGTCAGCCAGGTTCTTCTACGGCATTCTCATAGACACAAACGTTAATATCCAAAATGTATCATTATGGTGAGAAAATCGATCGATAATGTTCAAGATAGCAAGATAATTTTTCGTATGTTCTGGATGAAAAAGTCGTAGATGCAATAATGGTACGACGGACACGATTCCATAAAGAGACGTTCATCCTCAAAGAAAGCTATGGGCTGCAAGCCCATGGCTAGTTTTCTATCACGGATTTCTCTTGCCTAGATAACTCAGATTTGGACAATTGCGAGAAAACAATCTTAAAAGAGGGGAGATGCCTTTAGGGGAAGAAAAAATGGCCAATTTTCATGATTTGTTTTTAAGAAAAGATTTCTTCACCATTTTTGAGACTTGGGTATGTTTTATTACTACTGTTGGCTGTTACATGGTATTGTTTTATTTTTATTAATGTTCAAAAATGGTGGAGGTGTGGCACGGCTTTCTAAACGAGTTGCGGCGGATATTGTCAGATGGCGTGGCACGTAGCGTCGCGCGTCGGCTGGATTAATCTGAAAAAACCAACGAAGATTTTTCTTACGTTAACACTCGTACGCAGAATATGAACAAAAAAAAGTAACAAATGTTGAAAATCGATTAAATGGTACACCTTGAAGCGAAAAGATTGAATTTTCCGAAAAATGGCTATATATTTATAATAAAAAATACTTTTTTTATTTTCAAAAACATTTACGGCCTTGTTTTAAACGATAAGGTTAGAAAGCTTTATACCAAATTTCTATAGAATCCGTCGATTAGTTTTTCGGCTATACGTCACGCCAGTTTTGAAAATGCAGATTAGATGATCGTGCCATACCACCGCCTTTTGTAAAGATTAATATTTTTAAATACCATGTAACAGCAAAAAGTAGTAATAAAACACAGCCTAAGTCTCGAAAATGGGAGAGACATTTTTTCTTTAAACAAAAAATCATGAAAATCAGTAAATTTTTTCATCGCATAAAGGTATCTCTTCTCTTAATCAAAGACAGTTTATCATCTGTAATAATATCATTACATAAGTCTGCATAGGCTTGAAATTCCTAAAATGCAATTTTTACTGCATCTTTTCATGGCCTAGGGTCTTAACTTTAGTTGGCGACGAACGTTTTATAAAAATTCCAACTATAAACAGAGTTGTGGTAACTTTTGTAAAGCGTCAGATCGCCCACTGCGCTACGGCGAACCATAGTCCTCCACAATGAAGACAATCTCGAAGACATAAAGATCGAATATGAAATATCTAAATGGCTTATTTTCGAAGAAAATCTTTGTTAATGTTCTCTGGCCCGTACTGATGTGACAATACAATTAATCAGTATAGTTAACGAACGATTCTTAATGATGCGTGCTCAAGCTACACTCGCCTTATTCGAGTTAGCGGATGGTAATGATTCACGAAACAGAGAGAGAGAGAGAGAGAGAGAGAGAGAGAGAGAGAGAGAGAGAGAGAGAGAGAGAGAGAGAGAGAGACACACACATAGAGAAGAAAGTCTGGACGAAGATTAAGTAACCGTGAAAACCCGGTCGCCACAGGGTGGACCAGGGATAAGAAATTAGGGCGCCTGATCTCTCTCCGTACTTCGTATATTCCCAGATCGATTTCTTGGAAACAAAAGGGGCTAACACGTCCTTCTGATTGGTTACCAAGTAGCGAAATACCATAATTAGTATTATTGTACATGAAGAATGTTCCAAATTCCACGTGCATGTACAATATATTCTGACAGCTTCATAATGTTATGTTTTTATGCTTTGGGTACAAATTTCGAACAATAAACAGTTTGTTAATTATAAATTTGTCCATTCCGATTGTTTGAAAACATTTGTGGTCCTACATTCTTAATCGTCAATTAGGTTCGAGAGTTCCAAGTACTTGGTGAAAATATGAAAAAATCAAGTGGTTAATTACATTGTCTTACTTCGAAATGAACGTGATGGTTTTTCTGAATCGCAAACTAGTTAGATACGTTCATAAGTTTTCTCCAAATACACTCGACAACGGTTTTTAAACAATAACGTCATAATTAAGCTCCAAAAATGTATGAACAATTATGAACACAAAAGTAGGTGGTTAAAAAACGACTTACAAAAAAACATATAACTTTTCCGGATGCGCAAAAAATACAACATATGGTGGACCAAATAGCGATAGCGGAGGATCATAGGTCCGTCGTACCCGCTTAAGGTTGTTGCTTAAAAATATTGGAGTAAATATATATTAATGAAAAATGTACTAGTTTAAATCTACAATTCGTTATAGTATATTTAATCGATTTTTTCTCTTGAATTGTCGGTACCCTCTCAAGTTATAAATAGCTCTTACCCACATTCGGAATCAAACTGAATGACAACCTTGTTTGAGCTACATACAATACAGATGAACGCGGGTTGGTAAATAAACAGAAGGTATTCGAAATGGTGTCGATTACTACGATCTCCGATCTCTCATTTCAAGCTAATTTTGAACACCTGTTAAAATGAAATACAAACCTAAATATCTCGGATCACTACCAAATATTCGGTGGTGATCCGAGATATTTTCATTTGTATAATCAATACTGACCTTGAATAACCTTGAACGACTTTGACCCCCTAATGTTTTTTATGCGGCTTGAGGTGCTCCACAAGATGGTTAAAAAAATGTACCATTCTAGTCCAAAAACTTTGACACTGTACAACTTTTGTCTGGTACATTTTTTTGTGACGTCGATAATTGCCGAGTTATTTCGGGTGGCAGAGATAAGAGGGATGAATGTAAATATGTAAATTTACGCATGTAAATAATAATTATGATTATCCGCCGTAGACTCGAAAATTTCCACCATATTTACTCGTACTCATCATTAATATTTTGCTACAATAAGTTGCCACTGGTGACGTCACGCCGTGTGTTAGCATATGAATTCGTTCCTGCTCGCCCCACTGATGCGATAGATCGAGACAAGGGCGGTCGGCATCATGAATGAAAAAAAGTAAGATCAAGCGAGGCCACTCGCTTGAGAGAGAATCCATGAGTTTCTTTTGTGTAGGGATTAGTTTAAATTTATTCCGTCAGCGCTTATAGCTGATTTGCTGCAGCGGTTTCCAGCGAATCAAACCGCCGCACTACGGCGGATGCTGAAAGCTCGGTGAGTCCCAACGACCGCTCAGGGAATCCCATATTCCCATGAGTCACAAGGTTCCCCTATTCATGTGTTATAGTTCGCTCACCGGCATTGCGCGTCATAGGCTCTCGCATATATTCAGACATGTGATAGATTTTTCTTTATAGTTGTTGTTGACTCGTTTCATGAATATAGGAGAACTGCACTTCGTGCTTCATCTTCAATACTGAATATCTTAATAAGAACTATTTCTCTTACAAACGGAACACCGGAATACGGACTGAGAGCACTAAACACGCAATTAAGCTTACCTCTGAACGTCCTTTCCGATGACCCGCTTACAAATATTCCAACCCCAAAAAGCAAATTATCTAAGAACAAGTCCAAAGCATGTTGGCTGAGGGCATCATCAAGTCCTGCTCATCGTCGCATAGTTCACCAATCGTCATCGTGAATGAAAAAGATGGTACCTCCGGTTTGAAGAATATCACCGGCACGACCAGCGGTTCAACGGATATCATCAACAAGTGCCAGATTTGATGCCACCCAAAAACGATATTATAGCAGGAATGCTTCGCGGTAGTATGGGCCGTGAAGCGCTATCGAAACTACCTCGAGGACAAGCCTTTCGTCCTGCGAACGGACAGTCGGGCATTGGAGTGGTTAAGACGCATGGAGAAGGAAAACGACAAGCTCAGTCGCTGGACCATCTTACTAGAAAAATTGAACTTCCCACTGGAGCATGTACCGGGAAGAGCCGGTGATCTCCCTGGTGTCCTTTCCCGACACCCCAAAACAACTGAATCCGGAATACTGGGGGAAAAGGAACCCCTCCATCAATGTGAACGCCTAAACGTCTCGGCTCCGTCTGAATCACCCAAGATCTTCGGTATTCAATAATACATCCTCGTATACGAGGTAATGGAGGATCAACAACGGGATACCACTCTCTGCAACATCGTAAAAATCCTTAAAAGAACATAACTACGCTTACCAAGTACGGGAAGGAACCGTGTTCAATCGAATCTACGATAATTGGAGAATACTGGTACCCCAGAACGCTGAAGCTGAGGTAAGACAGTACTATCGCAACTCCCAAATGGCGGGACATCTAAGGATGAATGAAACGCTTAGACGGATTCAAGCTCACTTTAGATGGGTAACCTCCGGAGGGACGTGCGGACACTCGTAAAGAATTGTCACGTTTGTGGGTGCCTCCATCTTGGTAGTCACCAATCGATTTTCACGATGGGTAGAGGACTTCTCAATTGGCTTCTTCAAGCAGCCCAAGTGATCAACCTCCTAGAAAATAAAGTTCTTTATCGGTGGGGACATCCAAAATCCGTTTGTCTGGTCACAGGCCCCAATTCTCCAGCCTAAAATCGCGTAACGCGTGCGCTAAATGACAACCGCATTCCTGGGCTACTGTAACCTATCATTCCTCAGCTAACCCCACTAAAAGACGTAATCAGGAAATTAAGAAGGGTCTAAGATTACATCTGCGGGATAAACGTCATCGCGAATGGGATCTACAGTTACCTCAAATCCTATTTGAGCTACAGAACCGGCGTAACGCACTACGGTTCTGTTCGCGAGCGGGGTCCGACTCGGGAAACGCCTTTAACAGCCCGGTGAGTGGACGTTTCCAGTTAACACGAATCCAACATTCAACGGAAACAGCGTGTACAATTAGTTCAAAGGTGAAGCTTTGACTGAAGCCACTCCTAGGCCCCAGCCTGGAAACTTAGTCTACGCTTAAACGCACATTCAATTCAACGCCGTGGAGGGGTCCACGCCGGGTTTATGGTGCCATGGGATGGGCCGCACGCCATCCTGAAAAATCTCGGAAGCGAGATTGGCCTCACCCAGCAAGGACGCAGGGAGGTTAAAGTTCATAGCGGTCCACTAAAACCAGATAACAACGTCGCTCTAGTGGAGGAGAAAAGGTCGTCAGTGTTAAACCTTACGGCCCTGACGACCAATAGACCAAACAATACAAACGCTACGGCTTGTACGCAAACCAAAGAACAGTCATCCGAGCTCAACCTTACGGCTCGACTAGATGAAGAAATAAATGGGCCAAGCCTCACGGCCTGTTCTCAACCGCAAACGAGTGAACCATCGCCGGTTCATCTCTTTCAAGCGAAACAAGGAATCAACTCATCACCCGCGATGAACGCGGGCATCCAACTAAACCCCACGCCGACATCAGGGCCATCCGTAAAAGTAACTTCCGGTCGTACTGCGCAGTCAAGACGTCGAAGAATCGTAATGCCAAACACCAGAACTGCCGAGCATCACAAGACATCTCCGTATCATCTGTGGCCCCGCCCTCCAAAATCACACCCCACGTAACTCAATACACTAAAGATGCAAGGATGAACTGAATCCCAGGGCTCTTGATGTACGCCACTTTGGCGCACATTCAAATTTCAGCCGTTGTCATCGTCTTTGCACCTTCTAAACCTAAAAAAAACCCACTAACAGTGATTGTTTAATCGAACGACACAATTAAAATATACTGAAAAACTGAAACGAGGAATGCTAGCCTTCCCCTTCCTTACGGTAGCAATGAACATTCCTCCATCGGTCTACCGGCGTCTCCCTGTAAAAACTCAAAGTTAGTTGATACCAGTTCCTGACGTTAGTCTAATTGTTTAAACGATAATTATTAGTAACTACGAATAATCAAAAGGTTAATTAATATAGGGGGAAGTCCCGTAACGCCGGATGGCACCTAGTGCCGGACACTCGTGGTATCACGACAATGTAGCAGCGCGTTCGCGTAAAAAACCCACTAAAGGGGTGCGGAGGAGCGTAGCGATATACAATCGCGGTACGCGGTTTGCTACTGACGCGCGAGGCCAAAGTGAGAGCGATTGATTGCTGCGATTGGCGGAAATACACTGCGTCGTCAATGGTTATTATACGTCGTGTTCCATAAATATTCGAAGTGTGTGAAAGCTTTACTTGGTTTCCCAAGGGTTTCCCAAGGTATAAAACACGTAATTTTGGGGATTCTTCGTCCCCTGGTACCGGACATAAAGGGATCCCATAACGCCGGACAGTAAGCATGCCGTTCTTTTCTCGTAAGCATTTATACTTTTGATTATAACTGTTGTTTGTTGTTTTACAGGATAGGAGAACGCAGCGAAATCAAAATGGAAGAGAAGAAAAAGAAAGGAAAATGGACCAAAAAAAAATTGCTAACTGAGTTTGAGAGAAGCTTCGCTGCGGTATGATGTTCCAAAAAGCACTCTACATGACAAAACATTGTTATTAAACCGTGGACTAGCTTTGCTCCAGGTGTTGTGCAGAAAAACCGAACGAAGTGAAATTCTGACTTCACCACCGTGCAAAATCGTTGTCGGAAAAACGAGAATAAAAAGAACGTTAAGGACATGCAGAAAGAAATTGGAAAGAAATTTGAAACAGCGATAGAAGAAAATGGAAAAAACCAAAGGCGTAAAGGCTAAAGGAAAAGGTGGAGCTAAAGCAAAGAAAAAACAATCGTTAACCCAAATATCGAATATAAAAACTACTTGCGGAGGATGCCTTGAGGACCAAGAAAAAGCCTAGATGCAGTGCGCCAGCTGCCGTGGATGGGTTTGTGAAGAATTAGCAGACATCCCTAAATATTCGAAAACTTACATATGCGATTGATGCACAATGTTCTGAAGATGTCCGGCGCTGGGGGCTCGAAGTTAAGTCTGTCTGATACTAGGTGCCACTTGCAGTGACGGCAATTATTTGTACCATAGTTTAAATAAAGTTTTTAATTGTATTTGTGGAAAGGATGCATTTTTGTTAATTTACTTTGGTATTAAACTTTGTTGACGTATTAATTTAGAAAAAAAAATTATATTTCTCAAAGCAGTTTTTTATTGTCCGAAAAGCTTAGGTGTCCGCCACTGGGGGACTTCCCCCTACCTAGGTGCATTTACTGATTACGTCGTCTCCGACGCACCAGATCTCCGGACTCCGGAGAGCCTCCGTCCAAATTTAATTAACTCGGGCTAAATTAGTTAACTCGAGCCTACTTGAAAACAAAAGGTAATTATGCAGTATGAAGACTTTTCCGAAAAACGACGAGAATTTTTTTTTTCACCGACAACTTGTTTATTCCATTATATTGAGTGATATTCTGTCGGGGGATGCTGACATTTCCCATTAATTCCATAAGTTATGGGGTTTTGAAGTTCGCGGAAACACGTGATAAAATAGGGAATTTTTAAATATTTCGACGCCGATATTGGGGAGTTTGTTTGGGTTTTTTTTTGTTCGTTGGCCCTTAGGAAACACGTAGCTGCTTAGCGACATCAAACAAGAGGTGTCGAAATATTACTGCTTTCCGGAAACAGGACAGTTGTGGTCACGAAATCAAAACATATACATCGTTACCTTCATAATACACTATCTGTAAGGAAACACGTATAACTGTTTAGCGAGGCGTCGAAATATTACATGTTTCTGGAAACTTCAAAACCCCATAACGTATGGAATTAGTGGGAAATGTCAGCCTCCCCCGACGGAATATCACTTACTATAATGGAATAAACAACATCATGGCGAAAAAAAATTCTCGTCGCTTTTCGGAAAAGGCCTCATATTGCGTAATTACCAAAGAAAACACCTAACACCAAAAGAACTAGAAATAAAGATTAAACGTCACCCGACTGTGGCACTTACCTGGACGAGCGAGTAAAGTGGCGTGCGCAAATATCGAAAAAAAAAACAATGCCAGTAAGAAAAAAATTGTTTAAGGTTAATTTAAATTCACATAGGAGTTAATGCCCCGCGATCTAAGTGTTCTGTACTTGCTCACCGATGTAATATACACATATTTAAAAACTTTCAGTCAAAGGGTCAAACGCGTCCCGAGGTTAAACCCGTGTACTCGGGACCCGCCATAGCCGTGTCAAGAAAGCGGGATTTCAGCGCCCGAGACAAATGCGCCACGGCAAAAACTCGAACTGAAAAAATTTCTGAAGCTCCGGCTAGCGGGTATAAAAGGCGGAGCGCGAGACCCGCGCGTGTCAGATTCCGAAATTCCCAATGATCGATCAGAGATCGGATTTTTTGAGATCAGTTTCGTTTCCTGTAGGAAGGTTACATCATTTACCCGCTAGAAAATTATCGCGAATGGAAATAGTGGTAGCACAAATCATATCCCGGGGACATCCGAGGATAACAGCCAGCATCAAAGCCCAAGCCCAGCTCCAATGGGAAAAACCAAAAAAAGGCGAGCTGTCGAGAACAGCAACGATACCAATGCCATGAAGAATCGGAAGAAGAATGCAGCAACAACGCTAAGCAACAGATACGACTGCCTATCGGACCTAGACTCAGAAGAGGAAGACCAAATGACAGAAGCCTCAGACCATAGCGAGAAAGGAATAAAAATTGAAAAACCCTCGCCAATAGTTATAAACAGCGAACAACTCAATGTAGAAGCCAATGCCAGCATCCATCTGGACATAATGAAGAACCACAAGGGTACTACACTTAAATTCGCCAGTGCCACAATCATAATATACCCGAAGAGCAAAGAAGACTTCATCCAGATTATCAGTAAACTTAAAAACGACAAACGGAACTTCCACTCCTACGCGACCCCGAGCCAGTGAGAAAGCAAGTTCGTTATCAAGGGTCTACCACCCCTGGACGAAAAAGACATAATGGACGACCTTACTCAATCAGGAATCGAGCCACTAAAAATAAAAAAAATGAAAACAGGACAAGCAGAAAATACGGAGCGAGCACTATACTTCACCTCGTTCAAATCAAGCGTGGACCTAAGAAAAGTTAAAAGTATAAAGTACATCTGCTCAGTGAAGATAAGGTGGGACAAATACAGAAATCCCAAGCAAATATCCCAATGCTATCGCTGCCAAGGATTCAATCACGGGACAGCCTACGGCAACCGGGAGCCCAGGTGCGTAAAATGCATCGGAAACCATCTCACGAAGGAATGCACGAAGACAGCAGAAACCAAACCACAGTGTGTAAACTGTAAAAAAGAGCATCCAGCGAACGCAATCACCTGCGAAATATACCAGCAGCACCTCAGGAGAAAAGAGGAATCCCGGCAGAGAAGCCAGCATCCGAGACAGCAGCGACAGCAGCGGCAGCCACCGCTACGAGAGCCAATAAGCGATACCAACTTCCCAGCGCTCCCAAATCAGTCAACGGAGAGCCACAAGGATCACGAGACGAGGACAACACAGACAGTAACGAATCACAACAACACTAGCTATAGCGCAAAGGTAATACAAGAAACAAGCTCAGGCTACAATAGGGACCCTAGGTTGAGAGCGAGAGCTAGCCAAGACTATCGAGACATGATACACACAAATCAAGCTATGCCGGGATTAGACGAAAATGACAATTTCCATGGGTAACAAGGCATAACCAAGGACACTAACACGCTTAATAACCTATTTAAAGAAATTCAAACACTCAAAACACACTGCGATATGAATAAGATGCGTGAAATGTTCAGAGACTTAAATAAACAACTAGCCGAATGCACAGACAGCATCTCCAAATGTCAAGTATTCTATAACGTCGTTCTCAAATATGTGTAGTACCACTACAACAATAGACCAAAAGTTACATCTTATCCACTGGAACGCTAATGGACTAAAAACAAATCTCCCAGAACTAACTAATCTGATTAGTAAAACGAAAACAGACATAATACTGATAAACGAAACCAAACTCAAACAGCGACACAAATATAAAATACCAGGCTACCAATGCTTCAGAAAAGATAGACCAGGGGACGTAGCAGGAGGGGGAGTTGCAATCTACTGCAAAAACAATGTAGGCTGCTCAGAATTGAATATTGACACCAAAACAATAGAAACGCATGCAATAAAATTAAAAAATAACCTAGTCATTGCAACAATATACGCCAAGCCCCAGACTACAATTAGCCACTTAGACTTAAATAAAATATTCCAGTTGGCAAACTCGGTTATAGCCATAGGCGACTTTAACGCGAAACATGTAAGCTGGCATTGCTATAACAACAACCAAAATGGCAGGCTAATCTTGTACTACACGAATACGACAAACAAAACGGTGATAGCACCGGATAACTTCACGCTGTACCGTTACAATCAAGCCTTACCAAGCGTTGTCGACTTCGGGCTAGTTAAAAATATCAATAACATTACCATAGAAACACTCAATGACTTGGACTCTGACCACTTACCGCTGAAAATTACTCTAAAAAACACACGCACTGAAAAAATAGAAAGAAGATTTCGAAATTACAAAAAAGCAAACTGGCAAGAATTTGCAAGACAGCTCAACGACAAAATTAAACTGGAAACAAAACTCAGGACTATAGATGATATAGACAGTTACACGACGAACCTTACAAACCTTATAAATGAAACCATGTAATCAACAATACCTTTAGTAAAAATCACCAGCACAAACAAAACTCTATCGGATAATATCTCAAAACTAATTAAAACGAGAAACCGGGCTCGCAGACTGTACCAACGGACGCAGATACAAGAATATAAATTGATTCAAAATAAAATCTCAACAATAGTCAGGCTAATGATCAGAGAACATACAAACAAAAAATGGGAACAAAAATTAAAGTCACTGAAAATACAGGATAATTCGATTTGGAAAATGGCAAAAGCATTCACCAGACAGTCAGAAAGCATCATACCCACTCTCCATGGGACGCAAGGCTTAGCAATAAGCAATACAGATAAAGCGAACGCTCTAGCAGAAAATTTTGAAAAGGTACACCATCTCACAGAAAACATGAGTAACAATAGACACTGCGAAATTGTTAGCAGAAAATTCAGAGAAATCCACAACAAACAAGTAGATGTGCTAGATATATTATACACCTCGCCCAGAGAAATAAGTCAAGCAATAAAAAAAACCAGACCCAAGAAGGCCCCGGGGCCGGACGGCATACAAAACATCGTCCTGAAACACCTTCCAAATAAAGCTCTAGTACAGCTAACCTACATATTCAATGCATGTTTCAAACTCAGTCACTTCCCAACACCTTGGAAACACGCAAATCTACTAGCCTTCCCTAAGCCAGGGAAAGATAAGCTCTTCCCACAAAATTACCGCCCTATAAGCCTCCTCAACACCTGCAGCAAGATCTTTGAAAAAATAATACTAAACCGACTCAAACGGCACGAAATACAAAATAACCAAATCATCCAGGAGCAGTTCGGATTCCGCGAGAGGCACAACACGGTGCAACAGTTAGCCAGATTAACAAATCACATTAGCGTTCACTTTAACATAAACAAAGCAACAGCAATAGCGCTACTCGATATTGAGAAAGCGTTCGATACAGTATGGCACAAGGGGTTGATTTACAAACTCGACAGCTTAAATATTCCCGTATACCTCACGAAAACAATAACGCATTATCTCTCAAACAGATCCTTTACAGTAATAGCAAATGGCGAACCTTCGACAAAACAAAACGTAGTGGCAGGAGTCCCCCAGGGCTCCATCCTTGGACCAGTCCTCTTCCTCTACTACATCAACGACATCCCTAGAACAGACAAGACACAGTTAGCCCTATTTGCAGATGACACGGCAATCTTCTCAAGCTCTTGGAACAAAAAAGTGGCGCAAAACAACGTGCAAGCACATGTAAAAGTAATCTCTGAACATTTCAAGAAATGGAAAATAAAAATAAACGAAGCCAAAACAGAGCTAGTAATCTTTAGTAGGAAAACAAAGCGCGTAAATCTCCCACCCTTTACCATGAACAACGTAGTAATTCATCCAAAAAAAGAAGCAAAATACCTAGGAGTAATACTAGACAGTAAGTTAACCTTCACCAAGCACATAGACATGGTCAAAAGCAAAGCCCGTAAAATTAAGGGTTGTCTTTACTACCTCATAAACTATAAAAGCGCACTCAATAGAAAAAACAAACTACTGCTATACAACGCAATAATAAAACCAATTCTCTTCTACGCTGCTCCAGTCTGGGGCAATACTTACAAATCGAATATTAAAAAAATCCAGGTAATACAAAATAAAATACTGCGAAGCATAACAAAAGCAGACTGGCACACAACTAATAAGCAAATACAAGATCAAACAGGAATAAAGGATATCTCCCAAGAAATATATACTAGAACCCAGAAATTCTACCTGGAACAAATCCAAGACATTCCGCTCCTCCAAGATCTCGGCACCCTAACACACCAAAACGCGCCGTTCACAATAAGATATAATTTACCCCACCAGCTCCTACTGCGGTAAATAGACAAAACAAAACAAAACAAAACAAAAAAAACAGAGTAAGAAATACTCAAACACTGTAAATACTGTAAAAAACTGTAAATACTCTACTAAATGTAAGCCTAGATTAACTTAGATTTAAGAAACCCCAAACGCATAAAACACAGGTATGTTTTCCAATTTTTAACCTGTGATACGAAACGCAAATTTCTTGCAAAAGCACTGGCTAACACATAAATGAACCTCAGCACATGACAAACAGCTAGTAGAATTCTAAGGAATAGGAATAGCTAGAATAAGAAGAAAAAAACATTGTAACAGCAAAATGTTATTGATATAAAGATGAATAAAGTGATCCCAAAACGAACCGCGCATGTCATTCCTTCTCCCGACACCTACCCTTCACTTCGCTGAAAGGTGGAGTCTCCTCTTTCACTGAAAAGTGGAAGTCCTGTCACCGAAAAGTGGCAACCTCTGCATCGCCGAAACGATGGCATACTCGCCATCGCCGGCCCTTCCATCGCCAAAAGGTGGCCAATAAGTGTCATTGGTCTTTTACGTGCAGTACCTGGCCGGAGGGCCCAAATTACACGACTACCATTGGGTTCTGGATTGAGATTACGTTTAATCGGCGCGGCAAAGCACACGCGTTATCTCAGTTTGTACCCAGGTACCGAAGCCCAAGTGCAACTACTGATGGACCCAAGTGTCTTTCAATCACTCTCACGGCTCAGCAGGCCGCCACCCAAGCTAATAGCAACAACTAATAGCAACAGGCTGATTACGAATTCAAAGTAAAAATTTAGAAAAAACAGAATGGCAGATCCAATACGACGGAAAATTTCTTCACAAACGTATTTAATTTGAGTGAAAGTCTGGACTCGGGGGTTTTCGAAGTCGCTGATTACGAATTCGAAATCAAATTTTAGAAAAACAAAATGGTTCATAAAAAGCGGTGGAAATTGTTTTCCATAGCGTATTCAATTCGGGTGAAAGTCTGAACTCGTGGGTTTTCGGGGTCGCTGATTACGAATTCAAAGTCAACATTTAGAAAAACAAAATGGCGGATAAAATACAGCGGAATTTTTTTTAAACGCATTCCGTTACTGTGATTCTTTTGAGCCTTTTGTGCCATCCAGAATGCCTTTGTTCTAGCCTTTTGTGACATCCAGAATTACATTTGAAGTATGTAAACTTCCAGACGGCCGGATACCCATTTGTGTAGCGTAGGCCAATTCGTGGACGGTATGTTGTATCTTCCGTGGAAGTCGTCGAACCTTCATTTTCAATTGTGAATGACACAGGAACGTTGAGCCACTCGTCGAATTTTTGGAAGAATTTGATTTCGTTCCTGCTCAATTATTGCCACCTTTTTTTGAATTCCGCAAAATGTATAGATGCTGCAATTTTTTGACACCTCAATTTCAACAATGTCAGCGACCACGTGGATATTTCCGTTCAATACCGATTTCACAAATATGAAAATGTCCTTTCTCGTAAAAGAAATTTCTTCGGTATTATCCAGAGGTTCTGTAGAAAATGGAAAAATGATATTAATAGAAGAATTATCTTCACCAATTTCCTATAAACAATATTTCAGACGCAAAGATTACGAAAAATTGCAGAAAGTCCACACATCATTGCATAAAAATTATAACCGAACCAGAAGTTGTAGCTAAGTAACAATTTCCATTTGGTTTAAGGGGCTATACCAGTATGACACTTTGAACAAATTATTTTTTTTGCCTTTTTCGGCAGTTTATACTTTCAAGAATATCATTATCATTTATATCAATATAATTTTATCTTGCAAAAATCGATAGTTAAATCTTCAAACTCAAATAGCAATTATCCGATTGACTTGAAATTTAAACAGTACTCTCGAATATATTTACTCTACAATGACGTAGGATATTATTGATTGGAAGAAAACTGACGATTTGGCATTGAAAAAAACGACCATTTTATAGGCAAGAAAACAGACTTTTTCATAACTACGCCATTTTGTTAGATTTTGATACTTTTCGAAAATTTTACGTCATTGTACAGAAAAAATCCTTCCAGTTTAGCGACATTTTTTCCTTTTTCGGTTTCAACTACTCAATCGGCCGAAATCATGTCAGCAGTGGAGGAACTTTTTTTGTGCCTCCGAAAGCAGCGCATAAGTCGCTTGGATCTCAATAGTTTTCTATTAAAAAATTATGTAATGTAAATCAAATATAGCCAAATATATTGTTAATTTTCCGAAACATTTAGTTGAGTACTTTTCTTCCAAAAAAATTCCAGAAAATCACCCAAATTTTCAGCGTTCACACTAATATAGCCCCTTACGGCGGGATATACATTTATAACGATCAAAAAATCGATTTCTTTTTTTTTTCTTCAAACGATAGGACTATATATGTAGAACATTTTCCTAAAGTTTCAAAGCAAAATTGGAAAAACTTCAAATGTTACAGCCCATCAACGCTGTGCCTCAGCGCTCGGATTCGGGGCGGGTGGAAACCTCAGATGCGTTTTTCTTAAAACTACATTATCGAAATTGGCATGCAGGATTACTCAAAAACTATTAAGCCGATTAAGTTAAAACTTGGTAGAAATATTGATAATCCTGGTACTTTCTATATGACGAGAATTGTTTTTGAAAAATTGGAAAACTACTTTCTTATGCACATTTTACAGAAATGTTGCGTGAAATGTTGATTTTTGTTGTAAATGCGTGCCAATTCCTTAAATTTGCATTTTCTTCATTTTAATTACCGTCACATAGAAACGATACATGTTCTAACTGAACAAATGTTCGAACTTTTTTGCTAATCAAAGTCTATAGGAAGCTAAACTGCACGCCGATTCGCAACTCCCGCGGCGACCTTGCTGTAACACTCTGCCACAGTTCCGTCATTTTGATGATGAATTAATTTAAAAAAAATTGTTTTGTATACTTAATCAGACTACTAAAGTATACCTAAAGTTGGATAAGCGTAGAACAATTATTTCTTAGTAAAAAAATCCCTCGATATTGCTTATTTTTTTCCTGTTCTAATGTATATCCCGCCTTAAGAGCCGGGGTCGACAAGGGTCTTGATTTATTGCTTTTTTGAACACGAATTTTCAGAACTTGACCAAGAAAAATACCACTACTTTCCTTAATGACTTACTATTTCATACATTGTTAATTATAATTTCGAGCAACACATTCAAATTGTACTTATTTTCTGGCGTAGAATCCATTTTGCAGAATCCAAATCCCTTAACTTTTTGCGATTCTACACGCGTCTGAACTCTGTGTTATTTTCGACGCGCGGCGAGTAACCAATGCGGAAGGGCCCGACGCTCACTAACGGAATGCGTCCCTAAGCCGCGCTATCGAACGACGTCTTTGCCACCCGACACCGACCGGATCCGCAACTCCATTTGCCGATCTGTTCCTGGAGGATCGACGAGACCACGCCACTCAACCACGAGCTCAAAATCCCTCTTCCTCCTCCCACCGTCCCGCGAATCTAGCTACCCTCCGCTCTCCTACCTTGGTAACTGACCAGAGTAAGTTCGATGAGGTTTTCGAACGAATCCTCTCGGAGCTAACCCGTGTGCTGGTTGCCGATTCTCCCCTCCGCTCTTCGGTTTACCCTTCACTAACACCCCCTTCCCCACCTAAGCGGCGCGTTCTCGACCTGCTTTCCACCCCTCCAACTCCTCTCCGCCAGCTTCCCAGTAATGACCGTTCTCTAAACGATACCCCCCCCCCCCCCCCATCGACGAAACTATCAGTTCCCCGGACAAATTCCTCCAGTTCTCGGCCCTTTGCGGGAAGGGAGGCTAGCCGCCGAACCTTTTCAGGGCCAAATGCCCAAACAATACCAACGTAAACGAACCTCTACGCCGGAGGACCCTTTCTCCCCCCACCTCATTGTCGGAGTACGGGTAAACCCCACCCTACGGTTCAGCTATTTCAACAGAGTAATGAATTTCGCATATGTTGAAAGGATGTTGAGGCCGCTGGAGAAAATATCAATTTTTTGTTTTTTTTCGAATGAATTTCAGTTTTGTAGTACGTAAAGATATATGGCATTCATGTGATGTATTTAAAAGAAATTCAGATCTTTGCCTTTTCGATATCTAAAGTACTAAGAATTTTTTATTTTCCAAGTTCGACGTGAGAAAAATGCATACTTCTGGCCTCTTGTCGTTTGCAAAAAAGCTTAACAATCCATGGCTTCGCAATGCCTAAATACATTTTTCATCCATTGCGCTTGATGCGAGAAAATGCATATTTTCAGCTCCCTGATACTTACCGGCATACATTATTCGTTGTCAGTTTGTTTGAAAATGAGAAGCTTATATTTGTGATATTTCAGCATCTGAAAATATGCATTTTCCGACATTTGAATTCGATGCGAGAGAATTTCACTTTTTTGCCTTCCTGCTCCGTTTAACGCAAAGTATTATTTGATTTTCTTTAAATGAATTTTACTGATGGAAGATTTATGTATATTTTTGTCTGATTGCCCTACAAGCCATACACATATCTGGCCTTTGATAGCTGAAGCCCTAACAATTGTTCATCGACGGAGGTTCGACGCAAGATAAATTCATTTTTGTGGCCTCGCGATACCGAAACATATTCATTTTTTGGTGTCAGTGATCGAGCGAACAGACCATATATTCGACGTGGCTATACCTACATGTAATTTTCAGTCGTTGCAGTTGACGCGAGGTAAATCCATGTATTCGGCTCCTTGTTACTTACAGATCCACATTTTTTATTGCCTTCGAGCAATGTATGCAAAATTCATATTTTTGGTTGATCAATACCTGGGGTTATGAATTTCTCTTTCCCTGTGCTCGAAGCATAAGGCTCCCATACTTTTGGCTTTCTATTCTGTTTCGTGTAAGATGTTATATTGTTTGATTGCATGTAAACAACTTTTTCATTAGCGGTCACCAAAGATGTATATTTTATGCTTGAATGATTCAAATTAAATACATTTTTTCGCATTTCCATTTCTAACTTAAGAATTTTCCATTGGCTATGTTCAAGCAAGAAAAATGTATACTGTTGGCCTCTGGATACCTGAAGGTGACAATTTTTGATTGTCTGCGTTTGAGCAAGCAAATCTATACATTTGGCTTGGCGATACTAAAAGGAGTCCACTTGTTGTGCTCGATGCGAAGCAAATTAATCTTTCAGTCCCTCGATACCTACGGGTATACATTCTTCGCTGTCTCTGAGTGATGAAAAGTTCATTTTCCTGATTTTTCAGTACGTGAACATCTATATATTTCCTCAGCTGTGTTCAATGTAAGAGAATTCGATATTTCCTGCTTTTTGTTATTTCCAGTGCCAAATTATATGTAGAAAAGCTCAATGTTCTCCTTGCCACCTTATTCGCAATTTCGAAGAACTTTTCGAGAATAGCATTCGTAACACGGAGAACTTTCGTCAAATTAATTTTTGGGTCTAAAAAGGGCCGTTTGTGTTACGTGTGCACTAGACTGATTCAAAAAAAAAATTATTTTTTTTTCCTTCAGGATTCTCGTGCTATTGTTGGGCACTAATAAAAGAAAATTTCTCTAAAAAGATGGGCGCGGTCACTCAATTTTTAGAGGTGGCTATCTCGACTTTTTTGTATTTGAATTTTTTTTAACGAACGTATTGCATTTAAGCATAGTCATGGCTTCGGATTACGGATAAAAATCACATCCAGCAGCTATTTCGTAACAAAAATAAACTCTAACAATTTGAAAAGATTGCAATATTCACCATTCAAATCCAGGTAGATCAATAATGGCGTCTATACTACTCTCGTTATTCATGTAGATTAAAATAGGTTAAGAAGAATTTGCCGTCACAAATATTGAAGGAGCGTAAATTTTAGAGAGATTTGGACAAACTGTTCAACGTTGCACATTTTCGTTCTGCCCAATATGTTAACGAACTTGAGCGATTATTTTTGCATCACACGTTTCGATGATTTCTCCGTTGTGACAGCAAATTCTTTTTAACCCAATTTTTTAAAAGTTTTTTCCAGACTAGATGGAGTTTTATTAATTTCAAGATTGCATTATTCAATCGACGCGTTGGAATTTCAGCATATTTCCATTGTTCGAAAACTTCTTTCATCCTTTCGTGTGCACTTCGACGTATGGTCAGTTTTTCTCTGTTATGTTTGTAAAAGAACAAACTCAAAACTTTCCGATTTGACGGTAAATGACGGGTACTTATTTTCGGAATTTCCTTGCCGATTAGCCAAATTGTGTTGTCTTCGTTTTTCCGAGCCATTGTTTAAAATTGTCTTTAATTGAGTCACATTGAAAAAAAACAACACCACTTATGTTAAGAATTTAAAATAATAAAACACACACAATATCCACGATGGAATAAAGGTTCTGCGCGTTCTAATTTTCTCTCTCTTTTTTTTGCACTTGGACAGGATGGAAGGAAATGGGCGCTCCCAGGTACGCGCTTCGCTCCACGATTGAAGGTAAGTATGTATATATATATATGTAATTTATTTCACAGCTCTTTTTTTTTGCTCGCGGAAGGCAAGGATCACAGAGCGTGGATATGCAGGTTTAAGACATCGCACGCATTGTTTCTTTTATTATATAATTCTAAGGCTATATCTACGCGGCGTATAAATATATAAATATATAAATAATCTGAATTCACTTAGAGTCTCAAGTCTGTCTTTTTCGCGATCGCGCGCACTCTACCTCGCGTCGCACGTAATGGCGGTTTCTATCGTTTCCCCCGCGTTCACTCTCACGACGTACCCACACAATTCGTCTCAAAAATGGCTAGCGCTCGCTCAGTTAGCGTTAAAACTCCAACCGATCTATTGCTCCGCGCGCGTTCCACACAGCCGACACGCCGGGCACTCTCGGCTCACTTGTGCTCCGATTTTACTAATTGTCTTTGCTCCGATTTCGCTCGCGACTCACTCAGCTCGGTTTCTCGACTACTCTCTCCACGCGGTCGCGTCTCGGCCGGCGTCGCTCTCCGGGGTTCTCCCGGCTCTCTGCTCCCACGTGACCCGCCGGTCATTGGTTGCTGCTTCGGCATCCGCCCGCGCGATGCCTGGTGTTTCCCGCCTCCGTGCGGCGGCGCCACCGTACAGAGCGGAGATCGGCGTCGAATCCGAAGGCTCCCTCCTTGCGTCTCTAACAGCTCGGCCATCCTACTCAAGCTCGCCCTCGAGCTCGGTCGTATAGTCGGCCAACCACCCAGGCGGTCGCTTCCGCCTCCCCGAAGCTCTCGTTGTCACTGCTTCCGCGGCAGCCTCGGCCACTCGGGACACCCCTGTGTCTGACACGGCCAGACTCGGCTCGCCGCCCCTGTCGTCGTTGTCGTTGACGTTGTCGTCCTCGTTGACGTTGTCGCCCTCGTTGACGTTGTCGTCCTCGTTGACGTCGTCGTCCTCGTTGACGTCGTCATCGCTCTCCTCAGCCGGTATCCAGGGCTTCAACTGCGACGCATGAGCGGTTGCGGCGTAGCGTCTACCTCCCTCCTCGCGCAGGTCTGCCACTCGGAAGGTGTCGTGCCCGAGCGCGGACACGATTTCCAAGGGCCCTTTGTATTTGGGATGCAATTTAGACGACTCGCCCGTCGCTTGACTCGTCGTCCTCATGAAAACCAGGTGCCCCGGTTGGTAGTCGTAGTTCCTCTGCCGGCCACGGTCGTATCGCTCCTTCATGATTCGTTGCACTTTTCCAATTCGAGCCCGAGCTTCTCCCTGAAGCTGCGCAGGTTCCCGATACTGGCGCTGGGACTCCTCCAAAGTCCTTCGTAATTCTCCTTCCGACCTACGAGGGACATAACCATATATGAGCTCAAACGGACTTTTGCCCGTGCTGGCATTCGGCAGATCGTTCAGATCCCGTTGGATCTTCGGTAGCGTCGCGTCCCACGAGACGCCGTCTTCGCTTTCCAGGTTGGCCCTGATGGCGGGAACAATCACGGCGTTCACACGTTCCACCTGGCCGTTCGCTTGAGGGTGTCTGGGCGAGTTCAGGTGATGTCGTATTCCATGCTCGCGGCAGAAACCCTCAAAGGCCTTCGCCGTGTAGCACGTGCCTCGGTCCGAGATAATTCGCGCCGGCGCGCCGAATTGCTCCACAAAGCTCCGTAGTTGCTTCACGACGCCCGCCGTCTTCGTATCCTTCTCAGCCCACAGCTGTACAAACTTTGTAAGGTTATCTACAAGTACCAAGGCATACTTCTTGCCGGTTCGACTTGTCACGAACGGTCCCAGATGATCTAGGTGGACCACTTCAAACGGACGAATCCCCGGCGGGATCGGGTGCAGCTCTCCTGCCTGCCGACCTGGTCTGCCCTTACTTAGGAGGCACGTCAAGCAGCTTTGGACGTGTCGCCGAACATACGACCTCGCGTACGGGAAATAATGATGCTCGTACAAGCACGCCAGGGTACGTTCGACTCCGGGATGACTCCGAAGACCGTGGAATCTCACCACCAGACCTTTCCTCATACTCTTCGGGACCACGAACAGCTTCTTCCCTTCGCGTTGTTTATACAGGATGCCGTGCTCCAGGACGTACCCCTCGACGCAGCTCTTGTCGGACGGTGTTCTTGCAGATGCCGCTTTGAAGAGGATGACAGCCTTCTCTCGTACCCAGGGGTCGCCGTGCTGATGCATCGCCGCTAAGTCCTCCTCGGACTCCAATTTTAGGACCGCCTGCGATGCCGCTGCCACCACCGCTTCCACTGGAGCGCGACTCAGAGCGTCCGCGTGTGTCATCTTGGACCCCGCTCTGTGAACAATCTCATAATCGTATTCACTCAACAGATCGTTCCACCTGATGACCTGTGGATTTAACGATCGTTGAGTGCTCAGATAGCACAGAGCCTGGCAGTCCGACACCACGGTGAAGGCGATATTTGCCAGCAATGGGCGGAGCCTCGTGACAGCCCACACGATGGCGAGTAGCTCCAATTTACTCGAGTGGTACCGGCTCTCTGGTTCCGAAGTGCGCCGACTGACGGCGTACACCAGCCTCCATTTCCCCTCTCCATCGCGTTGCATTAAGAGGCCCGCGAGGCCCACCGCACTGGCGTCCGTGTGTAATTCCGTCGCCGCCTTCGGGTCGAATGCCTGCAAGACGGGGGGGCGTGTCAGCCGGTCCTTCAAGGCCTGGAAAGTCTCGCGTTGTTGCCGCTCCCACACGAACGACGCTCTCGTCCTCAGTAGCGACGTCAGTGGTTCCGCTAGTTGTGCGAACCTGGGCACGAATTTTCGAAAATATCCGACCAGTCCCAGAAACCTTCGCACCTCGTGCACCGTGCGGGGCGCCGGCATTTCCCGAATCGCCGCCACCTTGATCTGTCCCGGCTCGATTCCGCTGGCGGTGATTTCATGACCCAGATAGGTCACCCGCTCATACAGAAACTTGCACTTCGCGAGGTTGATCGTGAGGCCGGCCTTCCTCAGCGCCTCCAGGACCTGCCGAAGTTTTACCTGTAACTCCACCCAGCTCACACCTGGAATCAATATGTCATCCAAATAATATAAGACTATTTTATCGCGCAAGGGACCCAAGGCGCGATGCATCGCCTTACTAAAATACGCGGGTCCGTTCATCAGTCCAAATATCATGCGCGTAAATTCTACTGTCTCTTCTGGAGTGATAATGGCCGTTTTATCTCGCGCACCTTCGGCAATTGGAATCTGTAAATACCCTTGCGCCAGGTCGAGCACAATAAATAACTTGCAATTATTTAGTTGAGCGAGGTGCTCGTCTATATTGGGCAAGGGAAAATGCACTCGCTCTGTAATGGCGTTTAATTTTCTAAAGTCTACGCACATTCGCGCTTCCCCCGATTTTTTTTAACTAATAATACCGGACTCGCGAACGACGACTGGGTATCACGCACGATGCCCGCTTCGCGCCATTTTGCGATAATACCTCGCATTTGGGCACGTTCCGTCTCCGTCGCCCTATACGGTTTACATTGTATCGGTCCCGCATCACGTTTTAGCTTAATGTCCATTTCAATGTCCGTTGAACACCCTAACTCCCGAGTCGACAAGGCCACACAGTCCCTGTACCCGTTGAGGATAGCCAGGATCTCCGCGCACACAGCCGGCGGTTGACCCGGTCCTACATCTACGTCATCCTCGGTGATAGGTCTGCGTTGGACACTGTTTCTGATCATCTCCAAATTGTGTATTTCACCGCGCACGACCACTCGTCCCGCTGGACACGTGCTCGACTGCTCGTCCCAATTTATGATCGGCACCGCGGCCTTCCCCTCCGGTCCCATCAGGGTGACGAAAGAGATCGTCCTCGGCGGCAGGCTTACGGAGTCTGTCACCTCCAATCTTCCCATCGGCAGCTCGCACACCTCGGGTAGCTCTTGGCTGCGACTAAAAGTTAATCCGCGTTCTTTTTTCTGAAAGGTTACCCCGGGATATTCGGTGAATGTCCTGCCCACCAACATATCCACCGCTTGGACATTGTCAGGCACGACTTGGATGCGAACTCGAGGCACCTCCACTCCGTCGATACTGATGTCGGCTGTTAGAACCCCACGGCTCTGCACGACGAACTCCGGCGGTCCAAACGGCTTCAACGTGGTCGACGCGGTTTCGACCCGGAAGCCCTCTCTCCACGCACGCGACTCGCGCATGGTGCACTCCGAGCTCCGGGTGTCTACGAAAGCTGGAATTTCTCTCCCGTTCACCACTGCATTTTTGAGATACTTGGAGGCGGTGTGGTCCCGTTCCGTGTCCACTGTCGACACTGTGCGCCTCTCGGGTGCATTTCCCACCGGACACTGACTGCGCAAATGTCCCTTCTGATTACATCCGAAGCAGGTGACCGTTTTCCTTCCTTCGGGGCAGTCCCGCGCAAAGTGTCCTGACTTCCTACAAACGTAACACACGCGCTCTGGGCGACGATGCCCCGGCCCACTGTCCCGTTCAGGCCCGTCCCGAGACGGCTGTTCACTTTTAACTGCACTGGTGCCCACCGCTCGAGTGCGCCCCGAGAATTGTTCACGTTTCGCACCGCTCTCGGCACCTCGACCCCTTTGCATGGCCAACGTTTTATCAAAAAAAATGAGATCGTGCAGCAATCCGTCCATCGAGTACTGCGACGAGGGCATGATCAAATTAAACAGTTCATTTGACCATAGACCGGCCAAAATCTCTGAACGTTCCTCGCGAAAAGATAAACCTAGAGGCGCGCACAAACGAGTCTTTGCGTGGAAATACTTGGACAACGACTCACCTTTCGCTTGTCGTCGGGCTTTCATCCTTGCCCACCTGGTCGACTTGTCGTCGATCACCGCAAATGTGGCTACGAACGCCTCTCGAAACTCACCCCACGTTGTCAGATCTGCGTTCCTGGTGCGACACCAGTCTTTCGCGCCCTCCCTCAGGTGCATCCGAGCCGCTGCGAGGAGATAGTCGTCGGGCCACCGTTGCAGTAGACTCACCGACTCTACGTTTTCAAGCCATTCGCGTGCCCTGATGCCATCGGATTCCCCGTAGAAATACTCGATGTCTCTCGATAGTTCTGGCACCATTTGCACCATCGGTGCTGTCGCGTTTCCCAGAGTGGTCGGGTCTAACCGAGGCTGGGGCCTCTCCGCTTGGTTCGCCAGCAGACCCGCTAACAATTGGATCACTGGTTCTTGGGCTCCGGTAGCCAACGCACCCCGAATTACGTCCGCTAACGGGGGACCCGCGATTTCATCGATGCGCGACGAATGTTTATCGGGCATGGTACGTATTTCGGACGGCACCGGGCTCGCACGCGACGCGTTACCACTCGTCCCTGCGGCCTCACTCGTCAGCCCCGTCCGCACCTGCGCACTCGCGACACCCGCGTCAACTTCGTGTCCGACTCGCGTCACGTGATCGCACACCGCGCGGTCGACCGACTCGGCCCGGCCGCCATCTTGGCGCGGCCCAAACGATTCAGCGTCTTCCCGGAACCCCCTGCCGCGCCCGCGCGCACCCGAACGTTCGAGCGGTATGTCCCGAACGATTCGCTGAACGAAATTTTCAAAGTCAGATTCTTCGACCATTCGTCAGGCCTGTACTCACACTCGGGTTCTCGGACACTTTTCCACACTCGCATCCGAATTAATCCCACTTCTGAATTGTTAAGAATTTTAAATAATAAAACACACACAATATCCACGATGGAATAAAGGTTCTGCGCGTTCTAATTTTCTCTCTCTTTTTTTTTGCACTTGGACAGGATGGAAGGAAATGGGCGCTCCCAGGTACGCGCTTCGCTCCACGATTGAAGGTAAGTATGTATATATATATATGTAATTTATTTCACAGCTCTTTTTTTTTGCTCGCGGAAGGCAAGGATCACAGAGCGTGGAAATGCAGGTTTAAGACATCACCACGCATTGTTTCTTTTATTATATAATTCTAAGGCTATATCTACGCGGCGTAGAAATATATAAATATATAAATAATCTGAATTCACTAAGAGTCTCAAGTCTGTCTTTTTCGCGATCGCGCGCACTCTACCTCGCGTCGCACGTAATGGCGGTTTCTATCGTTTCCCCCGCGTTCACTCTCACGACGTACCCACACAGTTCGTCTCAAAAATGGCTATCGCTCGCTCAGTTAGCGTTTAAACTCCAACCGATCTATTGCCCCGCGCGCGTTCCACACAGCCGACACGCCGGGCACTCTCGGCTCACTTGTGCTCCGATTTTACTAATTGTCTTTGCTCGGATTTCGCTCGCGACTCACTCAGCTCGGTTTCTCGACTACTCTCTCCACGCGGTCGCGTCTCGGCCGGCGTCGCTCTCCGGGGTTCTCCCGGCTCTCTGCTCCCACGTGACCCGCCGGTCATTGGTTGCTGCTTCGGCATCCGCCCGCGCGATGCCTGGTGTTTCCCGCCTCCGTGCGGCGGCGCCACCGTACAGAGCGGAGATCGGCGTCGAATCCGAAGGCTCCCTCCTTGCGTCTCTAACACTTACAAATGCGCTGCGCCAATACAAAATGGCGCCGCGGATGCGCAGTGACATGCGCAGTGGTATGCGCAGTGGCATGCGCGATGTTATGCACAGTGGCTGGGAAGAAATATAAATGAGTTTGAAGACAATATAAGCGTAGCATTTTGAAAATGTAAATACATGATTTATGAATAAAAGCTTATAATTTAATTTTTCGTAAAAAGTACGATATGTTAAGGGGTAAGGCCACTGTAACGGCCAAAAAAAAAAGGTTTTTTCACTAATTTTTTGCTCCCGAAATTGAAGGTATTTGAAAAAAAACTTTTAATGGTGTTATCGGGCATACATTAAACTTTATTATAAAATTTTTTTACAGTAAAAAAAAACAAAATGGCGGTTCCACAGCTATTTTCCCGGGACATGTTTTGCTTCCAGGGCTCCGCGGCACGCAGCACCACTGGTGTACTTTTGAATCTAGAACAAAAAAAAAACCATTAATCTAGAGGGCTATAGCTAGAGAATGTCGATCAGATTTTAAAAAGTATCAATTTTTGTGGATTTGGCGTGCGTTTGAAAAAAAAATTGATTTTTGACGAAAAAAACGGCAAGTTTTTTGTTAATAAAAAATCAATAAATAAAGTTCTTGAAAATTCCGATCGACATTCTCAAGATAATGTAAATGTTCACATCTGGTTAAAATTTCAAGTAAAAAAAATGAAAATTATTCGAGTTATGCTGCGTGCCATTTTGAAAAACCATGTTTCGAGAAAAACGCGTTTAAAGTTTTGCGAATAGTTTTTTATTGGAAAAAATTTAAAAAAGAAGTTAAAAGGATTTAAACTATTTTTAAACTAGAGGGTTTAAACTATTTTTTAAGCCAATAAAAAAAATCGATTTTTCAAAAAATTTACAGTGGCCTTACCCCTTAATGCGTATAAATAAATCTACATGAATAACGAGAGTAGTATAGGCGGCATTATTGATCTACCTGGATTTGAATTGTGAATATTGCAATCTTTTCAAATTGTTAGAGTTTATTTTTGTTACGAAATAGCTGCTGGATGTGATTTTTATCCGTAACCCGAAGCCATAACTATGCTTAAATGCAATACGTTCGTTAAAAAAATTCAAATACAAAAAAGTCGAGATAGACACCTCTAAAAATTGAGTGACCGCGCCCATCTTTTTTGAGAAATTTTCTTTTATTAGTGCCCAACAATAGCACGAGAATCCAGAAGGAAAAAAAAATAGTTTTTTTTTTGAATCAGTCTAGTGTGCACTTATAAAAGTTCTAACCATGTTTAGAGGTTAGAGCTGCGAAATCACTGTAACACATTATACATGTATATGTAGCAAGCAAGATGCAGTCGCGAAGTGCAAGAGAACGCGAGCTATGGAGGCGCTGTGTATACTTGGGCTACGTCACGAAGCTGCGCAGAGTGAGTCTAAAAGGCATCGCTAGCCGTCTCGAAAGGGCGTTGTAATATGTTTATAACATGACCGAATACCTTTATTCGATTCAACAAGCGTGTGAGGAACAATTTTTGTGGTCATAAATTGCTCAGAATTTCGGCCGTCAATTATGAAATCTCAGGATTCAGTGGACGAATAAAAAAATTACCAAAATAAAAAAAGTCCCACTACATTGGTGAAACGTCATTAGATTTTCGATTCGTCGACGCGTTTTCGCGTGGGGTCAATTCAAATTTAAAAAACGACAGTTATAAGGCCAACCTACTGTATAAAATGTATGCGGCATGTTCGTCAGTTCATCAGTGACATCGAAATCGTTAGTGGCGTCGATTTCTTATTTTTCATTACTTGGCGTCAAGGCACTGCCGCTTCACTTCATGTGGAACATCTTGACGAGATGACTTCTTGGAGAGATTTTTTTTATTAGTACAGCCACATTCCAATAGTACGCGTTACGTTTCACACCAAGAGGATCGAGCAATTAAGTGTATCCTTTTTATGCTTTACCGAACGTTACCGCTAAGGCCGCTTTTCAATTAGTGGGCCACGGTTGATGAAATGTACGATGTGCGTAACCGAAATTGCGCAAAAATGACTGAAATCGTTTTTTCATATGACGGCGGTCATATGAAAAATATACAAATATGAAAACTATACAAATAGGAAAACTATACAAACATGCGATAGACATACATACGTATAGAAACCCTTCGGTACTTTGAATGTACGGCCGAACCTCATTACAATAGCCACTCGCTTACTTTTCAATGCATTTATTAGTGCAATTCGCATTTATATTTTGGTTCTCAATGGAAAAAATAGAATATAATGAATACATACAAAGCAGAATGTATTGTCAAGAAATAAAAGGAGATTGGAACAAATGAAAAAAATGGACAGAAAGTATGAGAATACAGAAGTTGCAGATGTAAAGAAGGCCCCCGGTATTTTTTTACGAACTTTCATTAAAGGGGTGGGTAAAACATTTAATTTGATTTAATAGAACATGTACTGTTGTTATAGAAAGAGGAGTTTCCATGAACAGCGTGGGTGATGGAAATAATATAAAGTGCCAACGGAATGTTAGCAGTGAAGCGAGTGAAGTCGAAAGCACTGAATTCAATTTATAGGTTTTTCTTTTGTTTTTCGCGTCGCTATATGTGAGGAAAGTGATTCAGCAAAATAATGTTACTAGACCAATGATATCGACCCACCGAAGTTGAGAATCTTCGAAAATGGACGGTCGGCACTGTCAACATCACCCATGGAAATTTGAATGAATTATTAGACATACTCAGAAAAAGATTACTGCCAGATTTGCCGAAAACATCAAAAATTTTCTTAGGTATGACACATGCAAATCATGATGTTCGACTCATCGAAAATGGTTCGAAAATAGTTAGATAAGTGAGCCCGGAGAATTTGTATATGCTGTGTTTACACAAGGGTTGAAAAAGTGCTCAGCTGATTTTCATGAAGAAGGTTTGATCATTAATATTGTGAGGATACCATTATCAAAATCAGGAAAAAAACGGCCTTTAGTCAATTTTATGTAAAATATTTTACGAGTCTGTTATATACGAACCGTTCGTGGTTGCAATATGCAATGGCGTAAGTAAACCAATGAGGTTGGATGATTATTTTGAAAATTTTGTGACGGAATTGAATCAGCTACAGGAAAAAGGTTTAACACGAAACGAACCGGTATTTCAAGTTAACCCATAAGCTATTGTTTTGTAAAGGAACGAAAGGGTACGGTGACTGCAGCGCATATGAACGTTGTATGATCTATGGGAAATCTATTAAACGATTGGACCCAGACCACTAAACATCAAATTTTCCGTTGGAATTGATAAAGCCTGAGATCGCTATGATGACAATTTTTGTATGATATTTGATGCATTTAGTCTGTATCGAGGCTACTAGAAAAATATCCGAACTATTATTAACTAGTTCACTGAAAGAGCGGTTAAACTTGAGGAGCAGATTAGAACTTTCTCACTGAATGTTGTCTTTACAAGCATAAACTCCACAAGAGTTTCAGTGAAAACTGATGACTAATTGATAATCCTCCTAAATGGAAAGCTACAGACTTCAGATTCTTTTTCTTATATTGTGTCCCAAACATTCTGAAAATTGTAATATCTATGAAGTTGTATAAAGATTTTTGGTTGCTTAGCACTAGCTTTAGAATTTCATGCAATGAGAAGTTAACGTTGCATTACAGAGAAAAACCGAGAAGCTAATTGAAAGTATTTGTATTTTTGCTACCAATTTTATCTGGCAAAGAAGCTTACGTGATTCACATGGACAATCTTAGCAATATAGTGGACGACACTGATCATTTTGGATGCAACTTGAGCAGAACAAAATTACTTTCCATTCGAAAATCACCTCAGAAAAATTAAACGTTTAATTAGAACTCCATATAGACATCTGGCTCAGTTCTGTTGCGGACAGTACGAAAGAAGTATTTTTTACAGAGGCCAACCGAAATTCCTTCCAAATTCCAGTTACGAGAAAAGGTGATTGAAGGCGGAAAAAAAATTGTCGATAAGTTGATTTTCAATGGCTGTAGTACCATTAGCACGACCACTCCAGATAACGCTGTGCTTCTCATCAACGGATGGGTAGTACAAATTCAAAAACTATTTGGATACCACAGATTTTTACAATCTTTTATGATTCAGGGAAAAGTCTGGAAAAAACAACTTATTTACTTATCCTACACATTCAGATAACGTTTATGAATGGAAAATATCATCAAAGTGTTCGGGAGAAATCATTTCCCCTATAATAAGTATTGAGCAGAAATAACTGACCATAATAATGGCAAGAAAACCAAATAGGATTGTTCACGCATATGTGCTGGCATTACTCCGTGTACGATTGAAGGCAATAAAAATCGTGTGTAATTTGAGGACCGATTTTTCGATGTGATAAATAACATGCTGTTTTATGTTTGCATATATATTCATATATATGTAGTTGACTTTTTATTTGTTAAGGCCCTCACGTGTTTTCCCTCTTTGGATCCGACTAGATTTTGCGATAGATTTCAATAATTAAATACCATAAACCATTGAGTCAAAGCTATTTATACCGGTTTGTCCCTACCATGGCCAAGTCTGGTCCTATTGTGGCAATCCCTAGTAGGGAAGCACAAATAAGCCCTGAAGGCCCCGATTTATATTAGGGATGCCCTGTCAATTTTCTGCACGGGGGCTGAATCATCAAGAAATTTGCTACGATCCAAATGCTTCGAGACATCAACATTGACAACCAAAATTAACTTGACCAACCAAAATCACTGTCCCCGATGAACGCGCTTTCACTCTGCGAACTTAGCACCAAATGCATGTTTGGCTAAATATTTATAAGGATCCAGAACAACAGGGACGGCAAAAAACGCGACACAGACCCGCGTCCGTACACAGACCTGCGTCACCAGTTTGGTCAAATTAGTTGCATGCCAATGCAAAGGTAACTGCGGAGCATCCTATGATTGCCGAAAGTCTGGTTTAACTTGTTTTATTTTATATTCGAACTGTTGTGGACAGAAAAGCGATAACGTAACGAAACAAGCGGAAATATTCGATAATGACATCGACGAGGAGACCATGGCCAACGACATCATCGACACGCCGGTCGCAGGTGTCCCCAAATATCGTACCGATGAACTATCGACGTTGAAAATGTTGGATGTCGTAGAAAAGAGTTCAATGACGATACAATTTTTCCCGTACTTGTCGACCGCCAGTTCGTTAGGTCGAAGTTTGCCGGCGAATATCTCGTAAAATAAGATTTTGGGAAAAAAGTGTAAGACGACAATTTTACATAATTTCAGGTTAAATAATATCGGTAATAACGATTTTAACAATTACTCGCGACGTTGGAGAAAAATGAGCAAAAACCATGGCCGATAAAATTATTTTGGCTATAGTTAATTTAATATTAATGTTACGCAAAAGTTGCCAACCAAAAAGGTGGAGAATATTGTTTTTCTATAATGATGATGATAATAATTTTGACCGTAGGACCAGCACTTAATAAGATCATTGAAAAAACGTTAATTTCAATCCAGCGGCCTTAACTCCACCTCCACTGTCCCTCAAACTCCGCTTTACACTTTTAAGAAATCTACAAGCCCATGGCGAAAAAAATCTCCTGGAATTTTGTAATTTTATTAAACATGTAAATGAAAATTGCAAGTGGCAGCATAGAGATGGAAAAACGAGATACAAAATGTACACATAGTCGAAATTTAATGTCAAATCAATTACCAATGATTTAACAATCATTACGAAATATTACAAAATAAAAATTCAGTGCATTTGCGAATAAAACTGTTCGATATATAACACTGTAAAATAAATTCCTAAAAGTAATTCCAAAGATATGGTTTGATGTCCTTTGAAAGCGGTCGCGGAAAAAAGATAATATCACAAATGATGATAACCTTTAGCAATGACGAATAATACCGCAGATAAGTCAGGCTTTTCGGCTTTAAAAACCACATAAAGTAGCTCTATATATGGAGAAGGAAAATGGACGAAAGAAACAACGAACGAGAGGGATAGCGTGGGTGGATTTGTAGAGGTGAGTCCCGAGTGAGCTGTTTGCAGTTCCTTCCCGCAAGCCTCCGGTTTGAATTATTTTGCATACGTGAATGGAAGTTTAAAGTTTGGTCGTTTAACCGGCCCCGCTGCCCATACTTGCCTTTTAGAAAAAAAACCTTTAGGGCGAAAAGAAAAGAAGAAGAGAGAGAGAGAGAGAGAGAGAGAGAGAGAGAGAGAGAGAGAGAGAGAGAGAGAGAGGTGCATAGACAATCGTTAGGATCGCGACTTTTAACGAATGAGGAAGGGATGTATGAGGAGACTAGAACACGGGAAACAAACGTTATGTATTTATGTTATGTATTTATGTATGCATTTATTGTAAGGTGTACATTGCATTGTATATAAGCATAACTACACCACCAACTCTTTACCGTGGGATACAGAGGAAAAATAGAAACTTGTTTTCCCTCCACGCTATCTTTTCATGCACACACACACACACACACACACACGCACACACGCACACACACGCGCGCGCGCGCGCGCACGCACGCACACACACACACAAACACAAACACACACACATAGAAAGTCCTCGTTTACTTTTCTTCGTTCCCTTTTCTTTCTCCGATGTATCCGAGGTTACCCCTCGTAGCCTCCCGCTTGTTTTCCTTCTTTCGAGTGAGTAACTTCCCCGGTGCAAGTTGCCAACTCGTTATGCAGAAACTCATAGATTCGGCAGAGCCGAATATAATGTTCAAACTCTTCCAGCTTGCATGCGCACTCCGCATTGAGCATCGACTGCTCTCGGGGCAAGAAAATAGCATAATTTCCTAACCTGCCGAGGTTAATCGGGTCGAGAAGATGACGGAACGCGACCATGTATTAATTTAACGAATTCTATGTTCTTTGCCTAACATAGCGTTTTTCCGTATGCACGTGTGCACGAGATTACAAGTATCATTCCGTGAAAATGGTGGAAGTAAAGTATTCTATCTATACGTGAAAACCCACGCTCCAAAACGAATATTTGATGACACTCAGTATGTAATCCCGACCGAACTTTCCAATATGAGTACTTGCGACGTAACCCGTTCTGCCCATGCGGCGATACTGTAGTCTTATCTAACAAAAGAGCAGAAAAGAGATCTTGTGGAATGTAGATTTCTAGCCAGCTGACGGACCTTAGCGTACTTCGCACGCGGTAACCTTCTTCGCATTATACCTAAGGGTATTGAATCCAATGATACGATCCAATTTGACAGCTGCGCATTCCATTAAATAAAAGCAGATGTTTCTCGGCCGACTTATTCAGTTACTTCTTGTTAGTGCTACAGTACAGATCGACGTGTCAAGTGTATAAGACCACAGTGAGAATTAAATGAACGTATACATTTTAAAAAGGCAGCCTCCATATATACGTTGGACCACAGAAAGTGATAATCATGACACGAGTACTGCTATGAAAATCCCGATAATAAGTGAGTTGGATGTACAAACGGACGTGTCTTTTGGCTACCGCATTTTGAACTTGCTCATGGTTTTTTCTGCTGTTAGTGAAATATAAAACATATAATGGAAAAGTGAATCGCGTAACAAGTGCGAGATTAGAAAAGTGGCCAATGGAAGCTATTTCCGACTTTCCAATGAAAAATGCAGGAGAAGAATAGAAAATGTTGAATGGAGAAAATGCAAATTCGGCAGCTTTCACAGTCTCTGGGGATGAAACTTGGCAAATAGGGGACTTTTCTTTACTGTATGATGTACCGTCCCTCATTGGGTTTTATTCGTCGAAAGTATTAGCTCATGTGACGATAGTCTCGTATTTTAAAAAATTGTGAATACTGGAGTAAGTTTCATCATACCTAGGAATACGCCGAATGGCTTCTAACCCATACAGATAATTTCCATGCTACCCACAAAGAATCAGCTGGGAAGATGGAGGTAGATGTAATGACAGAAGCGTTCACAAGGTCGACAGAATTGCATAGAGTTAAATTCAGAAACTATATTGAGGATGGAAACAGCAAAACATTCAAGGGTATACTCGTACTTGAGTCGCTGTGGAATGATAATAGCGCATAACGAATGTGATGGCCATCTCCAAAAAGGGTGGTTATGTCATTACGTAATATGAAAAAAGTAAGTGCAGATATTGGTAGAAGGGGAAAGTTGACTGGAGAGCTTATCGATGAACTTACTATTTATTTTGGACTTGGGATGGGGCAGTCTTCAGATTCAGTCGAAAAAATAAGAACCGCTATTTGGGCGACATCCCATCCAAAAAACCACAGCATTGATACTGTCTCCTTAGAGCAGAGTTCTGGTATTCGTGGGAAAAGGCAAGGGTGAATGGGTCACTAAATCACGTAGGAGTTGAAGCTGGACTCCAAATGGAATCTTAATTAAACTCTGCACCATGCCCGCACACATATTGCAGGTTACTCATTCACTTCCGCGAAGCAAATTTTCATAAGTCTCCAACGAAATTGTACTCTACTCAGGGCAGCCTGAAGACTGGTCAGGCCGCTATCAAGGCGCGGTCCGTAATACCGTAGTACGGCACGTCTGATCAGTGCCGGATGTCCCCCGAACCAGTGGACATTTAGTCCGGGGGGCGAGTAGGCACCCTGAACAAAGCCAAGTACCGTAGCCTGTATGCCGCCTTAATATGGCGTCCATGTACGTAGTTGGTGAATCAAGATTTTGAAGTTAGGTTTCATTGACGTCTGCCATACAAACCCCACGAATTCGAATAATCTACACTCTGCGAGCATGTAATAAATGTGGACTAATTGTTTATTATACAAACGAACTGAAGCGATATTATTTAATAATACAGAATTCAAAGTATTTAATGGCGGAACTTAAAATGACTGCGGGTGACTTTTATAAGGTGGGCTTGGGTTTTTTAAGGGTCATGCGCGGCGATTTTGCGACTGAAAAAAATATGGTTTTTCAAGCTCCCTTTGAAAAAAAATATATCGCATTTTTGTCATGCACAGTATTTGCCAGAGAAAATAGCGTATTCTGGGGAAAAATAAATATTCCATTTTGCGTGCAGGAAAATGAAGTTAACAAAATTCCGAATACGGAACACTCCCGAAAAATTTTATATGTGCCCCCCGTCACAGAGAAAAAAATGATCAAACATACGATTTAAAGCAGATTGATCGGAATTGTATCAGTGGAACAAATGAGGTAAATCAGACACGGGCGCGCTATAGGAAGTGCTAGTCTGCTGACGTCATAGCTGCAACTTCCGAATGTTCGGCTGTCACAGGAAGTTGGTCCTATGACACGCGGTCGACCAGAGGGATCTGAATGTGTCCCTATCCGAGAACATTATTGAAAAGAATGTCAATTTCGAAAATGTTCGAGGATTCGCTAATAACTTTGAAAATAAATAATTCTAGCAATACATTTTTAAGTAATCCGGCGTGAAATTATTATTTTTTACCAAATACTACGAGTATTTTTATTTTTTAATGTTGCATAAATAATCTGAACATTCTGCACTTACATAATTTATAAATCGTAAATTCTAAATATAAAAATATTCTACATAATTCTAAATATAAAAATAAATATCGTAAAATTTTGTAGTTACAGGATTTTAAGATAATTTATGAAACACTAAAAAAAACGAAAATACTCGGAGGATTTGGTAAATATTAATAATTTCACGCGAAATTACTTTAAAATATAGTGTTAGGATTATTTATTCCAAAAGTTGTTCGCGAATCGCATATGATTTAAAATATTATTTGCGGAGCGTGAAGTCCTCGAACATTTTCGAAATGGACATTATTTACAATAAAGTTCACAATCGTAACCCTCAATCCGTGAAAGTATTTGAGGCACCTTGATCCCGTGAACCTAGGTCGTTTTCGTTTTTGCACTACCAAACCAACAATTGTCAATAAAAAACATCTGAAAAAATGCATGGTCAATCTTTAGGCCGTAGTTCTCAAGGAAAAATAAGGTTCTTTTCTTTCTTAGGTTTAATATTTTTGTAAATTAAATATTAAGCAACCTGCGAAGAAAATGATCTTGGTCAGGACGAAGACGACCCAGGTTCGCGAAATGCAGGTCAAAATTATCTACACAATCGGTCAGATTGGATTGAGAAGTCTGACGATTGTGCGAGAACGACGGTAGGAGCATTGTTTATTTAACAAAGATAAAATCGGTGCTCGGAATGGTTCTCGGAATGGTTCTCGGAGCCTCGATCGGACATTCCCGATATTACTGCCCCGAATTCGCCTCCGTCTTTATCTTACTTCCGGTCAGATTGGGTCAAGAAGTCTGACGGTGCTGCGAGAACGACGGTAGCAGCTTTGTTTATTTAATAAAGATAAAATCGGTGCTCGGAATGGTTCTCGGAGCCTCAATCGGACATACCCGATATTACTGCCCCGAATTCCTCTCCGATTTTATCTTACTTCCGGTCAGATTGGGTCGAGAAGTCTGACGACGCCGCGAGAACGACGGTAGGAGCTTTGTTTATTTAACAAAGATAAAATCGGTACTCGGAATGGTTGTCGGAGCCTCGATCCGACATTCCCGATATTACTGCCCGGAATTCGTCTCGGATTTTATCTTACTTCCGGTCAGATCGGGTCGAGAAGTCTGACGATGCCGCGAGAACGACGGTAGGAGCTTTGTTTATTTAACAAAGATAAAATCGGTGCGCGGAATGGTTGTGGGAGCCTTGATCGGACATCCTCGATATTACAGCCCCGAATTCGTGTCGGATTTTATCTTATTTCCTGTCAGATCGGGTCGAGAAGCCTGACGATGCCGTGAGAACGACGGTAGGAGCTTTGTTCATTTAACAAAGATAAAATCGGTGCTCGGAATAGTTCTCGGAGTCTCGATCGGACATTCCCGATATTACTGTACCGAATTTGTCTCCGATTTTATCTTACTTCCGGTCAGATTGGATAAGGAAGTCTGACGATGCCGCGAGAACGACGGAAGGAGCATTGTTTATTTAACAAAGATAAAATCGGTGGTCAGAATGATTCCGGGGCCTCGATCGGACATTCCCGATATTACTCCCTCGAATTCGTGTCCGATTTTATCTTACTTCCAGTCAGATTGGGTCGAGAAGTCAGACGATGCCGCGAGAACGACGGAGGAGCTTTGTTTATTTAACAAAGATAAAATCGGTGCTCGGAATGATTCTCGGAGCCTCATCGGACATTCTCGATATTACTGCCCCGAATTCCTCTCCGATTTTATCTTACTTCCGGTCAGATTGGGTCGAGAAGTCTGACGACGCCGCGAGAACGACGATAGGAGCTTTGTTTATTTAACAAAAATAAAATCGGTGCTCGGAATGGTTCTCGGAGCCTCGATCGGATATTCCCGATATTACTGCACCCAATTCGTCTCCAATTCTATCTTACATCCGTTCAGATTGGATCGAGAAGTCTGACGATACAGCGAGAACGACGGTAGGAGCTTTGTTTATTTAACAAAGATAAAATCGGTGCTCGGAATGGTTCTCGGAGCCTCGATCAGACATTCCGAATATTACTGCCCCGAATTCGTCTCCGATTTTATCTTACTTCCGGTCAGATTGGATAAGAAAGTCTGACGATGCTGCGAGAACAACGGAAGGAGCATTGTTTATTTAACAAAGATAAAATCGGTGGTCAGAATGGTTCCCGGGCCTCGATCTGACATTCCCGAAATTACTGCCCCAAATTCGTCTCCGATTTTATCTTACTTCCGGTCAGATTGGGTCGAGAAGTCTGACGATGCCGCGAGTAAGATAAAATCGGAGACGAATTCGGGGCAGTAATGTCGGAAATGTCCGCTCGACTCCCCGAGAACCATTCGGAAGACCGATTTTATCTTTGTTAATTAAACAAAGCTCCTACCGTCGTTCTCGCAGAATTGACAGACTTCCTTATGCAATCTGACTGGAAGTAAGATAAAATCGGAGAAGAATTCGGGGCAGTAATATCGGGAATGTCCGATCGAGGCCCCAGTAACCATTCCGAGCACCGATTTTATCTTTCTTAAATAAACAATGCTCCTACCGCCGTTCTCGCACCATCGTCACACTTCTCGAGCCAATCTGACCGGAAGTAAGATAAAATCGGAGACGAATTCGGGACGGAAATATCGGGAATGTCCGATCGAGGCCCCGGGAACCATTCCGAGCACCGATTTCATCTTTGTTAATTAAACAATGTTCCTACCGTCGTTCTCGCACCACCGTCAGACTTCCTTACCCAATCTGACCGGAAGTAAGATCAAACCGGGGACGAACTCGGGGCAGTATTATCGGGAATGTCCGATCGAAGCTCCAAGAACCATTCCGAGCAGCGATTTTTTTTTTTTTAATAAACTACTCCTACCATCGTTTTCGCATCATCGTCAGACTTTTCGACCCAATCTGACCGATTGAGTAGAGAATTTCAACCCGCATTTCGCGAACCTAGGTCGTTTTCGTCCTGCCCAAAAATATTTTCTTCGCATGTTGCTTAATATTTATTTTTTTACCATATTAAACATAAGAAAGAAAAAAAACCTTTTATCCCTTGAGAAGTACGGCCTAAAGATTGACCATGCATTTTTTCATATGGTTTTCATTGACAATTGTTAGTTTGGTAGTGCAAAAACGAAAACGACCAAGGTTCACGGGATTAAGGAGCCTCAAATACCTTCACGGATTGAGGGTTGAGATAACCGATTGAACATAATCGATAGATTGTGAACTTTTTTGAAAATAATGTTAATTTCGAAAATGTTCGAGGATTTCATGCTCCGCAAATAATATTTTCAATCATATGCGATTGGACTTTTGGAATAAATAATCCTAAGATTACATTTTAAAGTAATTTGGCGTGAAATTATTATTTGTTACCAAATACTACGAGTATTTTCGTTTTTTTCCTGTTTCATAAGTTATCTCAAAATTATGTAACTACAGAATGTTCAGATAAATTATGCAACATTAAAAAACAAAAATACTCGTAGCATTTAATAAAAAATAATAATTTCACGCCAAATTACTTGAAAATGTAGTGCTAGAATTATTTATTCCGAAAGTTATAGCGAATCCTTGACCATTTTCGAAATTGACATTCATTTCAATAAAGTTCTCTGATAGGGACACTTTCAGATCCCTCTCTTTGACCGCGTGTCATTGGAGTCTCAACCAACTTCCTGTGACAGCCAAACACTCGGAAGTTGCAGCTGTGACGTCAGCAGACTAGCACTTCCTCTAGCGCGCCCGTGTCTGATTTACCTCATTTGTTCCACTGATTAAATTCTGGTCTATCACCTTTAAATCATATGTTTGATCTTTTTTTCTCCATAACGGGAGGCACAAATAAAGTTTTTCGGGAGTGTTCCGTATTCGGAATTTTGTAAATTTCATTTTCCTGCACGCAAAATGGAATATTTATTTTTCCCCAGAATACGCTATTTTCTCTGGCAAATACTATTCATGAAAATACGATATATTTTATAAAAAAACACGATATATTTTTTGTCCAAGGGAGCTTGACAAACCATTGAAAATCATATTTTGCGTGCGTGCGTGCGTGCGTGTGTGTGTGTGAGAATAAAAGTGAATTTACTACTTTTGTCGAAATTACATGCGTGTGTTGTTTTCACAGCCTAAGGGCCTTTGCACACGGCGTATTTTCTACGCGTAGACGACGCGATACAAATGCCATACACACATGATCTACATGCTTTTGGACTGAAAAACGCCGAAAAAAGATCAATTGTTTATCGCATTTGTATCGCGTGGTCTGCGCGTAGAAAATACACCGTGTGCAAAAGCCCTAAATGGGCCAAAAATTCAGCGGTAACAATATAATTATTGTTGCATTGTAATGATGCAACCTTGAACATCATACATAGAATTATTGACATTCTGCAGAATAGAATTACACTGATAAAGGTAGGAAAGAAAATAAGAAAGCTTACACAAGTGTTAGGATGGCCAAATAGGCGCGCTCAGCTCTAGAATAAGAAGGCATAGGTCAATCCCGTGGGTAGGTAAAACTCTAACCAGGCAGAATTCGTTTTAATTTAATTATCATATAGGCAGGAACAGAAATTAGGTATATGGAAACAAAACATACTGACAGAATTTGTTTATTCATAATTTTTGGATTATTTCTATTTGTCATTTCAGGCATAGATACGGCAGCCAGATCAGAGCCCGCAAGGGTATACTGATCAGGTCCGTACCCGGTATCCGCTTTAGGGCCGGATGCAAAAAGCCTTGAATATGATCGCATGATATTCGATTAAACTGTCTAATTACGACAATGATATTAACTAATTCACATAGTTGATGTCATACAACAAATAATTATAGGAATTCATATGGTCTCTTATGCCACATCGGCTCCTAAGATAGTACAAATACTCGGTAGTGTAGAGGCAGCGTGTGTAGCCATAGGTAAATAGGTTGTAAGTTCAATTTCATGAATGACGAATTATGATATAAAATCTTGTGGTAGAACTCTAAATTAAGTATTTCGTATTATTTTGGATTTATGAGATATTCTGTTCTATATTATATATTCTGAAAAATATATTTGAAACAAATAAGGCCGTAGTAGGCCGTGACACAGGGAAAAAACTATTTGATTTAAATAGGTCCGATTTAAATTAAATATTTTTTTAACAGTGCAATAAAGAATCTGAGAAGATGGTGGTTTCCGAAGCAACAGCGAACTTCTCTCTTCGAACTGCATGACAGGTCTTGATTTTGTACCCCATTCAGGCATTGATTTTTTACCCTGATTAGGCCTTGATTTTTTATTCCGATAAGTTAAAAAAATGATGAGGGCTTGATAAAAAATCCTTATCAAGGCCGGAAAAAGAAAACAGGATACCTCATCAGGTCTTTCTTACAGCTGGAGTAAGATTCCTACTCGGGAATGAGCGAAGTAAAAGAAACCCGTGACAACGGCGCTGCAAAACGCACAAAAAGTACATTCGAAGCTTGTGCTCTCGCTGTGTACTTTGACAACTTGCCCTGCAGTATAAGACAGTATGTACACAACCGCAATCCCGCAACTCTCCAATCCGCGCACGAACTCACGAGTAAAGATGAAAAGAACATCTAGCGATCCTGATACAGGACAAATTGATGTAAAAATCGTATAGAACCATGGTATATACTCACTATGAATGTGACTGAATACCTGGGACGAACATTGTAAATCGCAGGTCCATGAGAATTTAGATTTGTTCACCGCGTCGGCTCGCATACTTGACTTACATAGTGCTATTGTGCAAATACCACAGAGATTGCCCTTGCAGCTCTCGCGGGCAATACAGTTACGATGCGTTGATACGAGACAGGAGTCCTCCTGAAAAAACATTGTAACGAGAGCATCGACCCGAAATCGATCTAATTACTCCTGGAAACGCGAGTGTAATTGAAGCTCGTTAAATGGCGGGCGTACGCCGAAATGACCGCATAATGACGTAAGTTACAGAAACAAAACTTCTCCAGCGTGGAACGTTGACTTGAAATGAGATGAGTATTTGAACTAGATTTCCAGTTGTTAGATCAACGTGTCGACCTCTGCTCAGCAACATTCGCTCCCAACACATTCCTTGAATTTATAATTGCAGGTTGAACGAACTTACCTTCAGGGGCCAGTCGACTTTGGAGCCACGAAAAAAGGCTATTTTCGCGATGTTTTTTGAGGATTGTATAAAAGATATGAATATAACACTTGTTGGGCTTGATAAATAAAGTCTTGACATACATTTTTTTTAATTTGCTTCATTTCTATTCATTTTTAAGTACAAAAACTATAGTTCAACGTAACGCCTCAAAAATAGGTGTGCTAGGTTGCTCCATCACAATTCGGCAACGGCTTGTCTGAAACAGAAAATCAAAGTCCATTAGATTCAGTATGACACCACCTACAAAATGACTCTCGGATATAAAGCTTTATCAAAAAATAAAAAATGGTAGATGAAAAACGAAAAAAGTAATTTAAAAAGCGTTTTTTCGTAGTTTTACCCAATCAAATAGTAAAAATTAAGATTCTTAAACCATCGAAGGTCATCTTGTTGCAAATCATGTTTACTATATGTGGTTCAAATTTCAAAAGAATCGGTTTACTAGAGATACGATGGAGCTAGATTTTCAAAATGTTTTTACGAGAAAAAAGCGTTCCAAGTTTATACCATAAAAACTCTTACTTAAACTCAATCAGTAATTCCTGCACCATACAAAATGCCTTCTGATTCCTCATCATTGTCGATTTCTTCAGGTCGTGCTTGCTTTCGATTTTTTGAAATTTTCAAAGTGGACTGGCCCCTTAAGTGAAGTTCGACTGTAATTGTATGAGCTGATTTGTCCGAATATATCAACACGTAGTCACGATAGTTGTACTACCTATTGCCACAGTTGAGTTAAAATAACAATATCGCATCTAGATAGGTGGCCCTAGGGTATGCGCATCTTCGCCGTTATATTTAAAAGCCCTTAAATTGCAGTTTCTTCATAATTGAGGATTGGGTGAAGGGTTTGCGAATTTTGGGGGGGGGGGGGGTGATGATATATTTGGTCGAGACAGCTCATACAATTACAGTCGAACTTCACTTAAGGTAAGTTCGTTCAAACTCCAATTGTATTTCGTTGTCTCGTCCTTTATATAAACACGTAGTTGTTCAAAGCATGTGGCGATTTAAGTCTATGACCTCCCAATAGCCTCTTATCTCTCACGCGCGTTGGCTACAACTTTTTATTTGATTAAAGGGATAACTTGACTCTAAACATCGCTAATAATTGTGAAAGCGAAATTAGCTGACCGCAGCATAGGCTGATTATAGAATCGACTGAACACGCTCGAATTTTCCGTCCGGCCCGCCGCTCTTCGGATTACCTCGATATTTACTCCTTTTCGAGCCGCAAATGAAGGCGCCGAATATTTTGGTATCGATACCCGCTTTTTCAAGCGTTTCCTTAATCCACCGACCGATCGTTTGCGATGACGCTTGCCTGTCAGGTATTCTAAATGTAATAAACATATTGGATTCCTTTCTGCGCACCTTTGTCGTTTGATGGATGTACTGCTGAAGAGCAGACGCAGTGCAGAGCACTGGTTTTTCCTCTAAAAAGGGGATATTCAAAAGAGACTGACTCCTAGTCGTCCGGACGTTTTTGTGCAATCCGGTATTTTTATTTGAGCTAGCGTCCCCGTTATCGTGATATTCTCTGTTTTTATCAGCAACCGGGTTTGGACGCGTTGTGCAGTAGTCAGGGCAAGCAATGTCACTAATTTCTTCGTGAGGTTTTCCAGTGATAACTGCGTATTGGGATATAGTGTCGCTAGGTATTTTAGGACTGGATTTGGGTCCCAGATCATCGGATATTTCGGCTTTGCGGTTTCAGTACCGCTATACCTTTGCAAAACCTTAGGATTCTTGGATCTTTTCCCAGCTCATTTGACGATAGGAGAGAAATTGCTGATCTGTACATTTTCAGCGTGCTATAAGATTTTACTTTCCTGGCAAGGGATGCAAATAATTGTACCGCTCGAGCAATGGAGTAGTCGAATGGAGAAACTTTTTCTTCTTGACAAAATATCCACCAAAGTCGTAGCGCTTGTTGTATTTCCTGACGGTTCCTCCGACACATATTCCATCATAATGATTGATGCTTCATCCGGGACACCTTTGAGCGTAAACGCTTACCTGATAAACGAGCGGCAACCAGGATAAGCGTCGTGTCCAATGGGTGTGCGTCTCTGAAATGGCAGGTAAGCAAGTTCTCGTGTGGCTCTAGAATTATTTTTTCCGTTACTACTAAAGATTCAAATAGGGGAAACCAGGGTTGAATCGGCCAGTACGGAGCGACCACTACCCTTTCGCCTTGTCCATTTGGATTTTTTGCAATACTCGTGATACCATTGAAAATGGGGGAAAGACGTAAAAGTAATCGTCCGACCATGAAACTGTAAACGCATCTATTGCGATCTCGTCCGGATCCCGGTGCCATGAGCTAAACGTGTGACACTTTGCGTTTACGGATGACGCGAAGAGGTCTACGTCAAATTTTCCGAGTTTTGATCGTATTTTATCAAAAACCCAATCGCCTAGTTCCCATTCCGTTTCTCGAGGTACGATTCTCAACTCTTTATCAGCTTCTACATTCTCTTTAGAACATATATATGAGGCAAATATCCACATTTCGCGCTCTTCACACCATTTCCAGATGCTTTTACACATGTTGCTGAGTTTCGAGTACTGCACGATTCCCATCCTATTTATGTATGATATCGCTGTGGTGTTGTCTATCCTGAGCAGGATTTCGCACCCTCGTTTTTCACTTGCAAAACATTTGAGGCCGTAAAAGGCTGCCAGTAATTCCAAAAAATAATATGGTGTTCTTGCTCGTCTAAGCTCCACCACCCATGGGCCTTCTTCCCCTTGCAGAATGCTCCCCATCCAGAGCGAGCCGCGGCCGTGAATATTTCTATCTCGAATTTATATGACCTGATAGGGTTAGATTGGTCCACCAATCTAAGTCTGGTTTCAGACTATTCTTGAGGCTCATATATTCATCAAAGTTGTCATCTACTTTCTTGGATGTCCTGAACTTTTCGCGTTCGAATTCTTTGGTACATATCCATCCATAACTAATAGCTGGGTTTGCTGCTACAAGGACTCCGATGAACTGAGCGAAATATCGAGTCTTACATTTTTTCTTATTCCGGCAGGACGACGCTAATTTTAGAATCGATTCTTATTTCTTTTGAGTCAGTGAAACTGCCATTTTCTAGGTGTTGAAGATGAAGCCCAGGTATTAACATTGGTGGCTTAGTGTTAACTGGCATTTCTCCAGAGATGGGCAATAATGTAATCGAATAAAATTCAATTATAGATTATCCCAGTAATGTGTAATTGAACCTCACATTAATTACTCATTGAATGGGTAATGGATAATTGAAACACGATTTCATTACACACTAAGCTGGTAATGGATAATTGAAACATGATCGAATTACACATTACACGCTTAATGGGTAATTGGACTCTGTTAAATTAAGAATTACATTGAGCATTAAATAACAATTGTAATTTAATTACATTTGTAACTCAATTACAATTGTAATTCAATTAAATTTTTAATTTAATTACAATTGTAATTTAAATACAAATGTAATTGAATTACATATGTAATTTAATTCCAATTGCTATTTAATTATATCTGCAATTTAGATACATTCATATGATTCGGATAGGAGTAAATGTTAAAGAGGCTACGTCACATCTGACCCGACGACAAAATATCCGCGACAAAATATCCGAGGACAAAATATCCGAAAGACAAAATATCCGAAAGATAAAATATCTGAAAGACAAAATATTCTCATGACAAAACATCCGCGAGACAAAATCCTAAATCTCGTCCACCACATCAACGGGGTCGCGCGCAAAACACCTTTGTGGGGTGTGTGAGATAGTGGGGTGGGGGCATAATACGAGCTTCTTCATTGCACTTATTTCTTTATTGTAAAGTTTTTCTACACTTTAAACTGTAGCACTACTGACACTACAAACTGGCAGCACTACTGACACTACAAACTGACAGCACTACGGACACTACAAACTGACAGCACTACAAACTGACAGAATAAATTTCAACGGCATGACTGTACACTTTAAACTGTACAGTGTTACAGTGTGGGGTGTGTGAGATAGTTTGTACTGTGTAATTTGTTGTACAGTAATGTAATGTCTGTACAGTTTACACTGTAATGTCTGTACAGTTTAAAGTGTACACCTTTGTGGGGTGTGTGAGATAGCGGGGTGGGGGCATAATACGAGCTTCTTCATTGCACTTATTTCTTTATTGTAAAGTTTTTGTACACTTTAAACTGTAGCACTACTGACACTACAAACTGACAGAATAAATTTCAACGGCATGACTGTACACTTTAAACTGTAGCACTACATACACAGCAGAGAGAAAAACATTGACTGTCTCATGAAGCCAGTTGTCCGAGTTTAAGAGTAATAACGTTAATCATAGATTTAATTACCGACAGCGGATATAATATCGGCAGATATTTTGTCTTGCGGATATTTTGTCATGAGGATATTTTATCCTGCGGATATTGTGTCGTCGGATATTTTGTCGCGGATATTTTGTCGAGGATATTTTGTCGTCGGGTCAAAACGCGTGTTACCGTTAAAGAGACTATGCGAGGGTGCGGACCACCCTATCTGTACCCAAGTGCGTGTCTTTAAGTGAAGATATATGACTGTATGCTTACCTGGGTGAGTGGATGCCTAACATTACGAGTGCGTGTATGTGTGTTCGCAAGCATGTGTACATGTGTGTGTATGCGTATGTGCACGGGTATGTCGAAATTCAAAATGGCGGACCAAAAAACAATATTTTATTTTTTTGAAATAAAAGCTGATACTCGGGGTTTTTCAGGGTCTCTGAATCCGAACCTGAACTCACATTTTCAAAATTCAAAATAGCGGATCCAACATGGCGGATAAAAAATCACAATCTTTTTTTTTTAATAAAAGCTAACCCTCAGGGGGTTTTTGGTGTTGTTGAATCCAAATCTGAAAACAGATTTTGAAAATTCAAAATGGCGGATATAATTAACGGATCGGAAGAAAAAACATTTCAATTTTTGGCGAATATAGTGGAATATAGGGGATGTAAAATTCGAAAAATCGTTTGATTCCGACAAAAGTATCTTTTGTTGTCAAGGTCGTTAAATACAAACCTAACACAAGATTTTTTTTCATTATTTTCAACGGTAAATACAATATCGTAAATGCAAATTAAAAATATAGTTGCATTTCGACAAGAGTGAGTATACGTCGGTTTTTGAGACCAATCCATCACATCTGGAGTTAAATTTTCAAAATTCAAAATGGCGGATAAAAAACAAAATTTAATTTTTTTGAAATAAAAGCTGATGCGCGGGGGTTTTGGGGTTGCTGAATGCAAACTCCATATGGAAATAGCGACTTCAAAATGGTTTCTACAAAACTCAAAAATTGTCGGATTAGGATGAAACTTGTGCTTTCCATCTCTTCCACTCAGCCAAACTATATTTATGTTTAGTAAAGTTGGAGCGATCGTTAGATTTCTTCTGATTTTTTTCTGTAATGTCTCATTTGTTCAATTTTTTTCAATTCTTCGTAGACGTTTCAAAGCTCTTTTGAATTTCGAATATTTAGATTAACTTGGGATCGTGTGACGTCAACAACTTTCGAGTGAGAGATTTCGTTTTAATGAAATAACATTTAGCTTTTTTGATCCACCATATTGGCCCCACCATTTAGAAGTTATAAAATTTGATATGGGATTTGAATTCAGTGACCCCAAAATCCCCGAGTGTTAGATTACATTTCAATATAGTATTCGATAATTTTTATCGAAATTTCCAAAACAACTAAAATATTAATTTTTTAATTATATTCATTCTTGAATTCAGTAAATTGTACGATTAATTTTTTTTAATTTTATTCATCTTTCTGCATTCTTGTGTTATTGTTGATACAGCATACGTCGGAATATGATAATAAAATCAATTCAGGGGTTACGTGAGATTCGAAGCAAAAAAAAAATATTTTCTCCATTAAAAAAATATAATATATGAATTTTTTAATCAAAATGCTAAGCACATAAATGAGCAATATTCCAACAATATTTTTTTTAAATTCATCAAAAAATTTAGAATATTCAGCCGGTGAGACCTGGTTTCCGGAGACCCCTCAAAAACGGTGCACACAATTTCTCAAAGACTAATGCACCTCTCATTTTGAAATTTTGCACACTTCTTCAAAATAGCATTGACTAGTGATTGAATGAAGGTTTTTTATTCAGATTGCGACTAATTCTACAAGGCTATACGTAGTGTAAATTGTACCAAAAATTGAACTTTTTTGCATACAACTCTGCCAAAAATTCAAATATCAATTTTTTTAAAATCCTTCGTCCAATCACTAGTCAATGCTATTTTGAAGAAGTGTGAAAAATTTCAATAATATTGGTGCATTAGTTGTTGAGAAATCGTGTCCACCGGTTTTTTAGGGGTTACCGGAAACCAGGTCCCATCGGCTGAATTTCCCAAATTTTCGAATGAATTTTTGGCTAAGTATTGTTGAAATGTAGCTCTTTTATATGCTCAACATTTTAAATAAAATAATTTGTATATCATATTTTTTTAAATAGAGAAAATATGCTTGTGTTGGCTTCGAAACCAACGTAACCCCTTAAAACAAAATTATTATGTTTAGGCTTGGTGCCCGTTTCTCCCACAATCCCGGTATTTAGCCGTGGTGCCCGTTTTGCTTTACTGTCCATTTTGTTACAAAAGTAAAAAATTACAAATGTAATTTAATTACAAAAGTATTTTTTTTCCTTAGGTACACGGTTATCGCGTTTGTTACCTATTCTTCCCCTCATTGTGCCCATTTCTTTTCTCTACTGTTTACTCCTTTTTTCTCCATCTTTCTCACTGTTCCCCCCTCTTGCGGCCGCAGCCGACTTTCCCCTCTGTATTATATTCATCATGACATTTCTGTCATGGGTATAGTCAAACTGCAGAAATCCTACACCAATACAGCCGGTCATCGAGTTCGCCCCCCAGTCGTGGAACTAGTCTCATTTCGCCGCGAAATGCCGAAGAAAAACTTTTCACGACGAAACGTACGCGACTGTGATTCGAACCCGCGACCTCCCGGTCCGCTAGTTTAGTGGCGAGCACGCTAACCACTAGACCATCGCACCGGTGGTTAAATTACAAAAGTAATTAAATTACAAATGTAATTAAATTACAAAAGTAATTAAATTACAAAAGTAATTGAATTACAAAAGTAATTAAATTACAAAAGTAATTAAATTACAAAAGTAATTGAATTACAAAAGTAATTAAATTACAAAAGTAATTGAATTACAAAAGTAATTAAATTACAAAAGTAATTAAATTACAAAAGTAATTAAATTACAAAAGTAATTCAATTACGAATGCTCGAAGTAATTTTTAATGAAATAAATTCGAATGACCAACAATCGAGATAATTTGTAATTAAATGGTTTTTCATTACAAACGCTAAAAGTAATGATTAATTAGATATGTAATTTCGTTACGTGGGTAATGGCCCACGCCCATCTCTGCATTTATCACGATTTAGTATCAACCCCAGTGACTTAAAGATATGACTCGTACATTCGAAATTCGTTAGGCATTCAGCTTCGGAACTCGATATAAGCAGGATGTCATCTACATATACCACTGATATAAAACCGTTGGCTCTTAAATACTGGACTACCGGCTTTAACAGTTTTGTAAACACGTATGGAGCGGTGTACAATTCGAAGGGCAGACAGTTGAATTCAAACAATGTTCCTTTATAGCTGAATCGCAAGAATTGTCAGTGCTTTTGCATGACCGGGATCAGGAAATATGTGTCTTTCAAATCGATTGATGCCAGGAGCCAATTTTCCGACAACAGTCGGAGAACCGTTCGTCTATCTTCTATCTCAAAGTGACGATGTGATATAAAGCGATTTAATTTGCGCAAATTCAAGATGAGTCTTTTGTCCCCTGACGATTTATTCGCTAAAAAGTACGACGATATAAATTGTCCTTCAGATGGTTCGGATGGGAAAATAGCTCCCCGGGAAAAAAAGATCATATCTGAACATATCTGAATCATATCTGTAGAATCAGATATGATCAGACAAGAGATTTGGTCATATCTGTTCATATAGTGTCATGACAGATCATGTATGCTTATATCTGAGCATATCTGTAGAATCAGATATGATCAGACAAAAGATTTGGTCATATCTGTTCATATAGTGTCATGACAGATCATGTATGCTTACATCTGAGCATATCTGTAGAATCAGATATGATCAGACAAGAGAATTGGCTATATCTGTTCATATAGTGTCATGACAGATCATGTATGCTTATATCTGAGCATGTATGATCATCCCGAGAAAAAATTATCAGACCAAATCACATCTGATTATATCTGGATTATATATGATCCAGATATGATTGATCATATCTGGATCTTGTCTAATCATGCATAAGAAAAATGGCCATATCAGAGCATACATGATTAGATTTGACTATATCAGAGCATGTATGATGAGATTTGACGATATCAGACCACCCGGGAAAAAAGTTCATGCCTGAGTGGATATGTTCATATATGTTTCAGATATTGTCATATATGTTTCAGATATCGTCATATATGATTCAGATATTATCATATATGTATCAGATATATTTATATCTGACATTTTACAGTATCATATATGATTAGGTCTGATCATATTCCACATCACATATGCTTAAAGAAGATCATATCTGATCACATATCCCGGGGAAAATGGTCATATCTGAGCAGATATGCTCATGTAGGTGTTTATCTGCAACATAAATGAATCTGATCTGATCATGCATGGTCAAAGATGAACATACATGTATTTTTATGCGCTCAGGGGTAGCTCTATATCTGGTCAGATATGATCGCGCATAAGTAAATATGTGCAGATATGAATTTATAGCTGAACATGTCTGCCCATATGTGGTCATGTCTAACCAGATATAGTACAATTCACGACTACATTCGAGCTCACACATGAATAGACTTGAATATGTGCGCGCATGCATGAACATATCCAACCAGGTATGGATGAATACGTTCAAATATGAATCAATTGATGAAATATAAATCAATTGATTCATATTTGATTAGATCTGATCACACGTGGGCAAGCATGTTCAGCGATGATCATATACCAGGTGTGTAAGTATGAAACCGGAATTTGCCCATAGGTGGCGCTAGATGTCGATGCAGTTACCGACACATCACGTCAGCGGTGTCTTGTTATTGTATTGACATCCGACAAAGATTTCCAACTCACAATAACACGAGTTTCATTCAGTAGCATTAGTTTATTAGAGATAAACATGTCGAGTTTTGTGCCAACAAATAACGATTTGCCGACAGCACTACTTTTCTGTTTTCATCTGAAGAAAACCGCAGCCGAATCGCATCGAATGCTTGTGGAGGCGTTTGGTGAGCATGCTCTTGGTAAAACACAGTGTTTCGAGTGGTTCAAACGGTTCAAAAGTGGCGATTTTGACGTGAGGAACGAAGAACGTGGAAGACCACCGAAAAAGTTTGAAGACGCTGACCTGCAAGCCTTGTTGGACGAAGACGACGCTCAAACACAACAACAACTGGCGGATGTACCTACGGTAATGATATGATACTTTGTATCATATCATTACAATAAACGTGTTTTTTCTGTACAAAAATTCCGGTTTCATACTTACACACTTGGTAGATCCAATTGGATGAATTCGAGTATAGTTCCATATCTGGGCAGATACAATCGTACATGGGCAAATATTTTCAGACCTGATCATGCACGAGTTGGGTTCGGTTGCGTATTCATCCATACCTGGTTGGATATGTTGATGCATGCGCGCACATATTCAAGTCTATTCATGTGTGAGCTCGAATGTAGTCGTGAATTGTACTATATCTGGTTAGACATGACCACATATGGGCAGACATATTCAGCTACAAATTCATATCTGCACATATTTACTTATGCGCGATCATATCTGACCAGATATAGAGCTACCCCTGAGCGCATAAAAATACATGTATGTTCATCTTTGACCATGCATGATCAGATCAGATTCATTTATGTTGCAGATAAACATCTACATGAGCATATCTGCTCAGATATGACCATTTTCCCCGGGATATGTGATCAGATATGATCTTCTTTAAGCATATGTGATGTGGATTATGATCAGACCTAATCATATATGATACTGTAAAATGTCAGATATAAATATATCTGATACATATATGACAATATCTGAATCATATACGACGATATCTGAAACATATATGACAATATCTAAAACATATATGAACATATCCACTCAGGCATGAACTTTTTTTCCCGGGTCCTTTTTCCCGTTAGTTACTTATGGCTTTGTCCAGATGGATTTGCTCATGTACGGACCACTTAGGCTCACTGGAAGCGTTATTTTGGTAAACCTCAGAGATAAAAGGAATTTCATCGCTTAACGCATCGAAGAGCGAAGCGATCGGACGTAAATTTTACCCACGCTCTCGTAAATTGTTAAAGACGCCCCGCGATTCGACTCAACTCTATTTCTGGGGCCCGTTCTTCTGTTGGATGGGCTAATGCGGGGCTTTTGCTTCTCCTATCGGAAATTATGTTCGTTTCTCCGGGAGAGGCCTCTCAAGTTTAAATTCTGGGACGACCCGCTGTACCGGTACCTCCCGCCTTGAGGAGGTCTGGATGTTGCTGCCTGGGCTTTTTTAGTATTAGGCGTTGGCTTCCTGGTTTTTGCCAAGTCCTGGCCCGATCTTTCTACTGCTTTGGCCGCTCTAAGTTTGTCTGCAAAGCCTTCGCCAAATAGTAAGGTGTCCACTGCACCATCGTCCGCGATCGCTTTTATCACGGGGTTAAGGCCTGGGATAATGAACGACCTTCGTATCAGCGATAGCTTGTGGTGTGAGTCTGTAAGCATTTTCCGTGCATCACTCAGAAGAGTGATCAGCTGCGCCAGCTTTCTCCTGTTTAACCATCTCAGTTAAACAGAGCCTGATAGCTGCTATCCCAGCAATTAATGGGGTCTGAGCGGTTGCCTGATATGAGTTCTTTTGAGTAACTGTAACGCTCATAGCTAACTTTACTTCGGGATGAAGTGCCGGTGCATTTAGGACCGCACAGTTCTCAGCCAACGGGTACATTTTATTAGATCCTGTTTAATATCCTTTGATAAGCCCGATTTTATAATTTTCGACCAAATTTCGGCAACCGCTGAGTTGATAGCTGGGCCAGGTTGGTCAGTTTTCATCGGATCTCCTCCGAGAAGAGCGAGAATCGCTGCGTCGAGGACCTCGTCGGTAGATGCCTCGATTTTATCGCCGTCGAATTCCACTGTCTTGATATTGTCAGCGCTTTGGTCCTTCGAGGTTTTGCCCTTATCGTTCTCCAGGGTTATCGGATGGGCAAGGTTCCCTGGCCCAGTATTCCCTGTGCGAAAGATAGCAAGTTTTAACCTACCCATAAGCACGACGTGACGTTCCTCACTCCAAATGCTCACCGTCCTAGCCAGTAGGGAGACCACGAGGTAACACGCCTCGCGGGCTATGCTCGCCCTCGTCAAAGTGATCCCGAGTACGTTTTGGAATTCCGACACCCTCAATGCTCATACTCCGCGAATTTGAGTTTTGTCTCCGGTCCAGTTTGGAACGACCACGATGTGACGGGCCTCGCGGACTATGCTCACCATTGTCATAGTCGTAACTGTGCCTTGAGGAACTCGCTCGGGATCTGCTACGAGATTGACGATGTTTTTTAGACGTCCGATTTTCTTTTTCGGATTCCGCAGAACTCAGTAGCCGTTCTGCTTCAAGGGAAGGTGGTGTCAAGCGCGGGGAAGCCAAGTGTAGCGCCACTATCGAGGTGAGGTCGCCGGGCGCGTGTGACGTCACAGAGGCGGTCTCTGTGGAGGGGGGCCATGTGGTCCATGGAGCGACTGGCGGGAAGGGGAAGCCAGCGTCGATGAGTGTTATGTGTGTGTGTGTGTGAAAGATAATGTCAAGATGTTTGCATGCGAGTCCACCCGTCATGAATCTCGCCAACACTTTAGACAGGTCTCGACAAGTCAGGATTTCTTGGAAAAACTATAAACATTAGGGATCTATCGGGAAGGGTCGTCGGCGCCGATGGACCACTTGAGCTGCAGGACCCATAAAATTTGTTGACCCGATGCATTCCGACTTCCTGTTTTCTGTCTCATGTTCCTCGAGCGATCTACGCGTTATCGGGAAACTCCGTTTTTCCGCGAGAGAGGGCCGATTTTTTCCCCGAAGGAAGAGCCTTTCTAATGGTCCGCTCCGCTAAAATCTGGCCGCACTTTGCATGAAGCAGTCAGTCTGTTAACATCGTGGAAGTTTTTCATACTCATCAACATGGAGCAAATCTTGCATGACCAAGCCGTGCGTTTACGCTCGTTCGAAGATTTTGCTGCGTGGTGTGCGTGCGTTTCATACACACGGGCGCAGGACATGGTGATCATGAGTTAATCTGGCGAGAGATTAAAAGATCCTTCGAGAGTCCGATCTTGACCGGTTCCATCATCAATCGCTACCACATCGAGCCGAAACACTTTCTAAATGATGCTCGCGTCCTAGTGCTTCGTCATGTGCAAAATATCATCGACAAGCATAACAGTATTAAAATCAATACAGTGTTTAATGCGAATTCGCGAGTGGTGATAAACATGCGAATAAAAGTATCAACACGCGAAACTGTGAACTATATAGCACAAGCGATTTGAACGAGTGGTATGAACAGCGTGTGATTGAGCCCACTTTAACGTTACTCGATGAATTTCAAGAACGTGATAATGGCTGCGCTCTGCAGAAAATACTTAACCTCACGATAAATGTGAATAAGTATAATTCGATGCGTGCCGGGTGCTTTATTTCATTGCCGCGGGAAATAATGTTGAAGAAGGCTGTGGTTAACGCCAAATCCGACGATAAAGCATGTTTCGCATGGGCAGTTGACGCTGCTCTATACCCAGCTGAACAAAACAGCCGCCGCCCATTTTCTTACTAAAAAGGACATTGTTCCAATACGCATAACACAACACAAGAAGAAAAAACACTTCAATTTATTGTACATGCAAGATTTCGAGAACAGCAATGTGGGACACTTCGTATGGATTAAGAATCTGTCGAGACTCGTGAGGGCACAACTGACCAAAATGGAGCACCAAAAATACCTATGCGATCGGTACGTGGTTAACACAATATACATATATGTAATTATATATGCTAGACGAATTAAACAAAACAATCTTTTATTTGCAGGTGTTTGCGCTACTTCGGATCAGAGGAAAAATTGCAATCACACGCGGTCGATTGTGGAACAATAAATGACTGTGCAATTCGACTAGCAGATGACACCAATAAGTGGCTCCAGTTCAGCAACTTTAGCCGGAAAGAGCGACATCCCTTCATTGTGTATGCTGATTTGGAGTGTGTGCTGGCAATAACCGATGGGGAGAACCTACCGAAAGATATGTATCAGCATCATGAAGTATTTAGTATCGGATATTACGTGTGCTGTTCATATGACGATTCATTATCTTCATATCACTCGCGTTGCAGTGCCGATTACGTATCGTGATTTGTAGAAGAACTAAAAAATCTAGCATTGCGGATAGACATAAATTTTCTGTGATAATGTACTAATGGTGCATTTAACACCGAGTGAGTGAGCTAGTTTTCAAGCAGCAACTCAATGTCACATATGTGAGAAACCATTTGCGCAAGAAGATGTACGCGTCCGAGATCATTGCCATCTGACTGGGCGCTATAGAGGCCCTGCCCATTCCAACTGCAACTTAAATTACGAGCAGTGAATTTTCATTCCAGTAGTTTTCCACAATTTATCCGGTTATAATGCGCATTTTATAATCAAGGAAGTAGCCACAGCTTTCGAAGGAAGAACCGATGAGCTTCCAATCACAAAGGAGAAATACATCTCCTTTACGAAGCATGTTGAAATTACAGACGATTCAAAACACAAGACCCAATTGCGCTTTATCGACTCATACAAAAGGGGACTTCCCTTATGAATATATTGATGACGTGACGAAGCTAGACGATACTTGCCTACCACCACGTGACGCATTATACAGTTCCCTGACAGATGCTACAGCATGTGAGAGCGAGTACGTACATGCTGAGAACGTTTGGGAGCGATTCTCCATTCGAACGCTGGGTGACTATAGCGATTTCTACATGAAGACAGATGTCTTGTTATTAGCCGATATTTTCGAAAACTTTCGAAATACATGCGTTGAGAGCTATGGACTCGATCCCGCGTATTACTACACATTGCCGTGGTATACCTGGGATGCTATGTTAAAACACTCGAATGTCAAGTTTCAATCACTAACTGACATCGACATGGTTTTATTCGTTGAGCGGGGTATACGCGGTGATCTGAGTCAATGCTCGAACCGATATGCGCACGCTAATAACAAGTAGATGGAGTCGTTTGATCCATCGAAAGCATCATCATACTTGATGTATTTTGATGTCAATAATTTGTATGGATGGGCAATGTGTCAGTCCTTGCCATATGCAGATTTTCGATGGGTCAACGATGTCTCCAATTTCGATCCATCATGCATCGCGCTAGACTCACCTATGGGCTACATCCTTGAAGTCGACTTGGAATATCCCCAATCTCTACATGATGCGCACGAAGACCTGCCGTTTTGTCCAATACATGAAAAACCGCCGGGTAAGCAGGGGGAAAAGCTGTTAGCAACCGTCTGCGATAAAAAGCGCTACATCATACACTACCGGAATTTGCAGTAGTGCTTACGCCATGGACTTTGCCTCACGAAAATCCATAGAGTTCGAACGCTTGCCAAAAACGATTTCGAAAAGAATTTATTCAAATTAATGAATAATGCGGTCTTTGGCAAAACGATGGAGAATGTGCGCAATCATGTAGATGTAAAGCTTTTAACAAAATGGGAGGGCAGATATGGCGAAAAGGCAATGATTGCGATGCCAAACTTCCACAGCCAAAGTGTTTTTTCGGAAAACCTCGTTGCCGTGGAATTGCGCAATCTCGAGGTGAAATTCAACAAGCCGATATATGCGGGTATGTGCATACTTCCACATATCCAAAACGTGTTTGTATGGATTTCATCACGAGTATATGGTACCTCTGTATCGAGATAAATGTAAAGTCATGTATACCGATACGGATAGTCTCATTTATGACATTGAGAGCGATGCTACATATGTCGACATAAAGCGCGACATATCAAAATTCGATACAAGCGATTATTTGACGGACAATAGGTATGGTATACCGCTCGTCAACAAGAAGGTATCCGGTCTCATGAAGAACGAATGTAATGGAGAAATTATGACCGAATTTATTGGACTTCGATCGAAAATGTACGCGACCCGTGTCGAGGGTAAGAAAGACACGAAAAAAAATAAAGGTGTCAAGAGTAGCGTTGTAGCGGGGACAATCACGTTTGACGATTATGCTCGATGCTTGAAGGAGGAAGTTGAAATAGACCGTAGTCAAACGTGCATTCGATCAAAGTTGCATGAGGTCTAGACCATTCGCGAGACGAAAATTGCTCTGAGTCTTCATGACGATAAGCGGTATATCATAACTGGGACCTCTGATACTCTACCATGGCGGTATTACAGAATACCGTCGTAAAAAGTTTTGTAAATTTTTTTGTATACAACCATGGTGTAAAATTATGGACATTTTTTTGTGAATATCGATGTATAAAACTCGTGAACATTATGTATATATTGTGTTCACTCGATGTAAAACTTTTTAAAATTATGTTTGTTGTTGTAAATATTTAATCGTGTAAGAAATGGATTTATTATTTTCTGTAAATAAAGAAACAGACGTTTTATAATCCCATGTGTTTATTCACTCTATCCATCTCCTCGTACCCACGTTCCACGAAAAAACATGCGTCACGCGCCGTTCTTTTCATTTTCTTTCGAGAATTTCGCAAGAGCAGCCGTGCCTCGTGTCTTCCCAGGGTGCGGTGACCTCCGCGATCACCAGGAATGTGCAGAGTCGGGGTGGCGTGAGTTTGGCTGCGTTCGACCACGCAGGGCCCGATCACGCGATGCTGACGGAGCGGAGTCTCCTTTTCCGTTTTCTCTTCACTTTTCCATCCCCGCTCTCCAACAATAATTATAACCATTGTTGAAGAGCGAAAAATACTTTTCTCCTAATTTAGTCTCCAGTAGAACTCCGAACTATCGAGTACTGGAAAAAGGGCTCCTACCCGTTAGCCTTCGCATAGCGTGCCGTAAATCTCGCGGATACAGTACAACCCCTTTTTAACCGTCGTTTAGTCGTGTGGATTGTTAGCTGTCCCGTGAAGTTGCTCGCGTCGCGAATATAAGTCTCGGGCCGATAATTTTAAGATCTTTTAATATTTCGTTAATTATACTAAATGTAGTTTGGTTTAATTTCATTATACCGGTATTCCTATTATTTGGCGATAGTCGCCGTACGTGCGCTGAAGTTAAATTAGCAATAAATTTTCCGATCAATTATATTGCTTCGATAACACTCTGCGAGTGTTATACTATCATCAATACCATCTCGTGCCTGCGCGTCATTGTGTACCACCTCCACGCAGTCACTCGCAGTGATTCAGCGACATCGAAGTGTAAGTCGCTCATATCTATATTACAACGTTTGTACGGTGTGCGGGAGAGTGTATGTGTATGCATGAGAGTGTGTGTGTGTAGGACGTCGCACCGAGGCTCCTTGCGCTATCATATGTCAGACTCGCGTCAGCTATTCGCCTTTTGAATGCGCGTTATATCGCATTCCTTTTAGTTGTCTTTAATCTTTATTTGTATTTTGCGCTACCGCATTACTTATTGGTATAATATACGTTAATTATTGGTTGGGTGAATTTATTTATTATCGTTATTTTCCTATTTCACCAATTTCAGGACACAAAATAAGCGGGCCCGTATGGGACGCAATGTAGAGAGGGCCCACATAAATAATTTAACTCGTGCTTCTCGCGAGTAGAGTTGTGGGGAAATAAATACCCCGTGCCTTCGGCATGTAACACATGCATGAGGGGGTCAACGAGTTTCAAGAGACTTTCTACGACGTTCATGAGATGCTTGAAGATGTTCGTGAGATGATCAAGAGACTTTCGAAAACGTTCATAAGACGTTTGAAGACATTCATGAGAGGTTCGAAGACGTTCAGAGACTTTGGAAGACATTCAAGAGATTTTGACGATAATCATAATATGTTTGAAGCCATCGGTGAGGGGTTCGACGACGTTTTAGAGATTTTCACAGACATTCACGATGGGTTTGAAGACGTTCAAAATAATTTCGAATACGTTCAAGAGACCTTCGACAACATTCATAATACGAGGGTGGGGTGAAAAGTTTCCGGCCTGACCAAAAGATGGTGCCACTAGGTCTAGTTTTGGAGCGGCGTCCTACAGTACCATTCCTACCGAGCTTGTATGTACAGTTTCAGCCCAATCGCTATGTTAGTTTGCGTTTGAGAGCACATTGCGCGAGACGCTTCCGTTGTATTCGTAAAAATGGAAAAATTGGAAAAACGTGCTGTCATCAAATACTTCCATTTGAAAGGTTTTACACCAAAACAAATAAAAGAAGAGATGGATTCAGCACTAGGAGACTCCTCCCCATCATATTCAACTATTAAGCAGTGGGTTTCTGAGTTTAAAATGGGTCGTGTGAGCACCTCTGACGAGCCTCGCTCAGGACGGCCCGTTGAAGTCACAACTTCAGAGATGATTGAAAAAATCCATAAAATAGTGTTGGAAGATCGCAGGTTGAAAGTGCATGAGCTAGCTGAGACCTGTAGGATGTCAGCTGAACGTGTGCGAAATATTTTGCACAACCATTTGAACATGGAAAAGCTGTGTGCAAGGTGGGTGCCGCGTTTGCTAACGCTCGACCAAAAACTGCTTCGAAAAACCATTTCTACCGACAATTTAGCGCTGTATAGGCGTAATCCAAACGAATTTTTGCATCGATTCATAACTGTTGATGAGACGTGGGTCCACCACTACACTCCTGAAAATAAAGAACAGTCAAAACAGTGGGTTGGAAAAGGGGAACCAACCCCAAAGAAGGCAAAAACAATTTTATCGGCAAACAAGGTTATGGCTACTGTTTTTTGGGATGCGAGAGGAATTACATACATTGATTACCTTGAAAAGGGTACGACTATCACTGGTCAATACTACGCAGAGTTATTGCAACGTTTGAAGCACGAGGTGCAAATTAAACGACCTCATTTGGCGAAGAAAAAAGTTTTGTTTCATCACGATAACGCACCAGCGCATTCGTCGATTGGTGCCATGTCCAAAATCCATGAATTGAAGTTTGAATTGATGCCGCATCCTCCCTACTCTCCAGACTTAGCCCCCAGCGACTATTACCTGTTTCCTAACCTCAAAAAATGGCTTGGCGGAAAAAGATTTAAGAGCAACGAAGAACTTATCGAAGCTGTAAATCAGTATATTGAGGAGCTTGACGAATCTACGTTTAAAACTGGTATAACTAAATTAGAACACCGTTATGAGAAATGTATCAGTGTTGATGGAGATTATGTTGAAATATAAAGCAAAAAAAAATTTTTAAACATCGTTTTTCTTGGTCAGGCCGGAAACTTTTCACCCCACTCTCGTACGTTTGAAGATATTCATGAGGGGATCGAAGACGTTGGAGAGACTTTCAAAGACATTCACGACGGTTTTGAAGACGTTCAAGAGACTTTTGACGACATTCATAATACGTTTAAAGACGCTTAAGAGACTTTCAAAGACATTCACGAGAGGTGCGAAGACATTAAGAGAGACTTTCGAAGAGATTCAAGAGATCTTTGACGATATTCATAATACGTTTGCCGACATCGATGAGGAGTTCAACGACGTTTCAGAGACTTTCACAGACATTCACGAAGGGTTTGAAGACGTTCAAAATACTTTCGAATACGTTCTAAAGACTTTCGACGACATTCACAATACGTTTGAAGACATTCATGAGGAGTTCGGAGACGCTTAAGAGACTTTCAAAGACATTCACGAGGGTTTTGAAGACGTTCAAGAAACTTTCGAATACGTTCAAGAGACCTTCGAAGATATTCATAATACGTTTGAAGACATTCATGAGGGGTTCGCTTCGTCGTCAAGTCTCTGAATGAATGTCTCATGAATGACGAACGTCGTCAAGTGTCTGAATGTCTCATGAATGAGGGAACTCTGACGCTTGAGAGACTTTCAAAGACATTCACGAGGGTTTCGAAGACGTTCAAGAGACTTTTGACGACATTCATAATACGTTTGAAGACGCTTAAGAGACTTTCAAAGACATTCATGCGAAGTGCGAAGACATTCAGAGAGACTTTCGAAGACATTCAAGAGATCTTTGACGATATTCATAATACGTTTGAAGACATCGATAAGTGGTTTAACGACGTTTTAGAGACTTTCACAGACATTCACGAAGGGTTTGAAGACGTTCAAAATACTTTCGAATACGTTCTGAAGACATTCGACGACATTCATAATACGTTTGAAGGCATTCATGAGGGGTTCGGAGACGCTTAAGAGACTTTCAAAGACATTCACGAGGGGTGTGAAGACGTTCAAGAAACTTTCGAATACGTTCAAGAGACCTTCGACGACATTCATAATACGTTTGAAGACATTCATGAGGGGTTCGAAGATGCTTGAGAGACGTTCAAAGACATTCACGAGGGTATCAAAGACGTTCAAGAGACTTTTGACGGCATTCATAATACGTTTGAAGACGCTTAAGAGACCGTCAAAGACATTCACGAGAGTTGCGAAGACATTCAGAGAGACTTTCGAAGACATTCAAGAGATCTTCGACGATATTCATATTATGTTTGAAGACATCGATGAGGGGTTCAACGACGTTTCAGAGACTTTCACAGACATTCACGAAGGGTTTGAAGACGTTCAAAATACTTTCGAATACGTTATAAAGACTTTTGACGACATTCATAATACGTTTGAAGACATTCATGAGGGGTTCGAAGACACTTAAGAGACTTTCAAAGACATTCGCAAGAGGGTGAATCCCTTTTTGGGATGAATGTTTTGGCGAAACCCAAATAAACCGAAACAATGCCAGCAAAACTCAAACATCATGAAAGTCTTCGCTGACGTTTGAGATAATACGATCTTCGACAACTTCCATAAACCAACGACTTTCATGACATTTGGAAGTCTCTTAAGCGTCTTCGAACCCCTTATGAATGTCTGAAAAAACGATTATGAATGTCGTCGAAAGTCTCTTGAACATCTTCGAGCCCCTCGTGAATGTCTTTGAAAGTCTCTCAAGTGTCTTTGAACCCCTCATGAATGTCTTCAAACGTATTATGAATGTCGTTGAAAGTCTTTAGAACGTATTCGAAAGTATTTTGAACGTCTTCAAACCCTTCGTCAATGCCTGTGAAAGTCTCTGAAACGTAGTTGAACCCCTCATCGATGTCTGCAAACGTATTATGAATATCGTCAGAGATCTCTTGAATCTCTTCGAAAGTCTCTCTGAATGTCTTCGCACCTTTCGTGAATGTCTTTGAAAGTCTCTTAAGCGTCTTCAAACGTATTATGAATGACGTCAATAGTCTCTTGAACGTCTTCGAAACCCTCGTGAATGTCTTTGAAAGTCTCTCAAGCGTCTTCGATCTCCTCATGAATGTCTTCAAACGTATTATGAATGTTGTCGAAGGTCTCTTGAACGTATTCGAAAGTATTTTGAACGTCTTCAAACCCTTCGTGAATGTCTGTGAAAGTCTCAAAAACGTCGTCGAACCCCTCATCGATGGCTTCAAACGTATTACGATTATCGTCAAAATCTCTTGAATGTCTTCGAAAGTCTCTGAACGTCTTCGAACCTCTCATGAATGTCTTCAAACGTCTTATGAACGTTTTTGAAAGTCTCTTGATCGTCTCACGAACATCTTCAAGCGTCTCATGAACGTCGTAGAAAGTCTCTTGAAACTCTTTGAACCTCTCATGCATGTTTTTTCGTGAAACGTGGGTACGAGGAGATGGATAGAGTGAATAAACACATGGGATTATAAAATGTCTGTTTCTTTATTTATAGAAAATAATAAATCCATTCTTACACGATTAAATATTTACAACAACAAAAATAATTTCAACAATTTTTACATCGAGCGAACACAATATTTACAGAATGTTCACAAGTTTTATACATCGATATTCACAAAAAAATGTACAAAATTTTACATCACGGTTGTAGAAAAAAAAAATTTACAAAACTTTTTACGACGGTATTCTATAATGCCCCCATGGTAGGGTATCAGAGGTCCCAGTTATGATATACCGCTTAGCGTCATGAGGACTCAGAGCAATTTTCGTCTCACGAATGGTCTAGACTTTATGCAACTTTGATCGAATGCACGTTTGACGACGCTCCATTTCAACTTCTTCCTTCAAGCATCGAGCATAATCGTCAAACGTGATTGTCCTCACCACAACGCTACTCTTGACACGTTTACTTTTTTTCGTGTCCTTCTTACCCTCGACACGGGTAGCGTACATTTTCGATCGGAGTCCAATAAATTCGGTCATAATTGCTCCATTACATTCGTTCTTCAAGAGACCGGGTACCTTCTTGGTAACGAGCGGTATAATATACCTATTGTCCGTCAAATAATCGCTTGTATCGAATTTTGAAATGTCGCGCATCATGTCGACATATCGCTCTCAATGTCATATATGAGACTATCCGTATCGGTATACATGACTTTACATTTATCTCGATACAGAGGTACCATATACTCGTGATGAAATCCATACAAACACGTTTTGGATATGTCGAGTATGCACATACACGCATATATCGGCTTGTTGAATTTCACCTCGAGATTGCGCAATTCCACGGCAACGAGGTTTTCTGAAAAAACACTTTGGCTGTGGAAGTTTGGCTTCGCAATCATTGCCTTTGCGCCATATCTGCCCTCCCATTTTGTTAAAAGCTTAACATCTACATGATTGCGCATATTCTCCATCGTTTTGCCAAAGACCGCATTTTTCATTAATTTGAATAAATTCTATTCGAAATCGTTTTTGGCAAGCGTTCGAAACTGGGTATTTAACGCGATGTATGAACGCAGCCATGGGGATTGTGTAAACTATAGGACTCTATGGATTTTCGTGAGGTAAAGTCCATGGCGTAAGCACTAGTGCAAATTCCGGTGGTGTATGATGTAGCGCCTTTTATCGCTGATGGTTGCTAACAACTTTTCCCCATGCTTACCCGGCGATTTTTCATGTATTGAACAAAACGGCAGGTCTTCGTGCGCATCATGTAGAGATTGGGGATATTCCAAGTCGACTTCAAGGATGTAGTCCATAGGTGTGTCTAGCGCGATACATGATGGAACGAAATTGGAGACATCGTTGACCCATCGACAATCTGCATATGGCAAGGGTTGACACATTGCCCATCCATACAAATTATTGACATCAAAATCCATCGAATATGATGATGCTTTCGATGGATCAAACGACTCCATGTACTTGTTATTAGCGTGCGCATATCGGTTCGAGCATTGACTCAGATCACCGCGTATACCCCGCTCAACGAATAAAACCATGTCGATGTCAGTTAGTGATTGAAACTTGACATTCGAGTGTTTTAACATAGCATCCCAGGTATACCCCGGCAATGTGTAGTAATACGCGTGATCCAGTCCATAGCTCTCAACGCATGTATTCCGAAAGTTTTCGAAAATATCGGCTAATAACAAGACACCTGTCTTCAAGTACAAATCGCTATAGTCACCCAGCGTTCGAATGGAAAATCGCTTCCAAACGTTCTCCGCATGTGCGTAATCGCTCTCACATACTGTAGCATCTGTCAGCGAACTATAAATTGCATCCTGTGGTGGTAGGCAAGTGTCGTCTAGCTTCGTCACGTCATCAATATATTCATAAGGGAAGACCCCTTTTCGCGTCAGCAAATTGAAATCGTCTGTCGAGAGAATTGGGAATTGTGGGCGTAACATTTTGAGATTGTCCTCGGTCAAAAAATGAGGCTAATTTATCGAGACTGGTGTTGAGGAATTTGTATGAGTCGATAAAGCGCAATTGGATCTTGTGTTTTGAATCGTCTGTAATTTCACCATGCTTCGTATAAGAGATGTATTTCTCCTTTGTGATTGAAAGCTCATCGGTTCTTCCTTCGAACGCTGTGGCTACTTCCTTGATTATAAAATGCGCATCATAACCGGATAAATTGTAGAAAACTACTGGAATGAAAAATGACTGTTTGTAATTTAAGTAGCCCAGTCAGATGACAACGATCTCGAACGCGTATATCTTCTTGCGCCAATGGTTTCTCACATATGTGACATTGAGTTGCTGCTGGAAATCTAGCCCACTCACTCGGTGTTAAATGCACCATTGGTACATTATCACAGAAAATTTATTTTATTCTCAGAGCTAGATTTTTTAGATCTTCGACAAATCACGATACGCAATCGGCACTGCGACGCGAGTGATATGAAGATAATGAATCGTCATATGAACAGCACACTTAATATCCGATACTAAATACGTCATGATGCTGATACATATCTTTCGCTAGGTTCTCCCCATCGGTTTTTGCCAGCACAATCAGCACCAAATCAGCATACACAATGAAAAGATGTCGCTCTTTCCGGCTAAAGTTGCTGAACTGGAGCCACTTATTGGTGTCATCTGGTAGTCGAATTGCCCAGTCATTTATTGCTCCACAATCGACCGCGTGTGATTGCAATTTTTCCGTGACGTCACACGCGCCCGGCGGCCTCCCCTCGACAGTGGCGCCACACTTGGCTTCCCTGCGCTTGACACACCACCTCCCCTTGAAGCAGAACCGCTACAGTACATTTACTAAACTCGCCTTTTTTGCCCCTCAGATTTTTGCGCCTCAGCCTATTTTGTCCCTCTAGATCCTCACAGTGGTAGGAGATGAAGGCAGTAAAGTAGCTTCGTATTCAATATAAAATCAGCTCCTACTTAGCACCTAGAACGGGAACAAATAGCCCTTTTCTCCACTTGCAGGCGCTAAGGAGGACGTCGATTGGCACACGTGTATACGCACACACATACACTCTATTACGCATATAGAGATACATACAGCTGAATACACGCATGCGTAGCCACACGTATATACCTGCACACATACATGCCTAAGCATTCACCAACTCACGTATACTAGTACCTATAGGTATGCATGCGTGACTGCTATAGGGATCCGCGTATACATGCGTACGTGGGGCAATTCCTATCAAAATATTGTAACTGTTTGCCCAAGATCCATTTCTTCCCCTTTGGAGAGTTGCTGGAGCTGTAGGGGCAAGTTTGAAGCGAATGCGTAAGGTTCGCTGGGTGGAGATAATGAAAAGGCCATTGGAAAAGTATGCCTCTACTTCGATCGCGCGGTCCTACCTAGCCCAACGCATGATGGTTATTGAAAACTATCAGACCCCCTCTTTCGAATGCGACCATCCCCAGCCTCGTTTCGTTGAAACAGCCAAATGCGCGATAGGTCCAAATGCAATCAAATGAGGAGCTGCAAAGACTTCAGCTAGGTTAGGTAGGAGTATAAGGGCCTATGGAGGAGGTAAGCACCAAAGGAAGAGCATATTAGGACTGTTGCGGAATGAGTGAAATAATGCCGGGATGTTGAGGATCGTGCACACGGTGGAAAATAAAGGTTGTTCGAAGACGCGAGGTGTTTGCGCGGGATCCGCTTGTCTGTTTATTGAAATAGTCTCGGAGTGAATGTTTTTGGAATCGTTGCGGGTGAACGAGCGGTTTTCACAATAAAGCGAAGCGGTGTAGACGAGTCGCAGATCGCGCACTGATTTTATTGATCTCGTGACGATATCTCACGACTGGAGAAAAATGGCCGATTAAGTGGAATTTTGATGACACACGCGGTCTTGGCCTGGCCACGCGGTGCGCTTAGAGATACGGAAATGCGATGTAGACATGGCGGGTAGCGATTGCGTCTTATACGCCAATCGTGCGGATGACGAGTGCAGAGTGCACACGTTAACTCACATTACGATTAAAGATAGCGGTGCGGGTTTAACAGCGGGGCAGTTAAAGAAAACTTGGACATAACCAGCAGCGAATTGTCGCAGAGCACGGTCAGAACGAAACAGGAAGATGAAGATGGCCGCTCTCGCGTGCCGGCCGGCACACGTCCAACAGGGCATGCGCTCTGAGGCGAGGAGAGAGCGCCCACGAGGTGCTGCCTCGGCGCGAGCCGCTCGGGAAGCTCGCCCCGCTTGTAAGGCGAGGCGGAATCCCGAACATTCTCCCGCCATCAGCACTGCGGTGGTGATGTTCTAGATGAGGGTTGACGTCCTCGATGATGGTTGAAGTTCTCGATGATGGTTGAAGTTCTCGATGATCTAAGGTGAGATCGGAAGCGGTGAGAGCTTGGCGATGGGTCGTGTGAGAGTGGTAGATGCGGTCTTCACTGTCACGACTCTGATGAGTCCATCCTGGCCAGGATGGACGGCGGTGACACGAGCTAACGGCCATTTGCTCGGCGGGAACCTCTCGTCGGTGATAAGCACGAGAGTGCCTTCTTTGATGTCGTGTGATGGGTGTCGCCACTTGCCGATCGACTGAAGTTGTTGAAGATAATGGGTGCTCCACTGGTTCCAGAAGTGTTGGAAACGTTGTTGAAGAAGGCGCCATCGGTCGAGGTGACCAAGCTTGAGCTCGGTCAGTGAAGCCTCGGGTAGTGTGGAGAGCGCAGCTCCCGTCAGGAAATGTCCCGGCGTAAGAGCTGACACGTCGTCTGGGTCGTCGCTGAGAGGTCCGAGCGGGCGAGAATTCAGTGTCGCTTCGATTTGAGTGAGAAGCGTGGTGAGTTCCTCGAACGTCAGTACGATGTCGCCGACGGTGCGTCGAAGGTGAAACGTCAATGATTTCACCACCGCCTCCCATTTACCGCCCATATGTGGAGCGGCTGGCGGGTTGAAATCCCAGCGGGTTTTGTCGTTGGACAATTGAGCGGCGATGGCGTGATGCTCGTGAGTGCTTTTGCAGAACATCCTTTTGAGGGCTGAATCGGCGCCGACCAGGTTGGTGCCGCAGTCAGAGTGCAGAACGCGAGGTATTCCTCTTCTCGCTGCGTAGCGTCGATATGTAGCGATGAAGCCGTCAGTCGAATAGTCGCTGACGACCTCGAGGTGCACGGCTGACGTGGTGAGGTACACGAAGACGCAGATCCATCCCTTGGTTGTTTTTGCTCCCCGTCCCTTCCACGTTTTGATGGTCAACGGCCCCGCGTAGTCGAGGCCTGTGTGCGTGAAGGGGCGATGCGGTGAGACCCTGGCTGTGGGCAGTTGGCCCATCAGCTGTTGAGCGCGGATTCCTCGCTGTCGCGCGCACTTGACACAGCGAAGAACGTGCGATTTGACTGGAGCTCGGCCTCCGAGAATCTAGAACGATTGCCGACTGTCAGCGAGCGTGAGCTGCGTGCCTCCGTGGAGCGTCCGGAGGTGCGAGTTGGCAATGACGAGTTCTGTTAGGCGTGAGTGCCTAGGCAGAATAGCGGGATGCTTGCCCTCGGGTGAGAGCGTTGATCTGGTAAGCCTGCCTCCGACCCGAATCACGCCTTCGTGATCAAGGAATGCGGTGAGACGGGAGAAGGCATGGTTTGGATTGAGATTAGAGTGCGAGCTCAACACCCTGATCTCGTGCGCAAAGCAGAGCGCTTGCGTTGCTTTGACCCACAGGATTCTTGCGGCGTCGATCTCTTCTGGGGTGAGAATGGTGACGTGAGCTCCGATGGCTTGTTTCCTCAGTTTTGCAACAATCTTGGAACAGAGGGCGGTGATCCTGATGAGTTTCTGCAATGATGAATACCGATTGATTAAGTCCCAGTGATATTCGAGTTTCGGGACCGCAACGAAGAGTGCGGTTCCCGGACGAACTTCGGGTAGGATGAAGTCGTCAGCGGTGAGTGGTTGACGAGGCCACTTCTCTTGCGGTTCAGTCATCCATGGTGGTCCCGTCCACCATAGCGGATGATTTCGGAGTTGGTGGGTCGTCAGGCCCCTGGAGGGCCCGTCGGCAGGATTTGATGCGCCAGGAACGTGTCTCCAGTGAGCAAGTGGGACGAGCTGCTGAATAAGCAGTACGCGGTTCCTGACGTAGTCCTTCCACCTTGAGGCGGGTGAGTTGATCCACGACAGAGTGATTTGAGAGTCCGTCCACAAGTGAGTCCGTGAAACTGGTAGCTGGAGTGTCACTTGAGTTCGTCGGATTAGCTTTGATAATAGCAGCGCTGCTGAGAGTTCCAACCTCGGGATGGTTAGTTGCTTAAGCGGGGCGACTCGCGTTTTTGCGCAAACGATAGTTGACGAGACGCCAGTGGACGGAGAGTTGACTACTAGGTAGACAACTGCGGACATCGCGAGCTGCGATGCATCGGAGAAGCCATGGAGTTCAAGAGTGGAGTTGCTCCACGTGTTGAACCATCGTGGGATGGAAATTTTGGCCAATTGTTGCAAGTCTTCTGTGATGGCGAGCCACCTTGACACGATGGTCGGTGGCAGTGAGTCGTCCCAGCTGATTTTTTGCAGCCACAGTTCTTGGAGAAGAACCTTGGCTCGAATCGTAACTCGGGAGATGAAACCAAGTGGATCAAAAATCTGAGCTACCTCAGATAAGATTTGGCATTTCGTGATTGCCTTTGCGGTCTTAGAAAAGCGAGCTGCGAACGTGAATTCGTCAGTTTGAGCGTTCCATTTTAGCCCGAGTATCTTGGTCGAGCAATCGTCAAATGATATTGTGGAAGCGAGTGCCTCATCTGCGGAGATTGCTGAAAGCAAATCTTGATGCGTTGATTGCCATTTGGCCAGCGGGAATCCTCCCGCGTGGCACAGCTCTTTGAGTTGGTGAGCGATGTCGATTAGCTGTTCGGCGGAGTCCGCTCCGCCGAAACTGTCGTCGACGTAGCGTCCCTTGAGCAGCGATGGAATAGCCAAAGGGAAGCGGTGTCCTTCGTCCTCTACGAGTTGCAGAAGGACTCGTACGGCCAAGAAAGGAGCGGCTCTTGTTCCATACGTCACCGTTTTGAGCTTGAAGTGAGTTTCTGTGGCGTCGTCGTTGATCCACAGGATGCGTTGGAGATCACAATCGTCTTCGTGCACGTTGATTTGTCGGTACATCTTCGTAATGTCCGTTGCGAAGATGTGGCGATGATGACGAATCCACGTGAGCACGTCGGTGATGTCCAGAAGCAGATTCTGTCTAGTGTGCATGATGTCATTGAGGGACTGTCCAGATGACGTTGGACAGGACCCATTGAAGACCACCCGAAGTTTTGTTGTAGTGCTGTCGGGTCGGAGAACGCCGTGGTTCGGCAGGTAATACACCCCGTGAGGATGAGCATGTGCCGATGAACCACCGGATGAGACCCTCAACCCTCCGGCTGGTTGTAAACCAACTGGTGCCTAGGTCATCTCACCAGCGGCGTCACCAACGGTATGCTCACCTCGATGCGGGAGGATAGATGATTGTTCGGAGATCTGAACCATGTGGCCGAGTGCTTCATACTCGTGCATGAAGTTCTTATAGAGTTCTCGGTAGGAGTCGTTCTTCTGCAGTTTGCGAAGAGTGCGCTTGAGACACCAGTGAGCTGCGGGGTACGAGTCCCCTAATACTGCGGGTGATGATTTCAGAGGGAGCCGCACCGTGTAGCGGCCCGTGGAGTCTCGAGAGTGCGTAGACTTGAAGTGGTCTTCGCACTCTTGTTCTTCATGCGTGAGAGCTCCTTCTGCATCTGATGGCGGTTCCTCTTGAACCCAAAACTTGGAGAGGAGAATTTGCAGCTCATCGTTGCTGGTTTGCGTACTTACGTGGTGGGAAGTGCACCCTGGAGAGTTGAATGAGTGCACAGGGCCCAGGACTAGCCAACCAAAGATTGACAGCTGAGCGATCGGCATTGTCGGTGATTGCTTGACGATGTTGGGCTTGATGATCTGCCCGTACACATCGGCGCCGAGAATGAGGTCGACAGAGCGTGGCTCCAAGAAGTCTGGGTCAGCCAGCGTCAAGTTGTTCAGGTGGGGCCACGTCTGCCTAGCGGAGTGGAACGATGGTAGCACCGAGGTCAATTTCCTCAGAATGTGAGCGTCGACCGATGCTGAGGCGGTGGAATGGAGCGAGCGCAGTGTTATTGTCGCCATTCCTTGCGTTTGCGTTGTTGTTCCTCCTCCAATGCCGATGATCGGGATTGCGGATTGATGACGACGAACTTTGAGTTTTTTGGCGAGTTGTTCCGAGACGAAGGACAGTTCTGATCCCGGATCGACGAGGACACGCGCTCTCGTGTGTTCGGATAACGAGAGTGCGGTTGCGAGTGCTGTGGCAAGCAGCGTTGTGTGGTGAGTGCAAGGCACGCTAGCGGTTGAGGTTTGAGTGCGAGGCACGTCAGCGGTTTCGACGATTGCACCTGATCCCTACTGCGAGGTTGCGGATGTTGAGGGCTTCGGCTCGCTTGATGCGGGGGCGCTGTATTTGCGGCTTGCAGGAGTTGGACGCGATCTTGCGGCGTCCTGTTGTGTCGAGTGTCTTGAACTTCGCGCACGTGATTATATAGTGCGACCCTTTACAGCAGTCGCAGTGATATACGCGCGAGTCGCGAAGCGGTTTAGCGGAGCCCTGTTGTGCGGATGCGTGATGAGCGCTGACGGGCTTGGAAGCGGACAGCGAGCTCGAGGCCATAGGCGTAGTGGTCTCGATCCGTTCGAGTGCTCGAGCTCGAACGGTCAGGAACTCTTCGAGCTTGGAGAAGCTCGGGTACTCGGATGAAGAGCCGAGGGAATTTTCCCAGGCCTCCCGCGTGGCGGTGTCCAGCTGATGGCACACGTGGTGAACGAGAATGGCTCCACCTAGATTCTCGACCACTCCCAATGAATCGAGTGCCTTGCACGCCTCGGAGACTCGGGAGATGAGTGCGAAGAGCCCCTTTGCGGATTTTTTTGTGAGCTTGGGTAGGCTGCACAGTTTGTCCAGTTGCGCCTCAATCAAGAGGCGCTTGTTGTCGTAGCGTGCGACAAGCGTTTGCCACGACGGTTCAAGCGAGCTACCCATTAGCGGGTAGTTGGCGATGAGTTCTGCTGGTCCAGCGGACATGCAGCTCCGGAGGTAATGGAGACGCTCGATGTCGGAGATTCGAGAGTTTTTCATAATGAGTTCTCCGAACATCTCCTTAAAGCCGGGCCAGTCGGCGTACTCACCGCTGAAGGTCTTCAGTGGGATGTCCGGGAGTTTTGGCTCGCACTTAGACTCCGACGCGGGCTGCTGGCTCGAGTGTGTTGTTACGAACTGAGCGCGCAGTTTGCTGAGTGCCTTTAAGCACTTGCGGTGCAGCTTGGCTTCCGTGCCGTGGATGTCATTTCGGAAGTACTCGTGGTCAATGAACTTGGCGGGCCAATGGAGCTCAAAGTATCGATGCGTTTCCTTGAACTCTGCGTGGATGGCCTCGACATTATCGATTTCGACCTGAAGGTCCTCCACGGTGTCGAGAGACGAATCCTCGACGGATTCATCCAAAATCGACTGGATGCAGTCCAGTCGGCTGAGTTGCGTTTTGTATTTGACCACGAGGTCAGTCGGAAGCCGAGCGGGTGAGTTTTGGCGGGACGATCTTTCGCCGCCAGAGCGCGCCGGCGCAGTTTCGGGTGATGGATCGCTCGAGGTGGTGGGAGGAGCGAGTAGACCCTGGTCGACCGATCCTCCTTGAAGCGGCGGGGCCTCTGTCTCGGGCTTCGTTATGACGCTCGACGGCGAGCCTTGGTCGATGGTGACCTCGGGCGTCGTGCGGCCGGATGACGGTTTCGACATGGCGGGCTAGTGTCTGAATTGCACGACGCGCACTCGAACGACGAAACCCGGGAAACGCGCGACGCACGAGATACGAAACTACGCGGGGTGAGCGCGACACCGCTCAAAATGGCGGTCGAAGTCTCGAGAGACCGAGATCGAGAGCGACGTGCCCACGAGGGCAATGGCCGTCGCGAGCGCGCACACGCGAGGCGGGAAAATCTGGGAGGAATCGCGTTGTTGCAATTCACTGCCGCGGCGTTCACGTACTGTCACGAACAGCGAGAGATGAAAGGAGCGCGACACAATCGGCAGAAATTCGCGAGAATCGTCCGAACTCGCGAACTCGACGACGAAAGCTCGAAAATGCGAGGCGAAGCACCGCTGGTCTCGAACAGTGGCGCGAGACACGCGGCGGCGTGATCAAAAACGAATTTTTCCGCTAAGTGGCCAATGACTCACCGAGTGCAGGGGTTGGCCACGTCGACACGAGCGAGAGGTGGGAGATTCCCGAGCGCGGCACAGTGGTTGGCCGAGTCAAATTTGGCAGAGTTGCCACGTGGTCTCGCGACGCACAAAGTTAGACTCGCGAACTTTTCACTCGCGAAAACACTCGCGAAATCACAAGTGGCACGATCCGGCTCGAAGGACCAAAAAATGTTGCGGAATGAGTGAAATAATGCCGGGATGTTGAGGATCGTGCACACGGTGGAAAATAAAGGTTGTTCGAAGACGCGAGGTGTTTGCGCGGGATCCGCTTGTCTGTTTATTGAAATAGTCTCGGAGTCAATGTTTTTGGAATCGTTGCGGGTGAACGAGCGGTTTTCACAATAAAGCGAAGCGGTGTAGACGAGTCGGAGATCGCGCACTGATTTTATTGATCTCGTGGCGATATCTCACGACTGGAGAAAAATGGCCGATTAAGTGGAACTTTGATGACACACGCGGTCTTGGCCTGGCCACGCGGTGCGCTTAGAGATACGGAAATGCGATGTAGACATGGCGGGTAGCGATTGCGTCTTATACGCCAATCGTGCGGGTGACGAGTGCAGAGTGCACACGTTAACTCACATTACGATTAAAGATAGCGGTGCGGGTTTAACAGCGGGGCGGTTAAAGAAAACTTGGACGTAACCAGCAGCGAAGTGTCGCAGAGCACGGTCAGAACGAAACAGGAAGATGAAGATGGCCGCTCTCGCGTGCCGGCCGGCACACGTCCAACAGGGCATACGCTCTGAGGCGAGGAGAGAGCGCCCACGAGGTGCTGCCTCGGCGCGAGCCGCTTGGGAAGCTCGCCCCGCTTGTAAGGCGAGGCGGAATCCCGAACAAGGACCCATAGTGGGACTTCTAGCAGCAAAAGAGGAGCTGCAACGACTTCAGCTAGGTTAGATAGGAGTATAAGGACTTATGCAGGAGGTTAGTAGCAAAGATTAGGTTAAGGTAAAGTAGTTAAGTTAGGAGCCCATAGTAGGACTTCTAGCAGTTAACAGACTCAAGTGAGGCTGACATAGGATCAAAGGCCTATAAAATAGACTGAAAATTTTGACTCGGGTTTGCGCCTCTGGCGGCGAGGTACCGCACGTTCTAACCTCGTTTTTCAATAGATGATATAATTTCTTCCAGGTATCCTTACCCCCGGTCCGACTCCTTTTCTCTTTCTTATTTTTTCCCGACATAATCTATATTTGATATAATTAAAATTTTAGACTAACAAAATTCAACGTGTGACGTTAGACGCATAGAAAAGCGTAATGGCGAAGATCCGCATAGGAGGGGCCACCTAGATGCGATATTGTTTTTTTAACTCAACTGTGGCAATAGGTAGTACAACTAGCGTGACAACGTGTTGATATAGGCCTCCGAAGTAACTCTAGTGGTGCAGCCCTTACGGCAAGTTTTGGCAAAACTTGGATTGGTTTTCGTCTGCTAGTGCAGTTTGCCGATCACCATTTAAATTAGGTGTTTGCGTAAATGACAGCACTGCGTGTGATGTTTACGTTGTAAAAACAGCGTCTCACGTCATATTTGGGATTGTTGACGAGTGTTTGAGGAAGAACTTTTCCCATCACAGTCCTTTTCTCACCAGCAACAATTTCGCGAACTTCCGATACATCATGACTATCGAAAGTTTTCTGCCTATATTACAACATCCTTTATATAAATGTATGATGCAAACAATAATTTAAACAGAAATTTTGTTGTACGGTAGAAAAAAATTGTGTGCAGCCAATATATGCAATTTCATTAACATTCTCTTTGTCACAGGCCTATAAAAATGCTTTTAGGGCAAAAGGAAGTCATGAGGATACATTGAAATCCGCAAGTAATAGTTATTAGTTCCATCACACTATTTTATTTTATTTACAAGCATATTCCATTCACAATGTGAGATCTCCAATCGATGATGCTTTCTGTGCCTTGCTCTTTCGTGTTTGTGCCGGTTTGACTTAACCGCCATGCGCCAATCCTAGTTTTGGCACCGGCAGCCGTTGCGCGGCGCCACCACGAAAGTTAGTTCGAAGGCCTATAGAGGACGAGACAGCGAAATACAATTATGACTGCGTGTGAATCCGCCGAAAGGGTGAATCCGCCGAAAGCTCTACCAGAATTCCAAGCACCGCAATAAAAAATAATCAGCCGAGATGTCGTATGATTTTTTTGTCAAGCTTTATCTGAAATTGCAGAAACAGATTACCTCCTCCATTACTTTTTTTTAAAACTTCCAGCTGTATAGGGTTCTTCTCCCTTGATACATACTTCATATTCCAGTTTATATCCAGTATTCCAGTTTTATATCCCCAACTCCTCCATTACCTTCATTTTTAACTTACTCAGCTTGTTCAGTTGACCGTTCGATAGTGAAGGGTATTGTGTAGAAATGATGGCTCTCAATATTTGAAATAACAAAGCTCTACCATCCGTCATTGACAGTTTGTATCGAGCGAGCTCGTTGTTGCGCCCTGTTCGACGAATAGCTCTAAAAGTAATTGCGTGCAATGCAATACCGTTTACTCGTTGGCCGAAATAGGTTTGGCACTCGCTCTCTCAAAGATTAAGAATGTCACGTTTTTTGCTAATTTTCAAGAGCGAGCTCTTCTCTTATCTTTTCGATTCTGATGATCTTTATCGTTAATTTCGCGTTCTTTCACTTCATAGTGTTTTTCAGAATTCCATCGGCATTTGACATTACTTCCGAATCTGGAGTTTTACTTATTCTCGTTGAGAACTGAAATGCTCATCAGTTTTCTATAGCACTGTTGTTTCAATGATCTAAACACGTCGATGTACTCGATCTATGGACAGGCTATTTTCATTTTTGAGTCAACTTTCGCGTTCTATAACTTTTATTTAGTTTTGCTAGCTTTACTAAGAATGTCCGGCACCGATTCGCTAACGGTAATCGGCGCGATGATAATAAATGTCTTTCAAAAGCCTGCATGGGTGGGTGTATTATATTATTAAAACCGTTCTTGAATTCAGGCTTTATCCTCATTTGATTTTCCCGTCTTGTTAATTGACTTCATTTTGGTCGATTGCGTAGGTGCACCCAGCACTTAAAAGAGTTATATCTAATCAATTGGTTTTCGGAATTTCACATTCCCTTCTAGTATACCGTCTTTAAGGCGGTATTACCATCTAGAAACTTGTTTTTTAAGTAATTTTTAGGAATTAATTTTGCGAAATATATTGAACCTATGGTAGCGGGGTTTTGGACACATATTAAGACATATTTCAACTAGCAACACAATTTTTTATGAAATACTTTATTGAAATTTATACAGGTTATGCGCTGTTATGCGGGTCATGGCGTAAGACGCTCATCGAATCGGGCGCACGAGTTGCGGCGATCCTAGTCGTCTGAAACAGAAGAAATTTTTTGTTTAAATCTATATGAATGTAGTTATCGTCTGAACTATAATTACGTAAGACATTTTTTATCGGAATCGTAGCTGTTTGAAAATTAAGGTTTAATTTTCCCGGAAAATTGTGAACTAAAACATGAGAGCGGCACTAAAATATTCAAGCTATCGGTACCATTCTAGTTCAAACTATAGGTGAAGGTTCCCTCGAAATGTGTGCAAAACCCGAAGTCAATCGGCTCGATAGTTTTTGAGAAAAACGTGCGCCCGACTTGAAAACCATTTTTTTCTTTGCAAAACGCGTTTAAGAGGCCAGTACACTTTGTGCATGTCAGAATGGGGTCACTCAGAAGGGATTTTGTATGGTGCAGGAATTGCCGATTGAGTTCAGGTAAGATTTTTTCATAGTATAAACTTCAAAGGCATTTTTCTCGAAACAACGTTTTCAAAATCTAGCTCCATCGTATCTCTAAAACTAATAAACCGATTCTCTTGAAATTTGAATCACATATTGTAAACATGTTTCGCAACAAGATGACCCTCGATGGTTTTAAAATTCTGATTTTTACTGATTTCTGATTTGCGAAAAACTACGAAAAAAACGCGTTTTTTTTTACTTTTTTCTTTTTTCATCTGCCATTTTCTTTATTTTTTGATAAAACTTTATATCTGATGGTCATTTTGTAGCTGGTGTCATACTGAATCTAATGGACTTTGATTTTTTTGTTTCAGGAAAGCCGTTGCCGAGTTGTGATGGAGCTACCTAGCCCACCTATTTTTGAGGCGTTACGATAAAATATAGTTTTTGTACTTCAAAGTGAATAAAAATGAATTTCATTTTTTTAATGTAGTTCAAAACTTTTTTATAAAATCCTCGAACAAAAATCGCCAACACAGCTTTTTTTCGTGGCCCTAAAGTGGACTGGCCCCTTAAAGTTTGCCATACATTTAGCACTGATACGGCTGAACTTACGGTGGATAATAACAGCTCTGGGTAACTTACCCTTAATCAGCTATACTGGGACCATACAGACCACCTTACTCACCTTAAAAAAAAAGAATATTGAGTCGCACTCGCTTAGCTTCTGGCGGTCCGCGCCACTTAAGATGCGGAAGCGCCCATCTATTGGACCGTTGTATACGCGCGTTGTTTCGACACTCTGACACAGTACAAATGTATACTGAAAGAGCATTGCAGTATAGCTCAAAACTATACTGACTATTTGTAAGGGTACCTTGGGTATTGGACTGCAAGGGGGGCAAGGGATAGGGAAATTCCCTAAACCGGTATACAATGGACACACCGGTCGAGGTACAACGATCGAGGGGATAATTACCTGCCGCGCTCCAACGCACCGCAGCCTCTGAGCTTCTGTAACTATGGGATTTCTACGAACTTCAAATTAACATTTTCGAGACGCATTTTCAAAACCTCAAACTATAAGAAAATGAAAAAACGCCTTAACACATTTCCTGATAGTTTCATAAAAAATTGCCAATAAGCTAAGAAGCTCCATTATTTCGGAGAAGTTCTCTTATCCAGAGAGAGGAAGAAATAAGCAATTTAATGGTTATGGTCAATAAAGAAGATATACTCTATGGCTGTGGAATCGCCGATTGAAGTGAAGGTAATCTTTTTTTTCATCAACTTTAGAACTAAACCGAAAACTTTGAACGCGTTTTTCTCAACATCATGTTTTTCAATACTGTTTGACGGTAAGCAAGATATCTCAAGAACTACTGCACCAATTTGACTGAAATTTCATACACTTTTACTACATATCAAAAGCTAGTCAGTGAACCCACTTATTCGTTTCATTGCTAGTTGACAAAAAAGTAGTTTTCCTTGAAACCGTTTGTTAACCGACTAGATAAATTCGTACGAAAACTAGAACTTTTGGTTTTTGTGAAATATTTATTTCAAGCGTGCCAGCTCTGACCAACCTTTTTTACCATCATGCATGCGCCTCCGAAAAACGATGTCTCTGGGAAACTCTTTGGTACGTGTGAATTGTAATAAATAAATAATGGAATAAAATTAACATGTAATATTTTCACAACAAATGCCCAAAAGGCCTTTTCTACCTGCAAACTAAGTATATCTCGCAACTAGCTGACCTGCAAATATTTATTATGCAATAGATTATTGGACAGAATATTTCATCCTCATTCGAAAATCCATCTCAGGCGGCTGGATAAGATGCTTGGGCCCAGCAAAAATAAAGGGTGTCTCAAAATGACCTGATATTTTAATTTCTTAATAAAACGTATTATTTATCTGAAAAATACGAATATTTTAATTTTAATATAAGATACAAACATGGAGGTTATGTGCGGAACATAATATCCGATAAATTGCATAAACGGCATGGATTTGGAAAACATATTCTTTCAACAAGATGGCGCAACCTGTTACACTGCAGGCGAAACAATGCAGTTATTGCAGACGAAGTTTCATGGTCGTGTTAAATCGCGCCGAGGCGATGTGAATTAGCCACCATGGTTTTGCTTTTTGACGCCATTAGACTTTTTCCTTTTGGGTTTTCTGAAATGAAAAGTGCATATCAATGATCCACAGACAATTCCGGAGCTCAAGGAAGCGATTGGACGCACTATTAATGAAATTAATCCACAATTAGGTCAAACTGTTGTTAAAAATTTCGTTAAGACAGTGAACGTTTGCGACCAGGGACGAGGCGGTCATTTTTCCGATATTATGTTCTATACATAACTTCCATGTTTGCACCTTATATTAAAATTAAAATATTCGTAGTTTTCAAATAAATAATAGGTTTTATTAATTAATTAAAATGTCAGGCCATTTTGAGACACCCTATACGTATAAGAGAATAAGTAGAGGAACTAGGCCGATTCTAACGCCGTGATCTCAGGGGAGAGCGGGGCGGGGGAGTCGAGCGCGGAGAAGCCGCTGTATGCATGGCGGAGGGGGGGGGGATCCTGCATGCGGCAGCCGAGTGCGGGGTTGTGGCGGAGGGAAAGGGGGGGAGGGGTGTTAGAGAGTGGGGAGGCTAGTTTTTAGTGACGATGTCTTCCAGGCGATAGCTGGACCCGCTGGCGAGAGGGGGAAGCCGCTGTCGACTTTGTGGGGGAGGAGGGCATCATAGAGTCGCGGGTCCTTGAAAACCCATAAAATCTGATAATTGACTATCAACATTATAGATGTAAGCGGAGCATTTTTTATCTCAGGGGGGAGCGGGGCGGGGGCTCCAGCGCGGGGAAGCCTAGTGCGGTGGTACGGCGGAGGGGGGAGGGGTCGCCGGGCGCGTGTGACGTCACAGAGGGGCCTCTGTGGAGGAGCGGCCATGTGGTCCGTGAAGCGCATGGCGGGAGGGGGAAGCCGGCGTCGATGAGTGTTTTGTGTGTGTGTGTGTGTGTGTGTGTGTTTGTGTGGAAGGAAGGGGGAGGGGGCAAAAAAAATGGTTCGAATTAAATGACAATAAAACAATAGTTTATTAATAATTAAATTGAACAATGGCCTTCCATAGTATATATTGTACATAAAATCTTTGGTGTGTGTGTGTTTGCCTGTTTTTCATTGCTTAAAATTATTTTATTTTGAATATCCGCAGCGGATCCGTTATGCTGGAACATAACAAATCATGCATCTTATTAACCTGTCATACATAATCATATTTTGAATCATCCTAAAGATAATACGAACCATTGACCCAGTATAAGTTCAGTCAGGTGGGGCACGTCTCGCGCATTGAAACTTGGTGGGTCGGCCTGCCGCAGTTGGTACAGAATATCCCCTGGATGTTGTTAAACCGTTAGCTGAAGTGGCCACATCTTTGAATTAGTTGATCAACCGCGCCCTGCATATCAAATAGCATAACACGCAAAATTTCGCCCGATCATTTTCGGTGAGATATTCGTAGATCACACAGCCCATGATTCCCCGGTTCAACCAATTCATGTGCTGCTGGTCCACTATGATTTCGCGCTCATAATGGACTCCTTTATCTGAGGCATCACCCAATCCACTATCAAATGATTCCGTATCACTGTCCATCTCGGCCAGTTCCAAGTCATCATGTGCAAGCACTTCAATATCCGCCCACTCATCATCGTCAACAATGGCGATATCAATAACGTCTTCGTCTACCCCAACTTCCACTTCATCGTTATCGGCGATATTCACAACAACCTCCATCTCATCATCGACGAGATCGCTCACTTCTATTTGGTTCGACATTTTTCTTAACTGATGTTCCGTTCTCCGACTCTTTCACAATGACACCTTGCAGTTTGAAGACTGGAATGGCAAAAACTGCTGTTCCGATCCTTCTTCGGATTTCAATTTTTGGATCCTCATAGGCTTATAGTGGGGTGGGGGATGACCAACAGGATGTGTAAATAGTTTTCAACATTAGTTGGCACTTGTAGAAAAAAAACCTTGCAAGATGGTGCATCCTGGCCAGGGAATAAAAGAAAAGTTTTTTTTCTTCAACTATCCTTGTGGGGGTAGGCATCTGCTGTCCAGAAAAGTGTGCACATGTGGAGGTGAAAGCTGGCCAGGCTTGCCAATCATTGACTGTAGCGATCTCTACAGAACAGCGTCTAGTTCGTGGAGACTGAACTGACGTATTAGAAAGAGCATCTTGGAGTTTTTATTTTCTATTGCCACGTGTTCCAGTATGTATGAAGTCCAGCCTGTCACGAATCATAGGGCTCTTCGCAGAGCATCATCAAACCTATACAAGTGACACTTGAGGCTATACAGTTCTTACCGAATCAGCCATATACTTAAGGCAATTTTTTTTGTTCGTCGTCGTTCGAAGCCACCCTCCGAGCATAGGGAACATTTTGAAAAAATAACATTCCGCTCAAGTAATGTCTTGGCTATCCAAAACACATATACGAAAACGAGGTATTTATTACAACTTATATTTTTTTTGCATTTCGTTTTTAATTATTTTAGTTTTTTAATTAAAAAAAAATTATTTTTATTTTTTGCTCTCGTTAAACCCCGACCGGCTCGTTCTGTGTATGTATTTATTTTTCATGCTTTCCACGATAAAAGATATCAACGTGATATTAAACATAAACTCTGGTGGAGGTGATTCTATTACATTTTCCGAGCTAGAAGGGAACGACAAAAATATTTTCTGATGGGAGACCATTTTTAATCATCGACAGCGCTCAAAAGTCGCCACACTTTGAATGAGGCAGTGAGTTCACATATCTCTCTGGCAAGACTTTTCAACTCGTTAATATGGAGAACAACAATAAACCATCAGAAGAAATCTTGCACAACCCAGCCACGCTCTTAAGTTCGATCGATGACTTTGCTGTGTGGGAGATACAGATCGTCGAGTCCATCGAACTACTGAAGATGCAAAGCCGAATTAAGCGCCAATGATTATCAACTAAACATCAATAGTTATTGATAGGCCAAATACCGCATCTGGAAGGATTGAAGTATTCCATGTACAGGCATTTTATATGCATCGGTGCAGGACACAGCGGTGATGGGTTAATGTGGCGAGAACTCGACTCGAACGCGTGATGGTCTATACTCTAACCCCTGCTCGATGAATTTCAACAACGTGGAAGCTTTGCGAACAATACGTAATCTTACAATAAATGTAAATAAGTATAAATCAATACGCGTTGAATGTTATATCTCATTGCCACGGGAAATAATAATGATGAGGGCTACGATTAATATGCAATCAAGAGATAATACACGTTTCGCATGGGTGACAGTCACAGCTTTACACCCAGCTGAACGAAACAGTGACCATGGATCTTCTTACATGCATTATTCAATAGTATTGAATATATCGAATATTGGATTCCCCATAACTATAGGGCAAATTTAAAGAAAATGGTGCTTCAAAACAATTTATCCGTTAATGTGTGTACCACCGAAGAAGACATTGCTCCGATACGCGTGGCTCAACATAAGAAGAAGAAAATCATATCAATTTGCTATACATACAAGATACCGAAGATAACAATGTATGACATATTACATAGATAAAGAACCTCTCAAGCCTCGTGAGCGCAGAACAGAGGCAACCACTAAAAATATATTTATATGCCATCAGTGTGTGAAGTTAACATAATTACTATATCGTTATATGCGCTAAATGAATTAAACAACAATCCATTATTTCGCAGGTGTCTGCATTACTTTAAATGAAAGGTATAACTGCAATCACATGAGATCGGTCGTGGAGCACTAAAGCACTGCCCCATCCGACTAACAAATAATACCAATAAGTGGCGCCAAATCATCAACTCCAGTCGGAAAGCACGACATCCATTCATTGAAAATGCCTATTTGGAGTGTTTTTGACTAATGATAGGGAGAAGATGAGAGTGTGCAAAGGCTGATGAGAAGAACATAGCAGAGGATATGTATAAATATCATGAAGTATTTAGTATTAATAACCACATGTGCTTTTCATATGACGAATCGCTATCATAGTATCAATCACATCACAGCGCTGATTCCATATCATGGTTTGTGATAGAACTGGAAGAACTAGTGCTGTGCATAAAATACATTTTCTACGAAAATTAATGCTCATCATGAGTTAATTCCAATACGTTCACGCTATGGCAATAATTGTGCATTCAGTCATCATCAACCAATAGATGTAGAAGTTGAATTACTTAAGATACAACGGCGTATGCCCCACACAATATTAGATAAGATCAATAAATTATCATTACTTTGAACATTGGAAAGTGGGCGATACTTGAATATGAGTTTTCACTCTTGGGATCTATACGAATGTCCACCGCTTCAAAGCACAACGAAGGATTCATGGACCGTAAAAGCTACCCCCCAACTAGAGAAACCAATATATGTAATTGGTGCGGCACAGACTGGTAAAAAAGATAATCTATGGCAAAGGACATTATATTATTGACCGACTGCAAACTCACGAGTGTTACACTTTATCTCAATTCAGCATTCTTTTCTCAGGAGGACTCGCATTTGGACTTCAAAAAAGTTTCGGCATTTTGTTCAATATGTACTCGATTTCGTAAATACCATTACGATTGCAATAGTGATCGTTCTTTACTAATCATCGCCAAGTCTTAATGTAACGGCCCTCTCGCGGATAATGATTGATCGCATCAGAACGAGCCTGTAAAAAATACTGCCGTAGATGTATGAATAGAGTTTAAATGCAAAGAAGATTCACCACCGAATACAACTGCTTATTGTTTTAATCTTACACTATCGCGTTGTTGGATATTGTTCATTGTCTGATATTATGGGTAAAATTGTATAGATCAGCAAAATTCGGAGAGATACGAAGCATCGTGGTTGATTTGCAATGGTCTAAAGTGGGCCTATGGAAACGTTCCATATCGCGTGACTGAAGGTTTAATAACAGCTGCAGTTGAAGGTTCAACGGAAGACGACATGTGTCCAATCGTATATCTTAAGGGATATGAAAAAATGAATGGATAGCTAATATACTAAATATGAAAAATGAGCTATTTATTGAGTCGTTGAATATAGACTTTGACGATATGGATGTCTCAAGTAAATTAGATGGATGTTCTACTCTACGATGCGAAAAGCATACAAACAATTGTGCCCTACAATATGTATTTAAAATCTTTAATTGGTGGTTGAATCATAAAGATTCGTGCAAATAAAAGAAATGTAACATTATGTACTTTTTATTCTCCTCACCCCGTACTTAGTTATGTCAGCATCATCTGACATCGGATTGTGCACCTGAATAAAATATTATTTTCGAATGTGAAACTCATTTTTTTGTATGAAATTTGATTGAAAATAAAGTAATATAATCGCGCAATGATGATCGAATACATTTATCGGCATACGTTCGATAGATGTTCGTGAGCCGTTTGTTGGAAGTTTGCGAGACATTTGAAAGTTTTCAACAGTCGTTCGTGAGACGTTCCAGAGACTTCCGAAGACATTCATAAGACGTTCGAAGACATTCAAGAGACGTTCGAAAACATTCATAACACGTTGAAGACATGTATGAGGGGTTCAAAGAGTTCGAGAAGATTTCCACGCCGTTCATGCGACGTTTGAAGGCATTCGTGAGACGTTCAAGAGATTTCAAACGTTATATGAATATTATCAGAGATCTCTTGAATGTCTTCGAAAGTCTGAACGTCTTCACACCTCTCGTGAATGCCTTTAAAAGTCTCTTAAGCGTCTTCGAACCCTTCATGAATGTCTCCAAACGTATTATGAATGTCGTCGAAAGTCTCTTGAATATATTTGAAAGTTTCTTGAACGTCTTCAAACCCCTCGTGAATGTCATTGAAAGTCTCTAAAACGTCATCGAACCCCTCGTCGATGTCTTCAAACGTAATATGAATATTGTCAAAGATCTCTTGAATATCTTCAAAAGTCTCTGAACGTCTTCGCACCTCTCGTGAATGCCTTTGAAAGTCTCTTAAGCGTCTTCGAACCCTTCATGAATGTCTTCAAACGTATTATGAATGCCGTCGAAAGTCTCTGAAACGTCTTCGAACCCTTCATGAATGTATGCAAACGTATTATGAATGTCGTCGAAAGTCTCTTGAACATATTCGAAAGTTTCTTGAACGTCTTCAAACCCCTCGTGAATGTTTTTGAAAGTCTCTGAAACGTCATCGAACCACCCATCGATGTCTTCAAACGTATTATCAATATCGTCAAAGATCTCTTGAATGTCTTCGAAAGTCTTTGAAGGTCTTCGCACCTCTCGTGAATGTCTTCAAACGTCTTATGAACGTATTCGAAAGTCTCTTGAATGCCTCACCAACACCTTTAAACGTCTCATGAGCGTCGTAGAAAGTCTCTTGAAACTCTTCGAACCCCTCATGCATGTCTTCAAACACCTTATGAATGTTTTCGAACGTCTCTTGACTGTTGTCAAACGTCTTATGAATGTCTTCGGACAAACTTCTCGTCAATGTCTTTGAAAGTCTCTCCCAAGCATCTTCGAACACCTCATGAATGTCTTCAAACGTATTATGCATGTCGTCAAAACTCTCTTAAAAGAATTCGAAAGTTTTTTGAACGTCTTCAAATCACTCGTGAATGTCTTTGAAAGTCTCTTAAACGTCTTCGAACCCCTCATCGATGTCTTCAAATATATTATGGATATTGTCACAGATCTCTTGAACGTCTTCGAACCTCTCATGAATGTCTTCAAACATCTTATGAACGTTTTCGAAAGTCTCTTGAACGTCTCACGAACGCCTTCAAACGTCTCATGAACGGCGTGGAAATCTTTTCGAACTCTTTGAACCCCTCATGCATGTCTTCAACGTGTTATGAATGTTTTCGAACGTCTCTTGAATGTCTTCGAACGTCTTATGAATGTCTTCGGAAGTCTCTGGAACGTCTCACGAACGACTGTTGAAAATTTCCAACAAACGGCTCACGAACATCTATCGAACGTATGCCGATGAATGTATTCGATCATCATTGCGCGATTATATTACTTTATTTTCAATCAAATTCAATACAAAAAAAAATGAGTTTCACATTCGAAAATAATATTTTATTCAGGTGCACAATTCGATGTCAGATGATGCTGACACAACTAAGTACGGGGTGAGGAGAATAAAAAGTACATAATGTTACATTTCTTTTATTTGCACGAATCTTTATGATTCAACCACCAATTAAAGATTTTAAATGCAGGGTGCGCCAGAGAAACTTACTTATTTGAAAGGTCAATAAAAACAAAAGTACTTCAATTATTGTTTTAAATTTTTTTTTATTTGAGAATACAATCTCCCAATTTTTTGTTTGCAGTCTTGAAAATGACATCGGATAAATGGCGACCCCCATTGCGCATACACTGATGAAGTCGATTTTTGAAGTTCGTATCCACTCTTTGCAGCATATCAATCGGTATGTTGGCAATGGCGTCGCGAATGTTGTTCTTGAGGTGTGCTATGGTCCGTGGTCGATCGACATAAACCAGAGATTTCAAATAACCCCATAAAAAGAAATCGCATGGAGTCAAATCTGGAGAGCGTGCCGACCATTGGAGATCGCCTCTGAGAGAGATGAGGCGGTAGGGGAAATGTTGTCGCAACAAATTCATTGAGTCTCATGCTGTGTGTGCTGTGGCTCCATCTTGCTGAAACCACACGTTCCTAACGTTCATTTCTTCGAGTCTTGGAAGAAAAAATTCCTCGATCATGTTCCTGTAACGAGCTCCATTCACGGTTACTGCGCATTCGTTTTCTTCAAAAAAATAAGGACCAGTTATTCCCATTACCGACATCGCACACCAGACAGTAACTCGCTCACAATTGAGTGGCTTCTGGTGAAGCTCACGTGGATTTACACCACACCAATAACGCATGTTTTGTTTGTTGACGCAGCCGGAAATGTGGAAGTGAGCCTCGTCACTGAAAAAAACGACCGCGTCTTCAGGCAGGTTGTCAACCAGCATTTCACATGCATTTTGACGGGCAACAAAATCGCGTTCAGTTAATTCTTACACAACAGCCAATTTATAAGGATGAAATTGAAGGTCTTCATGGAGAATTCGTCGAATAATGGTGTCAGAAATTCCCATAGCAGCTGCGTGTTTGCGAGCCGAACGCCGGGGAGAACGCACAACTGACTGCCTCACTCTTTCGACATTTTCCGGAGTTCTGATGGTCCGTTGAAGTCCATTTCTGGGTTTAGCGACACTTCCACACTCCCGAAATGAGTTAACCCACGACAGAATCGAATTACGGCCAGGAACGAGTCTGTGAGGAGGAATTTCAAAGCGAGCGCAGAAGGCACGTTGCGTAGCAACAAGTGAGCGACCGTTAGAAAAGAAGCTCTCGACTGCGAAGGCCCGCTGCTCTCTAGACCAGAGCATGATGGCAACTGACTGGAGGGAGAAACAAACTTGGGAACTTCCCCCTCCAGATGCGCCCCCTCTCGCCCCTCTACCCTCCCAACTCACCGCGCGGGAATTTTTTCAAATAAGTAAGTTTCTCTGGCGCACCCTGTACATTTTGTAGGGCACAATTGTTTGTATGCTTTTCACATCGTAGAGTACACCATCCATCTAATTTACTTGAGACATCCATATCGTGAAAGTCTATATTCAACGACTCAATAAATAGTTCATTTTTCATATTTAGTATATTAGCTATCCATTTATTTTTTCATATCCTTTAAGATATACGATTGGACACATGTCGTCTTCCATTGAACCTTCAACTGCAGCTGTTATTAAACCTTCAGTCACGCGATATGGAACGTTTCCATAGGCCCACTTTAGACCATTGCAAATCAACCACGATGCTTCGTATCTCTCCGAATTTTGCTGATCTATACAATTTTACCCATAATATCAGACAATGAACAATATCCAACAACGCGATCGTGTAAGATTAAAACAATAAGCAGTCGTATTCGTTGGTGAATCTTCTTTGCATTTAAACTCTATTCATACATCTAAGGCAGCATTTTTTACAGGCTCGTTCTGATGCGATCAATCATTATCCGCGAGAGCGCCATTACATTAAGACTTGGCGATGGTTAGTAAAGAACGATCACTATTGCTATCGTAGTGGTATTTACGAAATCGAGTACATATTGAACAAAATGCTGAAACTTTTTTGAAGTCCAAATGCGAGTCCTCCTGAGAAAAGAATGCTGAATTGAGATAAAGTTTAACACTTGTGAGTTTGCAGTCGGTCAATAATATAATGTCCTTTGCCATAGATTATCTTTTTTACCAGTCTGTGCCGCACCAATTACATATATTGGTTTCTCTAGTTGGGGGGTAGCTTTTACGGTCCATGAATGCTTCGTTGTGCTTTGAAGCGGTGGACATTCGTATAGATCCCAAGAGTGAAATCTCATATTCAAGTATCGCCCACTTTCCAATGTTCAAAGTAATGATAATTTATTGATCTTATCTAATATTGTGTGGGGCATACGCCGTTGTATCTTAAGTAATTCAACTTCTACCTCTATCGGTTGATGATGACTGAATGCACAATTATTGTCATAGCGTGAACGTATTGGAATTAACTCATGATGAGCATTAATTTTCATAGAAAATGTATTTTATGCACAGCACTAGTTTTTCCAGTTCTATCACAAACCATGATATGGAATCAGCGCTGTGATGTGATTGATACTATGATGGCGATTCGACATATGAAAAGCACATGTGGTTATTAATACTAAATACTTCATGATATTTATACATATCCTCTGCTATGTTCTTCTCATCAGTCTTTGCACACTCCCATCTTCTCCCTATCATTAGTCAAAAACACTCCAAATAGGCATTTTCAATGAATGGATGTCGTGCTTTCCGACTGGAGTTGATGATTTGGTGCCACTTATTGGTATTATTTGTTAGTCGGATGGGGCAGTGCTTTAGTGCTCCACAACCAATCTCATGTGATTGCAGTTATACCTTTCATTTAAAGTAATGCAGACACCTGCGAAATAATGGATTGTTGTTTAATTCGTTTAGCGCATATAACGATATAGTAATTATGTTAACTTCACACACTGATGGCTTATATATATTTTTTAGTGGTTGCCTCTGTTCTGCGCTCACGAGGCTTGACAGGTTCTTTATCTATGTAATATGTCATACATTGTTATCTTCGGTATCTTGTATGTATAGAAAATTGATATGATTTTCTTCTTCTTATGTTGAGCCACGCGTATCGGAGCAATGTCTTTTTCGGTGGTACACACATTAACGGATAAATTGTTTTGAAGCACGATTTTTTTTAAATTTGCCCTATAGTTATGGGGAATCCAATATTCGATATATTCAATACTATTGAATAATGCATGTAAGAAGATCCATGGTCACTGTTTCGTTCAGCTGGGTGTAAAGCTGTGACTGTCACCCATGCGAAACGTGTATTATCTCTTAATTGCACATTAATCGTAGCCCTCTTCATTATTATTTCCCGTGGCAATGAGATATAACATTCAACGCGTATTGATTTATACTTATTTGCATTTATTGTAAGATTACGTATTGTTCGCAAAGCTTCCACGTTGTTGAAATTCATCGAGCAGGGGTTAGAGTATAGACCATCACGCGTTCAAGTCGAGTTCTCGCCACATTAAACCGTCACCGCTGTGTCCTGCACCGACGCATATAAAATGCCTGTACATGGAATACTTCAATCCTTCCAGATGCGGTATTTGGCCTATCAATGACTATTGATGTTTAGTTGATAATCGTTGGCGCTTAATTTGGCTTTGCGTCTTCAGTAGTTCGATGGACTCGACGATCTGTATCTCCCACGCAGCAAAGTCATCGATCGAACTTAAGAGCGTGGCTGGATTGTGCAAGATTTCTTCTGATGTTTTATTGTTGTTCTCCATATTAACGAGTTGAAAAGTCTTGCCAGAGAGATATGTGAACTTACTGCCTCATTCAAAGTGTGGCGACTTTTGAGGGCTGTCGATGATTAAAAATGGTCTCCCATCAGAAAATATTTTTGTCGTTCCCTTCTAGCTCGGAAAATGTAATAAAATCACCTCCACCAGAGTTTTTTTTTTAATATCACGTGGATATCTTTTATCGTGGAAAGCATGAAAAATAAATACATACACAGAACGAGCCGGTCGGCGTTTAACGAGAGCAAAAAATACAAATAATCTTTTTTTTATTAAAAAAAATAAAATAAATAAAAATAAAATGCAAAAAAATATAAGTTGTAATAAATACCTCGTTTTCGTATATGTGTTTTGGATAGTCAAGACATTACTTGAGCGGAATGTTATTTTTTCAAAATGTTCCCTATGCTCGGAGGGTGGCATCGAACGTCGACGAACAAAAACAAATTGCCTTAAGTATATGGCTGATTCGGTAAAAACTGTATAGCCTCAAGTGTCACTTGTATAGGTTTGATGATGCTCTGGAAATAGCCCTATGATTCGTGACAGGCTGGACTTCATACATACTGGAACACGTGGCAATAGAAAATAAAAACTCCAAGATGCTCTTTATAACACGCCAGTTCAGTCTCCATGAACTAGACGCTGTTCTCTAGAGATCGCGATAGTCAATGATTGGCAAGCCTGGCCAGCTTTCACCTCCACAAGTGCACACTTTTCTGGACAGCAGATGCCTACCCCCACAAGGATAGTTAAAGAAAAAAAAACTTTTCTTTTATTCCCTGGCCAGGATGCACCGTCTTGCAAGGTTTTTTTTCTACAAGTGCCAACTAATGTTGAAAACTATTTACACATCTTGTTGGTCATCCCCCACTCCACTATAAGCCTATGTGGATCCAAAAATTGAAATCCGAAGAAGGATCGGAACAGCAGTTTTCGCCATTCCAGTCTTCAAACTGCAAGGTGTCATTGTGGAAGAGTCGGAGAACGGAAAATCAGTTAAGAAAAATGTCGGACCAAATAGAAGTGAGCGATCTCGTCGATGATGAGATGGAGGTTGTTGTGAATATCGCCGATGACGACGAAGTGGAAGTTGGGGTAGGCAAAGACGTTATTGATATCGCCAATGATGACGATGATGAGTGGGCGGACATTGAAGTGCTTGCACATGATGACTTGGAACTGGCCGAGATGGACAGTGATACGGAATCATTTGATAGTGGATTGGGTGATGCCTCAGATAAAGGAGTCCATTATGAGCGCGAAATCATAGTGGACCAGCAGCACATGAATCGGTTGAACCGGGGAATCATGGGCTGTGTGATCTACGAATATCTCACCGAAAATGATCGGGCGAAATTTTGCGTGTTATGCTATTTGATATGCAGGGCGCGGTTGATCAACTAATTCAAAGATGTGGCCACTTCAGCGAACGATTTAACAACATCCAGGGGATATTTTGTACCAACTGCGGCGGGCCGACCCACCAAGTTTCAATTCGCGACACGTGCCCCATCTGACTGAACTTATACTGGGTCGATGGTTCGTATTATCTTTAGGATGATTCAAAATATGATTATGTATGACAGGTTAATAAGATGCATGATTTGTTATGTTCCAGCATTACGGATCCGCTGCGGATATTCAAAATAAAATAATTTTAAGCAATGAAAAACAGGCAAACACACACACTCCAAAGATTTTATGTACAATATACACTATGGAAGGTCATTGTTCAACTTAATTATTAATAAACTATTGTTTTATTGTCATTTAATTCGAACCATTATTTTTGCCCCCTCCCCCTTCTTTCCACACAAACACACACACACACACACACACACACACACACACACACACACACAAAACACTCATCGACGCCGGCTTCCCCCTCCCGCCAAGCGCTTCACGGACCAGATGGCCGCCCCTCCACAGAGGCCCTTCTGTGACGTCACACGCGCCCGGCGACCCCTCCCCCGTCCGCCGTACCACCGCACTAGGCTTCCCCGCGCTGGAGCCCCCCGCCCCGCTCCCTCCTGAGATCAAAAATGCTCCGCTTACATCTATAATGTTGATAGTAAATTATCAGATTTTATGGGTTTTCAGGGACCCGCGACTCTACGATACCCTCCTCCCCCCAGAGTCGACAGCGGCTTCCCCCTCTCGCCAGCAGGTCCAGCTATCGCCTGGAAGATATCGTCACCAAAAACTGGCCTCCCCACTCTCGAACACCCCTCCCCCCTTTCCCTCCGCCGCAACCCCGCGCTCGGCTGCCGCATGCTGGATCCCTCCCCCCCCCCCCACCATGCATACAGCGGCTTCCCCGCGCTCGACTCCCCCGCCCCGCTCCCCCCTGAGATCCCTGTGTTAGAATCGGCCTAGTTCCTCTACTAGAATATGATGCCGATATGAGGTACATCGGTCTATCTGGGGAATTGCACTGCAATTGAACCGCAAATGTTGTTTCGATTTTGTATTTCCAAAAAAAAGTCCCTGTAAACGTGAGTAATTGATGGTGCTGAATGCGAAAACGGTATTTTAAATCTCTTTGTTCCTCAACCTATCTGTTTACTTGTTATTTGTTATTTGTTTGATACTATATTGCGTGATGCATTTCATACTCAACCTCATTATATAGTATACTTTTATATTTGTACTCAAAATCATATTACCAGAAGATAGTCGTATATTTACGATCGTAAAGAAACACGAGGGAAATTGCGGGCACGGGTATTATCTAATATTTACATAAATTTTATGAAGCGGGAGGGAAAGCTTCCAGGATTCGTAGAAAATATACTACCCCTCTGGAGCGAGTTTCTAGGTAACATTAAGCCCGCGAGCCGAGCAATTAATACTCGACTGAGCTAACCGACCCTGCGAAAGCAGTTTCGCTCCCAATTGTGTATTTTTTTTCACCTAGTGCGATTTAATTAGATTGGGCGACCGGAGAAAAAGGGCACGAAATGGAACGGTGAAACTGCAGAAAATCGTTCTCGTTCCTTGCGATTTCCCCTCCCCACGAACTTCCTACTGTTGTCACCGCCATGTCATCATTTTTCACGGGCTAATTGAAGAATAATGTACTTAATGAATTTAAGCTCTACGCGCCCCTGCTACGTCTTAAATTTCTCGGAATCTCCCTGCTCTATCCGTATCGAAATCTTCTTTTTGCGGAACCTTAATGTTAATGAAATTAACCAATGCCATTCAAGTTCAATTAAGGCAATGGCAAAAAAATGCCGTCTCATTACAATTGATTGTCATAAAGTTAGATTTTTAGTTTTATGACAAGATTAACATTTTGAATTAGGATTTATAAGTGCGAAATTAATTTCTGAAATGTCATTCTTAATTTTTCGAAAAATCTGAATACTATTTCGGGAATAACCGATGGTGCAAGTACCGAATAATTTTGAAGCAATCCGTAAAAAAATCGTAGCTAACTCATAGTACAACCAGTCTAAGGCACATCCGTCAGCTATTCACGAAAGCGACGGACGATTTTAATAACATTTTTTATGGATCCGAAATATATACGTATACACATTTTGTAAATTTATAACAATTATTTATCCGTGAACATTATAAACTAGATTATTCTGCATTGACAAATTTCCAATGTATCGAAATTTCCATTTTACTGCGCATTCAAGAACGTTCATATGACTTTTCTGCACGAGGATTACAACGGAATCAATTTGTCATAATTGCACTATCATTCAAAATCTTTCAATTTAGCGTGCCTTGTAAGAACAATGAAAAATCACTTCTGTGTAAATTCAATTTAATTTTTTTTTTGCAATGAACCATCGTAAGGTATGCTAAGAAGACATTGTCAAGATATCGCAAGCTGATTAAGGTTTGCGGAAAATTTATATATACTCGTAAAATAACGACGAGAAAATATTTTCCCTTGTTACTTTCGTAGTGCAGCAAATTTTATTATAAACGATAAAAGCGATGATAATAATTTTTTTGTGGGGTGGAAAAACGTTTTTTTCAACTTCGAAAAAAAATCTTAGCTTTAGTCCGGCGAAATAGCAAAATGCGCAGAAAATTCCAAACCTCAATTTGCACTTAAAATTTTGTCGTTTCCGCATCATGAGAATATCTTTCTCAAAGAAGAATGGAGTTTGTCCACGACCGCGAATTCTTTCCTTCTAGTATAAATAAGTTGAGATCAACCATGGATAATATTAGACTATATACTGGTAGAATGGTTTCGGCCGGGAGAATTTTTCTGGACCATATAATGGAGAAGGAAATTAAATCGACTCTCAGTTTTATTATTTTATGATAGCGCGTATGTCAGGACGAAAATAATAAAATTCTCCATTGCTGAAGGAAAAATGACACTGACATAGGGAAAAATATGAAAGTTAAAAGAAACCACGGCGTCCATTACACCGAGAGATTTTCAGGCAGCTGTTTTTTTTTCTTTAAGAACATAATATCTTCATGATAGGAGGTGAAAAATATCCAGGCGGATGAGAGGATTTTCGCAGCTTATTAGCGAGATACATATTTTTTTCCCGTGACGATGATCGAGATTTTCGCTGTCTACAGAACATAAGCGCACCAGCATCCTAAGATAACCTTATATGTTTCAGATTTTGGGTCATATACGGACACACGCATACTTTTGAATCCTTACGAGGTCAACGAAAATATCTTTTTCGAGCAGTAAGGCAAGGGAAAGGAGAAGAAGGAAGTCGTAGTGGCGCACCGCACTTAATAAATATTATATCTCTTCGGTAGAAAATAATATGATATAAAAAACTTCGTCAGATTTTGGAGTCGCTCAAAACATCCGCTGTGTATTTTTTGTTCTTGAAGTGTCTAATTTTCAAGGGATGCTACGCATTGTATTTTTCAAGGACATACATTAATTCCTATAAATTCGTCACACGGAGATTCACTGCTCTTTCCTGTACAACTGGAAAAACCTAGCCCGCTGCATTAAAACGTGGAAGAACGAGCATTTTCGACGAGGAACGTTCCGGATGACCAAGGACCGCAAGGGTGGAGGAGGTGGTCAATTACCTTCATCAAATCATGATGGACGACCGTAGATTAACTTGGAAATGGATAGTAGAGGCTGCTGGCATTCCATTTGAACGGGGTTACAATCTTTTTTATGTATAAATGGGTATAAAAAAGCTGCGCACGCGTCGGGTGCCGCATTTGTTTACTAGTCATGAAAAACCGGAGCGATTGAGAATTTCACACTCGTGTCGTGAGCGTTTTATGCGGACTGAAACTAATTTTCTTGAACTTTCATTAATGTCGACGAAACCTGAATTCATAACTAGGCTCCGAAAACAAAATAACAATCGAAGCAGTAGACAGCAGAAAAAAGAACCAACCCCAAAGAAAGCTTAAGTAACACCACGGCTGACAAGATGATGTCTTCGGTTTTTTAGAACTCTATTAAGATAATCCTTATTGACTACTTGAAACAAACCAAAACGTTCGAAGACAATATTATTCTGGATCATGGCGTCTGAGCGAGAAAATCAAGCAAAAACGTCCACATTTGACTGAAAAGAAAAACGTAAGAAAATAAAAATACGCATGTCGAAGCAACGAGTTTAGGAAGAAAGAGTCCGCAGGAAGAATAGCCCAGGAACACGTAACTCAAGGAAAAAATAACGCCGGAAAAAAACAGCCTCGAGAATGAAATATATTCAATCTGAAAAATCAAAATATATTTATTAACTTAAAAACTATTTTTTTGCCAACCAGGGGGCTCCGCCCCTCCACCCCCGCAAGGGGCTTTGTCCCTACACCACGCCGGGAGGTTTACACACCCCCGGCCGCCGCTTCAGTGCACCCAAGCATCGCACGACCCCAAAAAGTACCAGGTCCCAAGCACCCATCCCCAATCAGCAAGCATCCCCAAACATCACTGACAGGCAAACCTAAACAACACACAAATAATTATGGCTATGAATTGAGGCCACCTTCATCGATATCAGGAGATAATTTATTACTCCGAAAGTAAGGCTCAAAACGAAAAAAAATTACTCTTGTTTTTCGTAGTTTTTTCATCTATATTTCATAATACAACAGTCAAATTGAGGCGCCGGAGATAGCGTAATCTCCCCAATTGCACGGACCAAAGTAGGACCTGATTCCACGTTCCCCGTAATCACTAGATTTCGGCCATACGACGTTTTTCTTTTTCAAAATTTGAAAGAAATATCCGTCTAGGAGGAATTTCCGATCGCATGCTGAAGTGATAGGTGGTTCCGATATCTCTTTTTTATAATATAGGCGAAAAATATTATTCTAAGTGACTAAAGGATTTTAAGGGGTTATACTAGTGTAAACGCTGAACATTTTGGTGATTTTCCGGAATTTTTTGGAAGAGAAGTACTCAATTAAATGTTGCGGAAAACTAAGAATATATTTGGCTATGTTTGACCGATATTACATAATTTTTTCATAGAAAACTATTGAGATCCACGCGACTTATGCGCTGCCTTCGAAGGCGCCAAAAAAAAGTTCCTCCACTGCTGACATGATTCCGGCCGATTGAGTAGCTGAAACGATATACTATTTTTCAAAATCCATTTGGTTTAGATGAAAAATTTGTTGTTCCTTAAGTTAAGTTGATTCCCACTCTGATAAATCTTGATTTTATTCTTGTTTGGGGCATCTTGTAAGTACCAATTTTATCCACTGTTACCTTCTACTGTGCATGCCTAAATTTGAATTTCATACAACGACGGAAAAGGTAATCAGACTCTGCAAAGTTTGATTAAAATCGGTAAAGGACAGCTCGTACGTTTTCCTTTGGACCTCACAATCAGTTGTGTTACTATCAGGAACTAGGTAAAACGGCGTCCCGCACGGTAGTCAGTGCCCATGCCAGTACGCGGTTAAGCGGTCAGCCATTCACGTATTGGTCCGGGTCAACGCTACTTTTAATATAGGATATCGCAGAGGTGCTCTAGACTGATTGCACTCTCACAACTATCAGGTTCAGTAAAGTATATATTTGGTGGGCACTAATTCAAGCTACTCGACTAGATTTGAGGTTAGTTGCTCCACTATCTATATAAGAAACGAAGCGGCACATTTGCGTTGAAAGTATGAAGTATGGCGATTGTAACTTTTGAGCGGCGTCAATTGGGTTCCACGATGGTTTTCTAGCCATTTCAAGTTTTACCAACGCTTCCAATAACCCCGCCCCTATGGAAAAGATGACACAGGTTTTTATAGATACGTCGTATCGCGGAGTGGCCAAGGAAGTTCATACGACGCCATAATTGGGACCAAAAAATTGAATGTAAATAGATCGTGTGACCAATGAAACAATAATTGCACGCGCGTGGCTTATGGGGTGAAAATGACAAGGGTAATTTCCCATTCTTTCCGAAATTTATGTATCTATTCAAAAATGAGGGACTGCGTACATAATAACCGGGCTACTGAAAAAATAAGCTCATTCCGACATTTATTCGATATACCAGGTACGCTGATAAAATGACTAGACTAAGAGAAAAAGCCGAGCAATTTTGGTAGCTTTCCATCTTTCCAGCTTTCCATAAAAAAAGCCATCTAATGACTTGATCACCGAGTGAAAGACTTGGCGTTTCCCTGTGAGTTTAATTGAATATGGACATAACATTTTTTTATCGATAGTCAGATTTTGTATTGCGCAAGCGAAATTTGAAAACCCAAAAAATTAAAGTGACTCATTCGACAATACAACAATCGATACACATACACGTAGTATGCAAACTGAAAAAAAACCTGCGACGCCCGTTCGATAACGTGGCCGAGGAGAACAAATTTGGAAGTGAAATTTTGTTGGGCACCTTCGTTTGGTCCTCCCATTCTCGGTGTTACTATATGTTTTATCGCGTACTATCGAGCACTATATACAAAGAGAACTAGTGGAACCATAGAGGACAATACGGCCACGGCAGAGGAACAGAAAGAGGAAAAAGGTTGTTTTCTCTCTTTTTTTTTCATTGAGGAAAAGTCCAGAAAAGAGTTGGCAGTGACGCCATCTCTGTACTCGAAATTAGTTTAATCGTTAGAGCGTGCCTGGCATATCGCATTTGGACCGAACGCCACCATCGCACAGCCCCCCCCCCCCTAACGAGTTCAAGTTTGACCTGCTCTTTCGTTTCTAATAGTCCACGATCGAACGCCGTTCAATAATAGGATCTCGCACGCTTCGCTAGTGCATGTCGCTTGACATGCGCCCTTGTGGTTGCAGGCGTTATATGCTAAAATACACATGTGGCTGCAGGTTTCATCTAGATATCCTTCTAGCCGCGTATTGCCGGGACACAACTGTGGCTAACCATCAGCTGATTGGAATTTCGATGAGATCGATTGGCATGACTCATGCCAACCTATCCAAACTGCATATCTACACGTATGTCTCTGTAGGTTATTGAATATGCCTCGATGTATTAGGTATTTTTTTATCCGATGAAATCAACAAAATTTCTCGTCAATAGAATAAAATGAAAAAGGAAACAAGAGAGAGGGAGGAAGGAAAAGGGAGCCTTGTGTTTTTCGACATAGTTAATTTTATATGACTTATGCCTGTAGTGTTTCTACGCCAAATACGCGACAACATTTTATTTTACAAATATATCAAAGAATGAAGAACCTCTGAATAATCAGCACACAAATGGTATAACATTATTCGTGTATCTTAACGTAGTTTTCATTCAAAAATAGTAAACATAATTTTTCCTTATAAACATGGTGTGATACAGGAAGAATCTGCAATTAGGTATGTACCATTCACTTTTTATTGCGTCTTTATTCAGATCACGAGTCACACATGAAAGAAAGGTCTATGTGGACACGCTTTTACTACAAAGTAGTCTCTTGGCTTATGTTCGTTCAACGTCCCACCTTCATTTTCAAGTAAAGATGGACACGGATCACTTCAAGGCGTCTTCTCACTTTACAATTTTCGAAAAATCGATTTTTTTAATTACATTTTTCGAAAGTATACATATCCAAAAGTATCATACTACAATTTTATGAAGATAGGAAAAATCTAACTCTATTTTTGTATGACCTTTACTTCACTACCTGAGCAGGTCCATTTGCTCGTTAAAAACTTTCACCGCGTTTTTCTCGAAACAATGTTTTTTGACGGCTTGTTGATAAAATCTTCAAAGCTACTGAACCGAACCTTATGGAACTTTAACCACATTTTCATTACAACTATAGCTATAGCGCACATCGAGGATTTTTTCAAAATTTTGATATTTTCTAATTTTTTTGTTGCTGAAAACGGTGAAAAACACGTTTTTTGTTGTTGTTTTCTTTTCTATAAATGTCCGCCATTTTGTTATTTTTTCATATATCACTAATCGAATAATATGCGCTGTAGTATTAACATACTGAATCTAAAACCGTTTGATTTTTTTGTTTCAGCTGATTCATCTCCAAGATTTCATCAACAGCGCAGACCTACAATTTTTTAGCACATTTTTCAACTACCATTTTCTTCTATAAATAGCTATTTAAATAAATAAATAAATGTTTCAAATGTATTTCGAAATGGTATTTATTAAGTGTAACAACTTTTATATCAATATCTATAATATAAACCTATCAAAAAATTCATGAAAATAGCCTTTTTTAGCGTCTAAAGTGAGAAGACGCCTTAAGTTTCTCACAGTTGAGTAATCACATGGGATTATGAATTTGGAAAATCGAGACGTATTACCAATGTAGCCATTCACTTCTGTGAATTGCCGAACATCTTCAATATACGCCCTCACGACTGGAATCCTGCTAAATTTTTCCTCATACCTTGAAACTCCACTTTCATACTTTTTCTGTTTTTGCAGGACTTTTGTTCCTCAAAAGCTCTACCTTGTTCCTGGACTGGTATGCGTGCGGAATCTAGTAACAGGGCCTCGTATATATGGTGATGGAAACCTTTCGTAAATACAACTAAACATACATATATATACATAGCTACTCATACATTGATATCTAATATAAGCGCGCTTTATATTTCTCATCTGATGTAAATTTGTTTTTATACATTATTTTTATTTTATATTTTGCATTTTAAATGCGTTTCCCTCAATAAAAATATTATTTTTATCCAAATGTTTATTTTTATCTTAAATCGGGAAAAATATGTAAAATGTTACGTCAAATATCTGTGTTATTTTCAATATACGTCGAAAAGAGGATTTGAAAAATACTTTTTCAAATCCTCTTTTCACGGGATAGCGATGTGCTGACAGGGCCTACATTGGGTAAAGGTAGATTTTTGGACAATACGCTTCTGGCGAGATTATGGACATTTTCCTGCACAAGAAAATTATAAAAACGTATTCGTTTTATTACCCACCTATTTAAAGTAGGGATTTTATTTCAATAAGTCGGATGAGGCAAGCCAGGCACCGACCAAACACAAAGTCGGGCCAGTAGGGATTATCCGTTGTTGAAACTTCAAGGATGTAACATTGGAAAGTCTGTATAGAATAATATCCGAAATATATAACAAACAATGCAAGTTCCTCTCTTTTTTAACAAAAAGAGTAGTTTTCGAAATTCAACCGAATTTATTCATCACGCGATACCCGTTGATTCGCCATTGTGCTAAGCCCGATAAATTTCGTTTTATACGAAGTACAGCAATGCAAATAGGAAAAAAACATTAGTGCAAGCTCACGCACAGTGCAGTTGATTTTTTTTCTCTGCGGCCTGTTGTCGCGCGTGTAAAGCTTACTAAATAGCGAGGTTGGTCGCCGACCCAAAATCCACAGTGATGCACCATGCTATAGAGGCAGAAAAGATTCAAACATGCGAGCGACAGGGCAAACGGAACATCTCATCTAACGGACGTGGAGAGAATTGAGAGATACAAGCTTAATCGCCACCAACGATCAAACACACTCACTATTTTGTGAAGCAATTCGTACGAAGCGTCTTTCAAAATCAAATGCCATATATTTTTTAACTTTTCATTTACGTATTTCCACTCAATAACTTTTTTATTTTTATTTTTGTAATTGCTTGGTACAAAGAAAATATGTAATATGAAAATATGTAAAAACAAATAGTCCTTTCGTGCTTTTCTACATAACTTTTGTCTTGACAGTTTGCTAAAAGAGACTGCCAAATTCACGTCAGATTTTTTGCAAATATCATTTCCCCACATCGTAACGCTCCAACAACATAAATTTATAACATAATTATTATATTGCTTGCATTGTCAAAGCATATAATTCAGAAAACAGACAAGATCTCAATTTGCTTCGAATGGCCCATATACATTGTGCACATGTATTGCGTTATTCACTAAAATAATGTGCCCTGTCGACTTCCAGTGCCCAGCTATGTGCAAATGCTCGTTGTTTCTTTCCCTTGGCATCTGTATCTGTCTGTGGGTGTAATTTTATCGAAAAATGTCGAAAAAAGTCTCACGATGAGCATGAGTACATGAGAGTATCTAAAAAAACAAAGCTATCTCGCACAACGAAAGCACACAATAGGCGTATAACAACTAAATAAATAAAATGAAACGTCAAGATAAGTCGAAAACAGAAAGTTCAGGCTACATATTTATTTGTTTATTTATTATATAAGTACAGTAAGAAAAAAGTAAAAAAGTAACCTGAACTAATTAAAATTGCAAAATTGCACATTGCTTCCTTGTTGTTCTTTTTATCACCAAAATTATCCGATGAGTTGTGCAGCCGTCTTCTACGAATAAACGTGGTGAAGCTAATTCCTCATTGGGGTAGTAATGTGCAGGTTTTAAATATCCATGATTTTCCTTATAAATCGTCGCCTAATTCGTCATTGAAATTTTAAAAGTTGCCTGATATCGTCAAACACGACAAAAGTATAGCATTTAATGTATTTTCTGCAAAGGTAGATTGCTTTTAGAGTAGAATGGTTCGAAGAATTGTAGCCAAATCCGAATAGCGCTTAGTCATACTTCATCTCCGTAGAAATAATCATCAAGGTAATCGAAAATTTAAGAAAGTTGAGCTGGTTTGTGAATTAGTCGAATTAAAAAATTTAAATTCTACATGACCTAAACTGTGTGACCGTTTCCGGTGAGACGGAGACGTAAGTTACTGTCAGTAAGGCGTTCAAAATTAAAGAACTCTTCGTATGTAAAACGGCTCATCCCAATTTATCAAAATGTGACAACGTTCGAACGTACAGAATAAAAGTTCTTACACTCATATACATCCGAGGAATGTCTGTAGAAATATAAATTTTAACTTTTGGACAATTAGGAATTTCCACGACTCAAATTTCGAAAATAATTTTGTTAAAATGGAGCTTACCCTATAGCAGCGTGAAAAATATTGTAAATTTTATTTGTTGGCGTACATTAAATATAAAGAAGTCATTTTTTCACCGTAGTTAGCGAGCGGTGACACCGTCGCTCGAGTTTTGAACTGATAGTCTGAAGGACCTTGATTTGATCCCGGCAGTTATTAAGGGATTTTTTCAAATGATTTTTACGTGAACTTGGCGGTTTGGAACTGACCCTAAATATTCAAGGTCCTTACCGAATCTACAATGGTTGAGAAGATAATCGAAAAAGACTAAATACCTAACGTACAAAGAGCCCCAACGAGTCACGGTAGTTGCTCTTACGACCGACGCTAGCATGGTTAATCAACATATCTGTAAAAAGTTATCAATTGAGAAAAGAAAATCTGTAAATTTGGAAATTGTGATTTGTAAATTTGGAGAATGATAGGTATCTGTAAATTTGGAAACTGAAATCTCTAAATTTGGAAGATGGAATCTATAAATTTGAAACAATCTCGGACTTCACTTTCAAGGATAGAGCGAACAAATGTAGAAGGAAGAAAAAAAGAATATCATTTTTATTATTTCCAGGACGACGGTATATTTTGACGAGGGGCTAAAACGAGAGATACAATGAAAAGGGTGACAATCGACAGCGCTCCAGCGTCGACAAAGAAAGCTCTAGTCATCTCTTTTCTCGCTTATAGATCGTAATAGCATTCTATATACATCATGTACAATATAAGCGCGGAACGATCTCTTTACAGCCGGAACAACTCCGCATTGTAAACCGTAAAATTTGATACTTTTTCACACCTCCTCTTTTTGTTATAATGGTCATCCGTCATCGGACAGCAACCTCGACTGAATATTATGTGTGTTTTTCGTACTTTTTTGCCTACTGAAAGAGAGCAACTGCCATAAAATTGTTTCTGGGTATCGGTGAGAATCGATATTTCTATATTTTTCTATATTTTAAAAAAATAGTGAAAACCACAAATGTATAGATAAACCAATAGAATATGGATATTTGGCTTTTTTGAATATCGGTATTCAGCATTATTGGTATAAAATATTATGAATATGTTTAGTCTCGTAAATATTTGAAAGCTAACTTCGATTTATAAATTGGACTATTAAATTGTGTTTCAGCTAGATTTTGTAATTGAGTTTGCAAAATTGAGCCTTTCTATCGCCCGCGGATAACAATCGCAACTAAAATCGATGATGACTTTGCTGCACATGTATATATGTCATTCGAAATAGAATATACGATGGGTACACAACTTTTGGGCAAAACGAGTTCCGTTTAGCTGAAAATATGTACCGGCGTAAATATTGATAGAGAGAGTCCAAGCGTTACGTTTACTGGACGATTTCCGATATATGCTCCAGGGAATGAAAAAGCGGCGGCGAGAGAGAGAGGACGAGAAAGAGGGGGGATACTACCTTGCAACAAAATTGCTGTTTAAGTAAGGGGTGAATAGGGATTTTGCGGTGCTCGTCGATACGAATGCAGTTTTAAAAGCATGCACCGGAGCTGTAGAGGTATTTTCCATCTCTTGTCTGTTTCTCTCGATTTTTCGTATCGCACATGCGATAGGAAAATATCGTTGATACATATAGAAGTAAAAGATCGCTGAGAGATTTCAGCTGGCAAAAGTGGTACTAGGAGAAGCATATATCCATGATATTCTGTACTAGACCATATATACCTGGTATTCTGGGTTGATGGGATCTGGCTTTCCATCTCGTCTTTTGTAGTTTAATCTGTAATTTTAGACATAGATTCTTTTTAACCCCGAAAGACACTGAACGTTTGACTATTTTTTTCTGTTTACATTTAGATTTATTGCTTTAATAACTACCCTCACGGGCATGACAGGTTAGCCTTGAGGCAATGCCAAAAACTGGCAGATACTGACATCTTATAAACGGTGTTTCAAAATTCTTATAGACGTGCGAAAAAACAATTCACACAAATTGTCAGATTTCTTCGAGAATAGACGGGCTTGCAATTAATAGAAACGATGAAGTGGTATTATTTTAGGGCTTGTCGATTCTGCTGATATTTGAGCTTAAACTTTCAATAAAAAATAGCTCGTTTTAAACATCTGCCGACATGAACAAGTGCTGAATCGAAGAAATTTTTGTATATACTCCGTCGACTTTTTTAGTTGTTCTTCGCTCAAACAATGATGCTGTTATCACAAGTAGAGTCCCGAATACCGCGCGTCGTTGATCGAGTTATTTGTGAAAAACAGTTATAACGAAAACTGATTCTTTAAGTATTGGAAATAATTATCTTTATTAATTATGTTCAACGTGGAAAATTAAAACTAAAACATTTTTAGATTCTCATTAAAAAGAGGGAAAAAGAAGGATTAGGAGTTTATGAAAGCCGCAAGCCATATTTTTATTAATTCTGGATTGAATTAATAAAAAATATACATTTTTTTTAAAGGCGCCTTCAACCGTCAAATACTATTCACAGACCGAAAACTTAGTGAAAATTTGTGCATATTGTCGTGATTTACTCGAAACCCCCGACGAATCAAACTTATAATTGACGTCTTCATGAAGCTCGTGGTCGATTAGATATGAAACAATATTTCGTCTCTAGCGGTTTTTTTTCTTCATATTCGCTATACTACCAAAGAGGCTTCGTGCGATGCAGCCGCTGTTCGCACGCGGTAGCGAAAAAAGCTTTTTACGATGGGAAGTACGATAAAAAAATAAAGACGGATAATTGAGGGTTGAAAAAAGGAAGAGAGTGAACTCTACCGTAGAGTGAATAAAAAAAGGAAACCGTTGGGTTGACGGTCAGGGAACAAACGAGATATTCCTTCAACACCGGTGTACTAGGAGCAGTATTTTAGTAACCAGAGGGTTCATTATATAGAGTCAACGTCTTGAAAATAAATTCTTGTTTTATATTTATCAGTAACGAAAGGAACAAGGACTTCTAGAAATCATCAAGTAAAGAACATTTGTTATTCGTTTCGTTAGGGGTCGTACGCAAATTACGTAACGCAATTGGGAGGGGGGGGGGGGGGTCTAGGTTTGCGTTACGTCACGATTTTAAAACTGCCAGAAATAGTAACGTTTCTGCAGGATCAAGTTTTTAATTTAAACCTCGCGAGCAATTTTATCGTGGACAGTTAACAGCTTTCTATACGAATGTCAGTTAAGGAGGAAGATCACTGTGCAAGAACTTGCACATTAGCTTTCCCACATCCCCCAAGCAAAATTTGAAGGATTTTCAAAAATAATCCTTGAAAGTGGATGTATTGAAAAAATATGTTGGCAACATTTTTATTCACAAGTCCGAAAATTGACGGACATATAGTTACTTTGGTGAGAACAGGTAGCGCGACCGCTTAGTGCCCTCAGTCCCTACAGGTGTGGAATAATTTACAGTAGACAAAGTACAGGCTGCTATTATTTTGTGAACTATCATTAAGATGAAAAACCGTCATGTCGCCCGCGACTAGATACTTCAATGTAAGTATCAATATTCTAGAAAAAACATAACTTTATATCAAGAAACACGGAACGAAAACTTTGAATGCGTTTTTCTCGAATCGAGTTTTTCGACTTTGTCCGAGCGAATACTTGAAAACGTATCAACTGATTGTCAATTTTTTTAAGGGGTAAGGCCACTGTAAATTTTTTGAAAAATCGATTTTTTTTATTGGCTTAAAAAATAGTTTAAACCCTCTAGTTTAAAAATAGTTTAAATCCTTTTAACTTCTTTTTTAAATTTTTTCCAATAAAAAACTATTCGCAAAACTTTAAACGCGTTTTTCTCGAAACATGGTTTTTCAAAATGGCACGCAGCATAACTCGAACAATTTTCATTTTTTTTACTTGAAATTCTAACCAGATGTGAACATTTACATTATCTTGAGAATGTCGATCGGAATTTTCAAGAACTTTATTTATTCATTTTTTATTAACAAAAAACTTGCCGTTTTTTTCGTCAAAAATCAATTTTTTTTTCAAACGCACGCCAAATCCTCAATAATTGATACTTTTTAAAATCCGATCGACATTCTCTAGCTATAGCCCTCTAGATTAATGGTTTTTTTTTGTTCTAGATTCAAAAGTGCACCAGTGGTGCTGCGTGCCGCGGAGCCCTGGAAGCAAAACATGTCCCGGGAAGATAGCTGTGGAACCGCCATTTTGTTTTTTTTTTACTGTAAAAAAATTTTATAATAAAGTTTAATGTATGCCCGATAACACCATTAAAAGTTTTTTTTCAAATACCTTCAATTTCGGGAGCAAAAAATTAGTGAAAAAACCTTTTTTTTGGGCCGTTACAGTGGCCTTACTCCTTAAAAACATTTTTGTAATCGCAGTGACTGAGGTTGTACGTATCCGCGTTTTTAACATTTGATAATTACTATTTTTAATGACTGCTTAATTACAGAAAGAGGGCCTTGAAAATAGAAAAAAATGTCCAAACTGTTGGCGTTTTGTAAAAAAAAAAAAAAAAGAAAGAAAAACAGTTACGCACAACGATAGCTACGCTTCTATAGATATCGATAAATTGTTGACTTTTAATTTACAGATAACCTTTCATAAAGATATCGATGGGACAATGAAGATTTTGTCATAAAAATTGGTGTAAAACTAGATGAATATATACTTCATAAAATGAGTATAAACCGGGTCCTTTCATAATTAGTTATGTCTATGAAAAAATCGCAATTATTGACGACAAAGCATCCCATACGTAACGGAATCGGGGGGAGGGGGGTATTCTGGCCAAGCGTTACGGTCCCGGTACGTGGGGGGAAGGGGGGAGTCAAAACTGGGAAATTTTGCGTTACGTAATTTGTGTACGCCCCTATATGTTTAGCTAAGCTTATTCAGATACAATATCCTACGAAAATATTAATTCCATTAGAGGATGATAGTTTTTCATAATACTTTTCACAGTTTTTAATATTTTTTATTGGGTGGGGGATTCTAAGTGCAAATTAAAATTAACAGCGCTCGGGCAATGACTGTACGAACAGAAAGATATTTCGAAATCCCTAAAACTGTTGGACCTTATTAAACTTTCCAACATTCTTCAGCAAAAATAATAAAAATTGTCACGTCCGGAAGGGACGTGGGCATATATTTTTTGATTCCCTCCTTTTTTGCCTACGACAAGCGCAATAGCATGAGATGAGGGTAAAAAGGGGTAGTGCTTGGAATGAGTTAGAAATTAGGAAGTCATGCAGTGCTTGGTATTTAGATATAATCCGACGAATTTGTACAAACTTAACTAAAGGTTTATTAGAAATAAGTGATCGGATGAATAAAGTTGCTTATATAGAAAAATTGACAATGAAAATGACTATGAAGCCGGGGGTACAATCGGATTAACATAAAATGAAATTTGTCGCTTACATTGGTCGCTGTGTTTGTGAGTGTATCGGTGTGTAGGTACGCTCGCTCGCAAGGATATCGGTTGACCCTCGCAGGGAAGGGCCTCGTGATGGACGCCACGCTTAGCGTTCGGAAAGCGGTCACCAGCACCAGACTTTTGGGACGCTGAGAGTATTTATGTATATACGCGTAGTAAACAGCACTTGAACTATTTTACGGACTCGAGGCCGCGAGAGTCGACTAGACTTTTATACGACACTTCGGTCAAAACCCGAAGATGTATAATATTCAAAACTCTATGATACCGGTTCTACACTTCGAATTGTCAGAACAAGATTAAGAAGTAAAGTTAATTTGATGGAAGATTTTGCGAGACTGAGATCTGTGTTTGATGAAGATTGTCAGGAGACTTGATCTGAACGCGATGGAAATTGTAGGAAGACTGCCTTCAGGAAGGAAGTCTTTCTTGATATGA
>OZ023316.1:6529040-6744040 GCA_964007375.1 Ophion obscuratus | reverse complement strand
TTTGGAAATGAGATCCCATGAATTTAAAGCGAACCCGCATAAAGTAAATAATTAATATTGAAATATGCGATTCAATAAAGTTGTGCAATTATAGAGAATCTTGTCTCACGTGCCTTGAAATTCTATTATGTACTCTACTTTTTTACCAACCTTTATGGGTAATAATTTATTATTATTTATTATTATCATTGTTATTAACTCTTCAGATAATTTTTAGTTTCGTTCCCCTATTCCGTGTCCTCCTATATCCCAAACGTTTTTTTACCATGCGCATTGTACGATCGAATCTATTAAAGAGACTTATACACTCATACGCAGCGTATATATCTCACGTCTTCCACGTTTTATTGTTGTATTTTTTCGTTTCTCTTCTTTTTTTTTCACCGCACAACTTCGTGAGGTTGCACACGCTCGATTCCAAAACGGTCCCACCAGGAATCCTATTTCCTCATCAAACTCTTGCGCGTTTTCTTTTTGTGTGCTACCAAGCTCTTCGTGGGGATGTATACGTATGTACGCCGTACACACATATAATAAACCGAGGCAGAGCCGAGCTCAGGAAGCTATGTACATATGCCTGCATGGGTATATATGTATATATATATATATATATTGTATATAGACTTCCCATTTCCCAAAGTACATCCTATCGAGGCAATACCTACCTATTAAAGGACTGTCCCCCAATCCGATAGCTCTCAGGTCGTTTTCTCTACTTTTTCTTCCACTCCTTCGCCCATGAGGTTTTTCTAGCATGATTCATCGAAGGGAAGCCGACTATGAATTTGGCGTTATCGATATCGATGAAGTAACATAAAGGATTCCATCCAATGGATGAATAAGTCGTCACAAAGTTGTACCAGACCGATTCATTTTCAGTACGTATTGTTTTTAAATGGATAATGGTTTAATTAATTTTAAAGTATATAAAGAAATTAAAATATAATTCAAATTTATGCTCGAGTCGAATGCGAAATCAATCGCGATTTTGGCATGCACATTTGCAGAGAGCACACACTTCGAGCTTCGGTCGATTATGAGGTTATCAAATTCCGCAAGAAGCAGATGTCGTTCTCGATAGCAGTGATGGATTACAAGAATCTCTTTTATGTACGCTGATAGATAGATCTGTCAGTGATCTGCAATTTGTATATCGGCCGAAGACCGCGATATGCACCCTTAGACCTTTTAGTATTCAGGTACCATTCGGTGGGTTTTCTATTGCGGGATAATGTCTTATTCGAACTTGATTTTTTCTAAAAGCACATATATCATGTTCCACAAATCGCCTTAGGCGCGTATATATAACTTAAAAAAAATTAATGATTCAATCTTTATCGGTGCGTGAGACTTAATCTTTGAAAACGAAGGCCTGTAAATTGTCAAATATTTGGGGATGTAATTGATAAACCAACAATAATTGCAATTTGACCCAATTAATGGCAAATCATTAATAATAATGCGTATATCTATTGAAAAGCTATGTGTCCTACCTAGAAGCCAATGTGTATATCTATTGAGAATCTATCTGGAAATCTATTGAGAGCAGTGTCATATGATTGTCAATACTACCTCGTGATCTGAAAGCAAGCTTCCTTTATTCCCAGGCTGTGTATGCTCGAAAAATGAGTAGGTGCAGAAACATCACATACGATCGTGAAACACCCATGCGTATTTCACATTTGAGTGTTTCTGATTGCCAGGGCAGCGAGGTTTGTACTCATAACTGGTCACGAAAGAAGGAATATCTGAACTCCTGCCAGATACGCTAATAAAAGGTTAGGTTCTCTCTCTCTCGCCCTGTCCCTCTCTATCTCTCTCTCTAGAAACACGCACCCCCGCACATGTAAAAGCCCTTTAAGGAGAGCTAGGAGCGGAAGATTTTATGGTCGTGGAAAGACGAAAATAGATCGGATAAATGGATACGAACGAAATGGGAAGAACGCTGTATATCTACATCTCTGAAAACTTTTTTTTATGCAAAAATGTACAAAACTTATCCCTAGTGCTTAAAAGTTTGTCCGGGGTCGTTTTCTTAAAAATCTATATAAATGCTATTTACACACTAATATTTCAATCTTCGCACATGTTTCATTAAAGCAAAAAGCTGTCGTTGATTAAACAATAAGCTTCTGTACACGTCCCATTCAAGTAAGGGGCTACCGCTGATGCTTGGGGTTTTTAATTCGTATAATTCCATTGTTCAATTCAGTGGATTATGATCTTAAAATCGGCGATCGCAGAGTACGCGACGAGGGCAAATCACATGGACATAAATAAAAGGAGCCGAAAAAGGCGTATACCTACAAAATATTAGGTGTAGTAAAAAGACATCCATTATTTTTGCATGAAATTGTAGGCAAAAACAATGGATTTCTTTTTACTACATCTAATATATCCGAAAGCATGGCTGTCGATTTCGTAGCAAACTTATGCAGTTTTTTATTTTAACGCATCAACAATATTTTCGCATAAACGTCATTTCCGAATTACTAATGTTTTTGGATAGCGATTCTATTTTATTAGCCAAGTTTTGCTTGAATGGACGCATTGAATTATAGGATATCCACGAAGCCATATGCCTCGCGAGTTATACATACGGATATAAAGTTTGCATCTTTATTCCATATATTCAATTTAGAGGTTTCGTTATGCGAGTTTCACGGTTCGCAAAATGTATGCTATGGGTGCTGGGATTTGCGATATCCACAAGCAGTTATAGCATTTATTATGTATTATGCGTACATGCATACCGTCATCCCTTCCTTCTGTCTCCTCCTACTCTCTCTCGACCCTTCTCTCTCCGGCTCACACGCCCTCTCTTTGTTGCTCCTTCTCGCCCTCTCGCGCTCGCTTACCCTCCCGAAATTCTGTCCCGATGATCCTTCAAAGCTTTGTCTGCACGGTTGATCGTGCACATGAAGCTGCATTCGGTGTTTCCACTTTTCTCTCTCTCGACCCCAATGTCTCCCTTTCTCTCGGTATGTACTGGCGACCGTGAGTTTAATTATTTATGAATTATCACCACGACTAGTTGTTTATCCTTCGTTTTAATTGCGCTTGGACGTCGAGAGTTTCGACCAATGTTTCATCCTCCCTCTACAAACGTGTGTCTCTCTGCCGGCCTCTCCCTTCCTCTGTCCTCGTTTTGGAAACATAGTCACGTCCGTTGTTTCCGTATAGTGCGTATGAATATATAGATATATACAAGTGGAGGCAGAGAGGAAGAGACACACAGACAACACACAGAGAGAGAGAGAGAGAGAGAGAGAGAGAGAGAGAGAGAGAGAGAGATAGAGAACACTACTATATCGTCGAGGCACCGACAACGTGGTTCAATTCATGTTACTTTAAACGTTAAATCGTGCTATTTACGCCCTTTTATTTAATAACAAAGTACATGTATGTAGGAATACATACACGCATATATATATACACGCTCGCGTGTGGGCAGTAAACGTGAATTTACGAAGTATAGAGCCTGGCAAAGACTACCTACAAACCCCACACTTTCTTCCTCGTAGTACGTATGTGAAACATTGGGTTTTGGTTATGGAACACACGACCCGACCTAGGCAATATTCTCTTGTGTGTCCGGTCGTAACGTCATTGGCATGGACGATTCATTGTATATCGAGATTTTCATTCGAAACTTGTCTAGCACATGATCCTCGATTTGATATTTTTTTATCGCGTTCTTCTTTCAGTCTTTTTTCTTTCATTTGCATTGTATGTCTCACTAAATTTCATTTACTTTGCACTCAAATGTTTTTTTTTTGTTTACATGCATCACTTTTTTGCGAGGGCTTTACTTTGTATTATTTGGGTCCTGGGTATGCGAGTGCGCGAAACAGTAACTTTTTTATACGACCCTTTCTGGACACAAAAGTTTGATTGGAGCGTAAAAATTCGTTGCAAGTTTTTTATTATTCGTCATTTTCATTCACCCTATCTTGGAAAATAATTATCTAACAAATCCTTCCTATGGTTCGGTACGCTTTGGTATTTTCGGAACTGCGTTTGCTGACAATTTAAAAAAAAATATCCTACGTTCGTGACAGATAAAATGTATATACCGTGTGGGTAGTTTTGTACTACAAATATGTAAATACTAATGTTATTGGTTCGATTCGCAACAATTTATTCCAAGAATATTGGCTCTTTTTTCCAGCGCTCCCTATCCATGTGTAACTGCGTAGCTCGTAAATCGTCATTTCATTTCAAAATTTCTCAATTGCCATATTCAGTTATTTATCTATCATTTTAGACGTCCGGGATTCGGGTTTGGATGAGCATGGTCTACTCGGACGAGACGGATGACACAACTGAGATTGAAGTTCATTTAAACGTTTAGTTATATTTCAGCGTCTAGTCCTCTATAACATACACCCGTGTAGAAATTTCAGTCGGATAAATGTAGTGCACCTTATCTGCCCTCCCTAGATAATAGCAGGTTGTCGTCAGGCCTTTCGGCGTGGATCAAGTTCACCATGTAACAGGCCTTAGGTCAGGCCTTCCATCGCCGTTCTCTTTTTCGGGAACTGAGCAGGAACTGTCCGAGAAATGAGTGGAAAATTATCAAGAAAGTTATAGGAATATATCGATAGAAGGGCTTTGGGCGATATACCCGAGTAAAATAGCTAGTTACTTTTAGTAGTAGATAGTTACTTTTTCACAAACATCACAAAAACATAAGCGTAAGTGCACGCTGCAACCATAGCACTGCTGTACGTGGTACTACAATGTGTCTAAGTTTTATCGTCCTATGATGGTATCTTGGTTATGCGAAGCCCTTTGCTTGAATCCACCCGGCGGATTGTTGGCGACATACATCCAGATGTTTCCCTGCCCAGACCATTGATATTTCCTCACCAGGTGACCTAAGTTTTCAAATTTTGTTATGTTCAGACTAATTTTTATTGTGATACCGGTATTTTCGGTAGGCATATCTATCCTTGTAGATTAACGTCGACAAAAAAAAATCTCATAATGGTGAGGAAAGATTTGTAACAGATATATTAGTTTCATCCGAATCAATTATAACTATCTTTGATAGGATAAAAAGCAAAGCAGCTTTACGCAGTTCTTAAAGACAGGCTCCACTTTACAGAACATGTCAATGTTCTGGGCGAGTCGATATTATGTGAAGATGTACTTGCTTGCCGTGATTTTGCGATCTTCCCGGTTTGTTGCATGAGAGAACCCGGTCAGGTAAATCAAACAAGGCAAGTCTAGTTAAGGCCCGACACAAAGTAGGGAATGCCTACATTTGTGCACGGGTAAGGATCGAAATCAGGGCAATCCAAGGATCAGCATAGCCAAAATTCTTCCTCAAGTCCTCTAAGGCACGACGCTAGGGATCGAAGTCGGAACAACCGCAGAAAAGAACGGGTCCCGGTTTTCCGAGACGTTCATTAAAATAAAGGGGCGGTTCATTCCTGATTTTTTTCTTCCATGTACCTATAGCGGATTTCTGATCGTTTTGCATTAGAAGAATTTCTGGTGCATTAGAAAAATGGTATTTTTAGACCACCTGAGAAGCGAACAAGAACTGACCACTTTCGTATTCGTTTTCAATTTCGTTGAAACTTACGTATATGGTAGAGCATTGAAAACTATTCGATACGTTTTTTTTTCACTTTTGGTACATGAAAGAAAAAAAACAGGAATGGACCGTTCCTTTGTTTTTCGTTCCCGCAACGCACATTTGAAAGGGGTACAATGGATTGAATGAAATGAGTAGCTCTTTGGAGGGGGGACAAAATTAAAGTTGACATACATTTGCATTCTGCTCGGATAGCAACCTCAGTGAGTGACCCAAGTTCCATACATTTCCGAGCTTTTTTTAATCGAAATGAAGGGTTTTTGGAGAAATCAATAGTGAATTTGTATTCAGGGGGTAAAATTACATCGATATGGACTTATAAAAAATATTAAAAATCCTTTTTTCACGAGCTATGAATACTTTTTTAAAATTTTGGCAAAATTACATAGTCGGACCATCTGTTCTTGCGAATTGTTCCATACTCTTAATATTAATTTGGAGTTTGTCGAAATATTTCGAATCAGCAGAGGCATTTTAAATACAGATAAAAACCACTGCGATAGGGAACTTCAAGTAAAGGGTGGTTTACCCCCATGATCTCTCAATCCGGCGAAAAAAAATGTGAATTTAAATTTTATTCTCCCTTAAAATTGTTCCCCTTTTCCTTCGGTCCAATGCGCCGCGTTTATATATGGGGTGAGAGAAAGAAAAATAAAGCGGTACTTCGTCTTTCAATGTACTCAGTTGTCTTGTGATCGTTTTACTTTAGAAGAAATTTCGTTTTTGTTGCATTAAACCGTTCTTTCGCCGACAAGCAAAATACGTATCGACGCTGCGACCTCTATTGTCGGAACCTGCCTGGATGCAATGGGGCCTCACTATGTGACGAAGTCGATGGTGCCCAATCTCGGTTTACCCAAGTGCAATGCGGAGCTGGTCCCGCCACTGTGCCGATAATCGAGGTCGGAGTGTAATAGTTTGGAATGCTCTACTAGTTTGAAGAAAATCAAAGGCGGACACCGGCGCGTAAGCCGACGGGACTCGAGAGCGGGCCGAAGCCTCCCGAAGCGCCCGGTCGTGCCAGCCTAGACGATACCTTCTATGCGGCGATGCAGGAACCCTAGGCGACCGAGGATCTCCTGCGACAGCACATGGCGCGTGTATTGTCGAGGCACCTTCATTGCGAAGTTGCCTCGTAGTTTTGGATATATATAATTGAATGAGGGATGGAGGTTGAGATTTTTTAGGAAATGAAAAAACACTCGCGTTTGAGCCATCGTATTTTCTACGTTTATTGGCTCTTGTGGGAAAAGCCTTGTGGCATAAAAACCCGCGACCATTCGACGATTGTTAATTTGCGTATATAAGCCATAGGCATAAAGCCCCTGTGGCTTGTACCATTGAGATCTCGCGCGTTATTTCGTATTGAACCTTCGATTGATTTTTTATATTGTTTTCGATTTTGCGTTTGATGACCTTTACCAAGGATTCGTCAGCTGTTGCTGTCCTTTTTTGGTAAAAGGTATATGATCACGGATCGGAGAATCGAGGACCGTACGGCCGTTCACCCGACCGCTGTGATCATTGAATGTATTTTAAGGGTTGGAGAATCGAGAACCTGGTGGCCGTTCACCCAACCGCTTGTAATAGGCTAGTTGCCTGTGTTTTACTCGGGAGAGTCGTATGTGTTTTACTCAGTGGAGTCGTATATGAGAGGACCCAGGGCCCTTTCGCCTTGCGCGTCACCGACGATCGTCACTCGGCGGACAACCGCGCTGCACTGTCCCAAAAAGTATATTGCACGCTCGCCCACTCGTTCACAAGAGATTTTTCATCCATGTTGACGCGAATTGGTTGAGTGCGGCTAGCAACGCAGTCGCAATGGCCAAACGCAAACTACTCTCATGCACTAAACAGCGCGTATGGCGCTGAATGCGCAACCGCGGATGGAAGCTCCGTTATACCACATACCGGACTTGGATAAAAGTATTGAAGAGTTTCGTGGTGCTGGTTGTGATGTCGGAGCGCGTGCCTGGATCGAAAATGTCGAATCGATGCAACGGATTCATCAGTGGCCGGACGGTCACGCTCTGGAGACCGTGCGGATGCACCTCAGAGCCGAAGCACGGGATTGGCACAGAGCACGAGCGTCGACGCTGCAATCCTAGCCATTCTTCTGTGCTGCCTTCCACCAGACATTCTGTGCCGCTGAGAGTGCGACAGCGAAGTGGCGCAATGTATGCCAGCTTACCCAAAGTAAGAACGAATCTCTTAGGAAATATTATTACCTCAAAACACGACTATGCCTGGAGGTAGGGCTCGATCTGCGGGATACGAAGGAGCCGGTCCTGAACGGGTTGTGGTCGCGCGAGCTGTGCGCGTCCTTACTCGTGAGACCGCATTCCAGTATCGACGACATACTCCACGACTTAATCGTGGACGATTAATTAAGTGTGTGGGCGGAGAGGTTCCCAGCGGCGCGAGAGGTCTCCTCCCGCGAACGACAGCACGGCCCGTCACCACGAAGCCGTCCGGTCGAGGAAACTGGCGATCGCGCGCGGCCGGTCTGCGAATGACCCAGTACGACGAGCTTACCATCCCGTAACGCCACACGTGCGCCAAGGTGCTACAACTGTAACGGCTATAAGCACGTAGCGCGGCAAGGTTCAGTAGTGACAACAGTGTGGTAAGAGTGGACACACTCGGAGAAACTGAGCTGCTCCGACCAACGTGGCCCACGTGCGTTCGCTAGCTAGTTCTATCTGGTGCTGTGGATAAATACATTAAAACAGTGAAAATTGCGAACTGTGAATTGCGAGTGATGATCGATCCGGGTAGCTCGGAATGCACGCTAAAAGCGACGCGAGTGCTCCTGGACGGGCATACGCTATTACCGATTGTTTCATACGCGCCGTTCGATAAGCGCGTTTTTACATTTAATATAATTTTTAATTCGCCAGTTCTGTGAAATAGCGCGAAATAGGTGTGAGGAAAGCACATGATCCACGACAAATTTTCTTGTAGACTTTCACTTTGTTTCTTGATTTTTATTAAAAAATGCGCGTACGTGGATCACACGGAGTAGCGCCAAATTAAGCCGCAATAACAAAAATGATAGTGTCGAGCGACCATGCCGAGCGGCGTTTAATCGATAAGACCGAGCGGTTAATCGATTACAATAGAGTTCCTTCTTGTACTTATTTCAAGAGAAGACTGACTGTTCACACGACAATAGCGCAGATTTTCGGAGAGGTTTTCGGAACGGAGGGGAGGAGGGGAGTGTCTCCAGCGCTGGTACGATATTTCCAGGAATTTGACACGGTATACGCGGTCTGGCACTCTATATTAAATTTAATGTTTAGCATTGGAGTAAATTCTAAACATACCGCCCGCCTCGTTCCGGCAGAAATGAAAGGAAGTACAAGAGTAACTAGTTACCTCCGTGTGATCTCGAGATTTACATAATGTTGACTCGACAATATAAGCGAGAACTTAAATCAAATAACAAGATCATAAACCCGACATTGGTATCGGAATTAAACTAAATTTTACAAAGTCATGCCCGATATTGTGGCGAACTTAAACTAAACGGTAAAAAGCCATCTCCGACATGGTATCGACTTAAACTAAACGTTTGTTAGTCGGTAGGCGCGAAAGCGCGTCAAGGTCACACGGAATCGGAAGGCAGGTCACAGGGAAGGAGACAGACCTTTGAGATCGGGCGCTTTAATTTTGATTTCGCGGTTCGAGGCGTAACGACACGTACGAGCCCGTCTGAGTCTGGATGGGTATCGATAACCCTGGCTAATTCCCATCGACACGGAGGGAGTAACTCATTCTTTAGAAGGACTAACGTACCTACTGAGAGGGAAGGCGACGAGCTCGGCCACTTAGCGCGCTGTTGCAAAGTGTGCAAATAATCATGAGTCCAGGCTTTCCAGATATGTTCGCGCATAGCGATTACCTTTTGCCAACGAGATAACCGATTTTCGTTGACGTCGAGCAGCGAGGGCTCGGGAGTGCTGGCTAGGGGTCTCCCGATCAGGAAATGCCCCAGGGTTACCGCATCGAAATGTTCTGGGTCGTCCCGTAGTGAGGCGAGAGGCCTCGATGGGCCTGGGATGTGAGGAGAAGTACGGGCGTTTGTGTGAGTATGCGAAGTGTGTGTTTGCGAGAAGGAGGGTGAATGGGGGTGAGAATGAATGAGCGAGACTGAGTAGGTGGGATGGGGTAGTATAGAGCGTATGAGGGAGTGACTGGGGGTGCGTCAGCCGGAATGAGTGCGTGTGTGCGTGTGTGGATGCGGCAGGAGGGCGCCCATGGGCTGATTCCTACGGGATGAGGACTGTGGGCGCCTCGGTGAGTGGCGACACCGCTGTTCCAGCTGGCCTACCACGGCCGTCGGGGCGGGGCCCGCAAAGTGTAGCGGCGCGATTATGCGCCGCGAAGATCCCACCAGTGATCTAAACTGGTACCATGGGGGCTGGGGGGCCACCGGCGCGTAGCCGGGCCCAGCCGTTTGAGGTTGGACTCGTGGTGGCAGTGGTTAGGCCGTATGCTGGTCAGGGACCGTTAGGGGTCCCGGCGGGTGAGCTGCGTACCATCAGCTCGGGAAGCAGCCTGCTCAGCTGTTAGAGTGTTGGAAAGTCACTCGGCTCGACCGGTAGTTGCACCCAGGACCCGCATCCTGGGAGTGAACCGGTAGGTACCGCTTTGCGGGGCCGCGTTGATTGGGCGTTTTCCTGATCCCGAACCCGTGGGGGTCGTGTTGGTTAAGGCTTCTAGCCAGGTACGGCACGTTAAATCACCGACATTAAACTGGCCCTTTGGAGCCTGACACGCCTAAAGTCCTCACTCTCCCCATTTTCCGTTCCGAACTGATCCTCGCGCCAATCCAGAGAAGAAAAGAAACAAATCAAGCGGATAAGCCGTGTTGCAAAGCGGGGATGCCATAGGGAGAGACGTGCATGCAACAATGGAGGTAATACAGAGCGGGTCGTACACAGGTAAGTTGCTAAATGTCTCCGTTTAATTCCAGATATCCTTGGGATCGTACACCATTTCTTAGGCACTCGGGTGCTGACTCGATACAATTCGATAGACCATGGAACAGAAAGTAAAGGCTCCGCCACGGTGCGATCTTGAGCCGAAGCGCAGTTCAGGGAGGAACAGCCAAAACAAAAAAACAGAGGAAAGAAGGAGCGAAGCGAGAGAAAAAAAAACAACAGAAAGAACGCCCCAGAAAAACGAAAAATTTTAATTAAAGAACTAAATCCACGGCTTCCATGCCAAAAGAAAAGAGAGAAAGTGTAGGCATTTTTATTTTATGTAAGTCGACATATCGACCGACACAATAAGCCGAGAAATTCCATGAAGTGTACGACGGTTAGGTTTCCATGAAGAAGTGAAACGTCGTTAGTTCTGAAAATCGGCGCAACGGTCGTGGAGAGAGCAAAGGGAGGAGGCAGTGCGCGAGGACTCGGCGAAGAGACGCTGGAGCGCGAGCACGCCTCTGAGCGCTCAACGTTTTAGATTTCACGTTTTTTCCTATTTATTTAATAATAAACAACGCAAATAAAACTCGACATCCTAAGTGTGTTTATCATTATTTTACCCTGTTTAAGCCTACAGTTCAGAAGTGGGATTCCAAGTGAATAAAAGGCGAGATTAACGCGTTTTATATCACGGGACGAGAAACACGTGCCGAAGTCAAGTAAAGGAAGTGTCGTGAATTTACTGCGTGTTATTCGCGTTCGGTCGGGTTGAATGCGTCGCGCTAAGTGCCGCGCATCTATATATATTTTGTATTTCAATCGGTACGAAATAATTACGGCTGGGTGCTAACGTATTAATCGTACCGAATCTCTATTTTTCTGTGTGAAAATTCGCGTTCATCTGTGTGCAACGTTACGAAAACGGACGAATGCTTGCGAATAACGTACGCTGCTGTGTGCAAAAGAGCGCGTAAGAACATTTTCTTTTGTCGTGCCGAGTAAGCGATCGCGCCGAGCCGCGAGGGTATCAAAATGGAGGCCAAACAACCCACCGAGTATACGGTACCCGAATTAAAAGACATTCTTCGCGAGAAGAATTTACTATTAGGAGGCTCCAAAGCCGATCTGATAAAACGTTTGACAGATTTCGACGCAGGCATATGGGATCGCTTAAACCTAGAACGGATTAGTTTGGCCGACGAAATTGTGGAACACGAGCGAAGTGCGAACGCGTCGGGAAATAGCCAACGTATCGTCGAGACGGTTGCCGAGGTCCACGGTGGAATGAATGCGCCGACCGAACACGAATTGATACGTCGAGAAAACGATTTGTTGCGACGAGAACGAGATATACTTCAGCGAGAGTTAGACTTCGCGAGGCAAGGACGTACACCAAGTAATAGCACGGAGACAAGTGACATTCGCGCGAGACGTAGTTCGTTACCGACGAACGAGAGTGTGAGAGCTGTTCGAGATCTTCTGAGTGAATTTAACGGCAGCGAAGGTTCTTTTTGGAGGTGGGAACAGCAATTGTCGTTACTGCGAGTGACGTACGACTTAGATGACAGTTCGTCGAGAATTTTAATCAGCTCGAAGTTGAAGGGTCGCGCCCTCGAATGGTTTCATTCAAAGCCGGGTCATCTCATACTATGTGTTGAAGATTTGTTGAAAGAGATGAAAAAGATGTTTGATCATCGACAAACAAAGTTAGTGCTACGAAAAAAATTCGAGGAAAGACAGTGGCAGCCGAACGAACCATTTGGTGATTATTATCACGACAAAGTGATTCTAGCAAATCGTGTACCGATCGAGGAGGACGAGATTATCGATTATATTATCGACGGTATAAGTGACGTGAACCTGCAAGCCCAAGCACGTATTATGCGGTTCAAGACACAGGCGGAATTGTTTGAAGCGTTTGAAAAGGTGACGCTGCCTCCGAAGAAAACATTCGATCGAGAATCGAAGTGGAGGAAAGACGAAAAATCGACAAAAGAAAGAAAAGAGAGTCCGTCGTCGGAAAAAGAGAATTCATCGTCGTCAAGGGGAACTTCAACGTCAACAAAAGAGAGATCAACGACGCAGCGAAGAACACCGAAGTGCTACAATTGCTACGAGTCTGGGCATATCGCTCCCGACTGCCCGAAGCCGAAGAGGACGAGAGGCTCATGCTTCACCTGCGGATCGACGAGTCATCAGAAGAAGGACTGCCCAGAAGAAAAATCGGAGTCTGTGCCGGCGAATGCGACGAATATGATTGAACCAATTGATGTGAGCGATCCGTACTACGTTCAGCTTAGTTTCTCAGTTGACGACGCGCAAGGTCATAAGCGTATCCACTCTGTAAGCGCTGTAGTCGATCCTGGATCTCCGGTAAGTTTGATAAGAAGCGAATATGTACCAACGAGTTTGCTCGAACCAGTGCCGCCGAACGGTGATGGGTTTCGCGGAATGAATAAGTCAGTCGTGAGCGTGTTGGGTACATTTACGAGAACCGTGGATGTCGAAGGGATCGACATGGAAATCCGATTTTTAGTAGTACCGAAAGAAACAATGTCGTGTGTTGCGCTACTTGGGCGTGATTTTTCTAGAAGTCCGTTAATAAGGGTTGAGTTGGGCGAGAGTATCAAAATTGAAAAAAGGTATAACTCCTGGGGAGGGGTCGGTAGTATCACACAGCTGATGATGATTAACTATGTTGAGTCACCCCATCGCGCCAACGAGCAACTGAACATTGATTCGGAAGTCGGATTTGAAGTATCTAGGAAATTGCAAGAGTTATACGAATCCGAGTACGTTTTGAAGTGGGGTTCTGACGATCAGGAGCCTGAACAGGAAATGACAATTATTTTGAAAAATGAACAACCGATTACCTTTCGACCGAGACGTTTAGCGTTTTCTGACGGGGAAAAAGTCAAATGTATCCTCGATGATCTATTGAAAGACGCCACGATAAGACCGAGTCAGTCGCCGTACGCTAGCCCGATCGTACTTGTCCGAAAGAAAAATGACGAGATAAGACTTTGTGTTGATTATCGCGAGTTAAACAAGGTTACGGTAAAAGACAATTTTCCGGCGCCGCTCATCGACGATCATCTCGATCGTTTGAAGGATAAAAAGTACTTTACTAGTCTCGACCTAAAGAACGGATTCTACCATGTTAAAATGTCCGAGTCCTCTATAAAATACACCTCGTTTGTGACGCCTTTTGGGCAGTTCGAGTACCTACGGATGCCTTTCGGGTTGACGAATGCGCCACGCGTATTTCAAAGATTCGTTAACGGCGTTTTTGGAAAACTGATTCGCGAGAACAAAGTTCTGCTGTACCTCGATGATATTTTAATAGCCACGAGAGATCTTGACGAGCATTTGGAGATTCTTAAGGAAGTATTCGAGACTGCTAGGAGACACCGGTTGAAATTTCGACTAGACAAGTGTTTTTTCGCGCGAAAGGAAATTACGTACTTAGGGTATTTAATTAACGACCACGGTATACGCCCTAGTAAAGATAACGTTAATTCTGTGATGGACTATCCAGTCCCGCGAAACACGAAGGAGGTGCATCGATTCGTCTGCTTAGCGAGTTATTTCAGACGATTCATACCTAATTTTTCAGTAGTCGCGAAGCCGTTGTATGACCTCATCAAGAAGGACGTTCCGTTTAAGTTTGGAGTGGAAGAGCTTGAGGTTTTTGAGACACTAAAGCGAGCATTGTTGTCCGAGCCGATATTAGCGATCTTTTCGCCTCATCTTGAAACCGAGCTGCATTGTGACGCGAGTGCGAGCGGTTATGGAGCGATACTTTTGCAGAAACAGAGTGACAAAATATTTAGACCGGTGTTTTATTTTAGCAAGCGAACGACGCCGACGGAGGCAAAGTACCACAGCTTTGAGCTTGAGTGTCTCGCTGCGGTGTACGCGATCAAACGTCTCCACATCTATCTCGCTGGTATAAAGTTTAAGATTATCACGGATTGCGATAGTTTTCGTCTCACGTTGAGCAGAAAAACGGTTAACCCTCGAATATCGCGTTGGGCCTTGTTTTTGGAAAATTACAATTACGAGATTGTCCATCGACCCGGTTCGCGAATGTCACACGTAGACGCGTTGTCGCGGTGCCACAGTGTTCTCATCTTGGAAGCAAACTCGTTGGAGCAAACGTTGTCGATTCAACAGGACCGCAATGAGGAGATTCGGGAAATTCGCGATAAACTCGAGACAACCGAAGATAAATATTACGAAATTCGAGACGGTCTCGTGTACCGTAAGACTAAGAGTAATAAGCTGCTCTTTTATGTGCCGCCGTCTATGGAAGACAAGGTTATTCGCACGTGTCACGATGACATTGGACACGTTGGGGTTGATAAGGTAGTGGATAATATTACCAAAGTCTACTGGTTTCCGCGGCTCAAAGAGAAAGTAAAGGCGTATGTTGGGAATTGTTTGCGGTGCATTGAATTCTCGCCATCAAGCGGCAAGTCGGAAGGACATTTGCACAGCATCCAAAAAGATAAACTCCCGTTTCAAACAATCCACATGGATCACTTGGGTCCCCTGGGGAAAACCGGTCGTGGTTACCGGCACATTCTATCGATCGTCGACGCTTTTACGAAGTTTATCAAACTGTATCCGTGTAAATCCACGACCTCGGAAGAATCGATAAAGCATCTACGAAATTATTTTCAAGCGTACAGTAAGCCTAAGCGAATCATTAGTGATCGCGGGACGGCGTTCACGTCCGATCGATTTCGTGAATTTGTAAGCAACGAATGTATCAAGCATGTATTAGTAGCCGTAGGTACACCACGCGCAAATGGACAGGTAGAACGATTTAATCGTGTCATTACCCCGATGATATCGAAACTTTGCGACGACCCGAGTAAATGGGATCAAGTATTAAATAAAGTGGAGTTCGCGATCAACAATACTGTATGCCGATCAACTGGCGAGACGCCAAGTAAATTATTATTCGGTATTGATCAAATTCACGAGATCAACGACAATCTTCGACTGATTCTAGAGTCGTATTCGAGCGACGAGCGCGACCTTGCCTCGATTAGAGAAGTAGCTTCGACGAAAGTTTGTAAGAGTCAGGAAGTGAACGAGCGCTATTATAATCAAAAACATAAGAAAGCAACGCAATATAACGACGGTGACTACGTCATGATCCGAAACGTTGACGCTACTGCTGGTAGCAATAAGAAACTCATACCAAAGTTTAAAGGTCCGTACGTAGTGAAGAAGGTACTAGATTCCGATCGTTACGTGGTTACCGACATCGAGGGGTTCGAGCTCACTCAGTTACCGTATACTGGAGTGATAGCTGTCGACCAAATGAAACCGTATATCCGTAATTAATGTATGCGTCGAGAAGCGGATTGGTGTATACGTGATTTAGTATTAGCCTATTGTTCTTTCCTTAAATATGTTATTTTTTTTGTCCGAGACGTACAAATGTCAGGATTGGCCGACTGTAGGCATTTTTATTTGATGTAAGTCGACATATCGCCCGACACAATAAGCCGAGAAATTCCATGAAGTGTACGACGGTTAGGTTTCCATGAAGAAGTGAAACGTCGTTAGTTCTGAAAATCGGCGCAACGGTCGTGGAGAGAGCAAAGGGAGGAGGCAGTGCGCGAGGACTCGGCGAAGAGACGCTGGAGCGCGAGCACGCCTCTGAGCGCTCAACGTTTTAGATTTCACGTTTTTTCCTATTTATTTAATAATAAACAACGCAAATAAAACTCGACATCCTAAGTGTGTTTATCATTATTTTACCCTGTTTAAGCCTACAAAAGAAAAAAAACGAAAGGGCCCGAAGACAAAAGAAACGAGCTACGGCGTCTGTGCCAAAGAAAAGAACGAAACCAAAGAAACATATTTCCTGTGTCTGAGACGCATAACAAAAAAAAACAAAGAAAGTACGAAATAACAGGGAATGGGATTCCGGGAATAAAAGGGAAACGGATCACTAGCGCCCGCCCTTTTTCCCCCCTTGATCGCGGGTAGTGGCGCCCTTACGGGAGCGCCTCCCCTTCGGGCTTGACGAGGAGGAATCCGGCTCCGTGCCGGTACCTGGCCCCAACCAGAGGCGGTAGGACGGCCCATGTTCCGGGCATGTCCGGGTGGTGACGCCGACGCGTCCACAACGCCAGCAACACACGATGGGTGGTTTTGGACACACCTGCCGACAGTGACCCCGTAGGCCGCAGTTGAAACAGGCCCCGTACCCAGGCCTGGGGTCCACTGGGGGTCGGTTCCCCGCGACCCAAGGGTTGTCGCTGGGTGGCGCGTCCGGGGTGGGGGCAACAGCCCGAGGCCGCTTCCGGTTCGACTCTCCGAGGCCGGCTTCGACCCGCGGGATGAGACGACCAACCCCCTCGCACGTTTGGATTGCGATCTCGCGGGTTGGCGGGCGCTCGGCCTGCGTGCCTCTCTCCTCAGTCGGTGGGAACTCCTGCACCTCGGCTGAAGTAGCTCGGCGGACGGGGCGATTTAGCAGCTCGTAAATCGGGCACTCTTTGCTAGCCTGGTGCGTCAATTTGCGGACCTGGCCGGCTAGCGCGGCGAAGAATCCCGGCTGCAGATAGTCGAGCGCCGCTAGTCCCCGGGCATACGGCCGGATGGGGTCCCAAAATTCGTTGGTCCCCAGAAAGGGTGGCTCCTCCAGTGCGGCGTGCTCCGCCGTTTGTTCCAGCACGTCATGGAACGGCGGTGTATCGGGTTCGCCCGGTGAGTCCGCCCCCTCGGAGCGGTCGCCCGTAGCTGGGGATCTTTCTTCAGGGGCAAGTTCCTCCTCGTCGAGAGCCTCCGTCAACTCCCTCATTAGGGCTTCCTCTCCGACGTCGGGGTCGTCGAGTATTACGATGGACCCCGACGAGGAGGATAGGCGCTCCTCGTCCAGCAAGGTGGCCTCGCTGACCTCCTCCGGGGTCGAGGTCGTGTCCATCGGTCGTGGCGACCCCGGGCTGGATACGCGTTCCCAGTCGTCGCTGCTGGTGGATCGTGGGTCCATCGCGGGAAGGTGGATCTTAGTTTTCTCCCGTCTCCTCTGTTTCCTGGTCCTTGGGCGGAGGGGAATTTTACCGGGGAAACTCAGTGCAAAAAAAACAACCAAAAACACGATCTGTGGAGGAAAGACGAACAGTTAGACAAACAACACACTACAAGCAGGATCAAGCACTAAGGGACATGCAGTACATGGGAGGCCCAGACTCGGGAAACCACCGCGCCGTAAACGAGACCCGTAGTGACGTATCTGGGTAGGTCGGCCGGTAGTTTCCCGTACATACTAATCGCAGTAAGCATAGGTAAGTTTCTACCTGGGTCAACAGCAGCACGCGACACTAGAAGGTAAGTATTTAGGTAGGTAGCAAGTAATTCCTGATATAGCGGCCAGCGACACAAAAAGGGTAAGTAACTAGGTAGGTATAGCGGCAAGCAAAACGAAAAGGGTAAGTAACTAGGTAGGTATAGCGGTAGGCGAGACGAAGAGGGTAAGTAGCTAGGTAGGTATAGCGGCAAGCGAAACGAAGAGGGTAAGTAACTAGGTAGGTATAGCGGCAAGCGAAACGAAGAGGGTAAGTAACTAGGTAGGTATAGCGGCAAGCGAAACGAAGAGGGTAAGTAACTAGGTAGGTATAGCGGTAGGCGAGACGAAGAGGGTAAGTATCTAGGTAGGTGATCAGGTGACTCCTGATGGTGACGTGGGTGGATCAGCCTACGCGTCCGTGTCACGACGACGAGTGGTCCTCCAGCGGGGTTACGCTATATACGGCTTCAGATCCTGGACATGGACCTTACCCGTCCATGGGCCGTTGGGATCCAGGAGTTCGACCACCATGGCTGACATTTTTCGGCGGATTACGAACGGACCGTGGTACCTCGGAGCTAACTTGGCCGCAATGTGTTGGGCTCCCGAGGACAAGATCCGGAGTCGTTTCAGAACTAGGTCCCCCACCTGGTAGTCCCGCTCGCGCCGCCTCCGGTTGTAGTACTTAGCCTGTGACCGGTAGGCGGCATCCAGCGAATGCTTCACCAAATGCCGCATTCCCTCCAACCCCTCCATGCGCTCTTTCCAGGCTTGCGGGTTATTAGGGATCACTTCAGGCTCCGGTGACCCCGTGGCGATGGCTGAAGGCGCAGGTTCTCGCCCAAAATTGAGGTAAGCCGGACTCGTTTGTAGGGAGCTGTGGTAGGCAGTGTTATACGCGAAACGTAGCGCGGGAAGGTGGACGTCCCATTCGCGGTGGTCGCCCTCCAGGTACGCCGTAATCATGGTTTTAATCACCCGGTTAACCCGTTCTACGGGGTTAGCCTGGGGGTGATAGGGAGGAGTGGTGTGATGTCGGATGCCGACTCGTTCGGTTAGGGAGTGAATGTCTCGATTATTAAATTCGGTGCCATTGTCCGTCAACAGTATTCGGGGCGCCCCCCAGCGACAGACCACGAGATCTTCCAACATCTCAGCTATTTTCCGACCCGTGGCCTTACGCAGGGGCACGCATTCTACCCATTTGGAGAACAAATCTTGGAAAACTAGAATGAACGCGAACCCGGCTTTGCTGGTAGGTAGTGGGCCCATGATATCGGCGGCCACCGTGTCCCAGGGTTTTTGTAGCACGCGTTTCCCCATTAAGCCGACGGGGCTTGCCTGCTCCACCTTACAACGTTGGCAAACCCCGCATTTCCGGACGTAGTGAGCTACGTCACGAAACATATTTGGCCAGTAGTAACGGACTCCCAGGCGGCGGAAGGTTTTATCGACCCCCAAATGTCCGGCTTGTGGGGCGTCGTGGGACTCGCTTAGCGCGCGAGGCCTTAATTCACGGGGCAAGACCACCTTCCAGGGATCCAAGTCTGGCACTTCCGATTCGAGGAAACCCGCTGCCCGGTGGTAATACAATTGGGCGCCGTCCACCCGCCAATCAGGGTGCTGGTCGGGGTTACGCGACACCTCCCGGTACCTTTGGTTGTACCAGGGGTCTATGACCCGGGCGCCCTCGGTTAGCAAGGTACAGTGCTCCTCGGTATTCTCCGGTATTCTCGAGAGAGCGTCTGGCACGTGGTGTAAGGCCCCCTTGCGATGCAGGACTTCGTAATCGTACTCCTGCATCTCCAAGGCCCAACGCCCGAGACGGCCGGTTGGGTTCTTCAAATTGTGGAGCCAGCGCAGGCTGGAATGATCCGTTATGACCGTGAAGCGGTAGCCCTCTAGGTAGCAGCGAAATTTGCGGATGGCCCAAATCACGGCCAGACACTCTTGCTCGGTGGTAGTGTAGTTCTTTTCGGCAGGGTTTAGGGAGCGACTCGCGTAGGCAATGACGTGTTCCACTTCGTCCACCGTCTGCGTTAAGACGGCCCCGAGGCCGACGCTACTGGCGTCGGTTTGTAATACGAAGGAAAGCTCGAAGTTCGGACAGATAAGGGTAGGTGGCGAGGAAAGGCGCAGGCGGATGGCCTCGAAAGCCGCTCTTTGGGGCTGGCCCCACGCCCAAGGAGTGTTCTTCTTTAATAGTTTCGTGAGCGCGCTAGCCTGCGTGGCGAAGTCGGGGACGAATCGCCGATACCACGAGGCCATCTCCAGGAAGCGGCGCAATTGTTTGATGTTCCGAGGGGCCGGGTAATGCAATACCGGTGTGATCTTTTCCGGGTCGACCTGCAGCCCATGGCGGTTCACTACGAACCCCAGGTAACGCACCTCGGCGCAGCAAAACTCACTTTTCTCCGGGTTAATGGTCAGCCCGGCCCCGCGGATTTTCCGTAGGACCTTGCGTAGCCAGGTAACATGGTCAGCGAAGGTAGCGGTCACGATTATAATATCATCGAGGTAGACATATACTTGGGGCTGCATCTCCGGTCCTAATAGTCGATCGAGTAGGCGTTGGAAGGTCGCCGGGGCATTAGTGCGACCAAAAGGCATGCGGCGGAATTGAAATAATCCCATACCCGGTATGGTAAAAGCGGTTATTTCCCGACTGCTTTCGTCCAGAGGTACTTGAAAATAAGCCTGACTGAGGTCTAGGGTGGAGAGGTAGTTCGCCTGCCGTAAACGGTCCAAGATACTATTCATCAGAGGTATGGGGTAGGCATCCTTTTTAGTAATACTGTTGACTTTCCGGAAATCAAGGCAGAAACGGAGCTTGCCGTTCGGCTTCTTCACCATAACTATTGGGTTGGACCAATCGCTTTTGGAGGGCTCGATGATTCGGTCCGCTAGCATTTCTTGGACGGCCGCGTGGATGGCCTTCTCGATCGCTGGGGATACGGCGTAATAGCGCTGTTTGATTGCGGGATGCCCGCCAACGTCGATACTATGGACCGCTAAGTTGGTACAGCCCGGCTGTTCGGGGGCCGGAGGTATTTCCTCGTCCACCAACCTTCGGATCGTGAGGGACTGATCCGTGGTTAAATCGCGCAAACCGCAGCATAGGTAATTAACTGGTCCCATACCGGACTGCACCTCGAACGCATGGACCGCCTCCGGGTCGAGTTTACTGAACCATCGGGCCGCCGCAAAGTCGACCACCCAATGCGCCGCTCGCAGGAAATCCAACCCCACGATGCAGGGTAATACCAAGATAGGCAGTAGGTAAGCGGTTAACTGAAACGCGTGACCTTCTAGGTCGATGCGGAGGTGGACAGCTTCGTGGGCGACAGCCCTCTGACCTCCCGCCATTTCGACTCCCCGAGGGCGGCACGATTCCCGCGGGATTTTTAGTTCGTCTACCCAGCGGATGGCCGCCGGACCGAGGAAAGTGCGGCTTGACCCGGAGTCGACCAACGCGCGTATCGGCCAACTGCGGACCGTAAAGGTAATGAAGAAGGCCGTAGCACTCTCCTCGGTCTGTAGGTTTCCGCACCACAATAGCCCGTCTGCGGGGTCCATTGGGTTAGGACGCGAGTACAAACCCGAAAAAGGTAAATCGTAGGTAGTAGGTACGCTAGCGGGACTCGCGGGTCCCGCTCCTAATGGTTTTCCGAGCAAGAGCATTCGGTCACCTTTAACCCCGTCCGCCCGCAGCGGAAACAGAACAAGCGCCGGGGCTCCGCACAGCCGCTGAAACGGTGGCCCTGCTTGTTGCAGTTCCAGCAGGTCGTAGGCTGGCGCGCCTCTCCCGGGTTGTTCCGCGGGAAGCTCCGCTTGGCCTCCGCCTTTCTGGGCGGCTCGGGGTCCCGAAAGGGGTTTAGCGAATTTAACGGCTCCTTTAACGGGTCAGGAGGCAGGATGGAAGTTTTCTCAGCCGGTGGTATTCGGCCCGGTCGGGCTCGGCGGGGAGGTCTGGGCTTGGCCTGTACGGATTTCAGCCCCTCTATGTTGGTGGTGGAATCCGGGAGTTCTCGCTCCGCGCCGAGAGCCTCACCAGGCCCATCCGAATTCTCCGTTCCGGCCTCAAACGCGGCGTACACGTTCCGGGGGGCCGGGCTTGAAGGGGCCCGAGCCTCGCGATACGCTAATTCCGGGCATAAGGACCGGTCCGGTGTTGGGGGTGCCCGGTAGGACCGCGCCGAGAGGTAGCTCTTTTCGAGCCGGACAGCGATGTGCTCGAATGAGTCGAAATCGAACAGGTTATCTCGATGGATCGAAATCTGGAGTTTGGGTAGCAAATTACGGTGCGCGTACTGAATCTGATCGGCCTCACTCCAAGGAGGGATAAGGCGATTAAACAGCCCACGGAGGCAGGTTAGGTAGTCGGCCACTGGTTCCTCGATCCCTTGCGTACGCCGCATGATCTCCTCACGGAGGGTGTATTGGTAGTCGGGGTCGCCGAAACGGAGGCGACACGCCGACTCGAAATGTTGCCAGGAAGTCCAGCGGTCCCGATCATTACGGAACCATTGCAACGCCACCCCCGTTAGGAAGAAAGGGATACAACGGATCAGGTCCGTATCGGTCACCGGGATCAAGGCCCGGCCCTCGGATATTCTTGTTAGGAAGGTGTCGATATCCTCGCCTCGTCTTCCCGCAAAGGAAATATTCCATTTGCGCATTATGTGGAGGACTGACGAGGCCGAGGTGTTTGGGCGCCCCGGATAGTTGTGACTAGTCGGGGCGGCGCCCGAGGCATACGGGGGTTGCGAGGCGAATAGCCCGGGTGCCGGCGGTAGGTAATACCCCTCGGAAACGGCGGGGCGAAAGGGAGCTGACTCCGTTCGCACCTGCGACGGACCTGTCCGAGCAGGTGAACCCCGCCCCGCGTGGTGGTTGGTATTTGTTATTTCCACGGGCGCACCGGCCCAACGAACCATATTGGTCCGGGGCCGAGGGTACGCGGTACGAGGGGGTTCGCTCCCGGGTTGTAAGGAGGAATGTCCTAACCCATTGTTCCAGCCTATAGGGGGCATAACGGGGTACTCACCTGTCTCCCAGCGTGCCGACTCGGTCCTTGGCTGCCCCTCCGGGCTCCCCGCTGTGGCGGTAACTGCCCATTGGCCGGGACCGTGGGTCCGTTCCTGGGCCCCCGTTGACGGAGACTCCCACACACGAGGGTCCGTGGAGTCCACCCCGGAATCCCACATTCCCACGTCCCGTAGAGTACCCGAGATCGTTGGTGGTAATGTCCCTCTAAGGCGCGCTGAATCCGGGTTTACGGACAGCGCGGGTCCCGAGGGTGGCTCGTTACCCAACTCCATTTCCTCCCGGATCCCGCTCTCATCCTCCTCGTTCCCCATGGGACTAACCGGTCACGAGGTAGTTCACACGCGGGGAGTTGCAGGTCTGAGCTGCGAGGACGCAACCCAAGCTTGGCGCGCAATTAGGTACTTGATTGAGTGAAAGGTACTCGGGGGTTAGCTACCCGTGAGAGGATAGGCAGTAAAGCTGGAATGGCTACTTCGATTCACCCGGCAGCACGGTTCTCCACCCAGACACAGGGAGGTACTAGTGTACTCAACGAGTGATGCGCGAAGACTAACTTTCCTATCCTGGGGATCGGCCTTATAACCCCTTAGGACGGTCGTATAGGTGGGGGATGTTCCCCCTCGACTCGGCTATCGGGACGGACGCTCTCATTCGTCCTATCCACGATAGAAAAGGAGAAGGGCGCCACGATGCGAAGACGAGAGGAAAAAAAAACCCAAAGAAAAACAAGGGGATTAACTGGAACCCCGATTCGCTGCCCTGGCCTTGGCCAGGCGGATTAGTCCGCGGTGGTCTCGCCTACCTATTGTTGACAATGGGTCACGACCGGCCGACGGATTAACGTTCCGTTAACGTTCCGTTGAGGTAAACAAACAGGCCGGGGTTTTTCCTTCAACAGGCAAAAACGCGGCCATACTCAACTGGACTAGTTAATCCGTGGTCAACCGAGTCTTTGTTCTCGGCTAGTTTCGGTATTTACTTCGATGACAATGGATTGAAAGGGATTAGCGTCCTGCTACGGGCCGCTACCCGTAACAGGAGTTACAAACAAAGACGGTTTGGTATGGACATCACAAATCACGCGACCAAAGAAAAACTCTGAGACAGATAAGAACCGAATGTATATCGTGACGACTCGGTCGGTTAGACACCAAAAAAAAGGAACACACCAGCTTAACGCGGATTACATTGGGGACGTATTTCTAAAGTATGTGGAACAAAAACACGTGATCTCGGCCCTCGTCGGCGAACAAAGGGGATTACAAATCATAAGAAATGGAGAGGTAATAAATTGCGACGACGTTTGTTTGTACGCTCTAATCCTCTCGCGTCTCAATCCCGCTTCACAACAACGGCCTTCCTGGAAATAATCAATCGCGTCAGGGTCTCTTGCGCGCCGCGGTCTCTGCGATAGAGGAAAACTAGCACAGTACATCTGGCCATTACCCTACCTAAACCTTGGCACTCGAGCCCCACGTTGGGCGCCATTTTGTAACGGTTTTTTCTCGTCCGCACACTTCTGGGCCCGTACCGCTCCCGAAGCCTACCGGGTGTCCAAGAACCCGCCGGGTGGACGTGGGCGCCAGGTACCGGAGTACCGCCGACCGAAGGTCGACTTGTGATTTTGTCCACCCGAGCGCGGTCCCGTGATGTTGGGACACCCGGTGTGGAACGGTACGACCCAGGCGGTCCGCCTAGCTCGGCTCGTCGGCGAAGGTGGTAGAGGGGCAGGGTCGGAACTGGAGTGCCAAGGAGGTTCCCTTTGGGAACCACGTAACAGGGTTCGTGAAATAATGTACAAACTGTGTCGTACGGTGATTGACAAGGTTTTATTCGGGTGGGCCGCTTGGCTCGTACATTTCGTTTGACGCAAAGGCGGGGTTGCCTCGTGCGACCCACGGTCGGTGCGGCGGTCGACAATTCGGACCGCCGCCGAAACAGACCTTACTTAATCGACTAACTAGGGGGGTGACAATAAATATCGCAGGTAAGCCGAGGGTTTCTCATACTTCAGTAGGTAGCCTAACCCGAAAGAAAATATCAGAGGAAACCCGAATTACGACGGTAATCGGGTAGGTAACCTAAATAACGTGGATAAACACCGCAGGTATTTCGAGGTGTTCGGATAATCAAGGAGGTAGCCTAACCAGAAAGAAAATACCAGAGGAAGCCCGAATTACGACGATAATAGGGCAGGTAACCTAAATATCCCGTAAATACCTCAGCTGACTTTCGTCACCGGGTAGGTAACCTAAAAGTCCCCTAAATACCTCAGCTGACTTTTGTCCCTGGGTAGATCACCTAAAGATCCCGTGAATACCTCAGCTGACTCTCGTCACTGGGTAGGTAACCTGAAAATCCCGTAAATACCTCAGCTGACTTTCGTCACTGGGTAGATAGCCTAAAAATCCCGGAAATACCTCAGCTGACTTTCGTCACTGGGTAGATAGCCTAAAAATCCCGGAAATACCTCAGCTGACTTTCGTCACTGGGTAGATAGCCTAAAAATCCCATAAATACCTCAGCTGACTTTCGTCACTGGGTAGGTAACCTAAAAATCCCGGAAATACCTCAGCTGACTTTCGTCACTGGATAGATAGCCTAAAAATCCCGGAAATACCTCAGCTGACTTTCGTCACTGGGTAGGTAACCTAAAAATCCCGGAAATACCTCAGCTGACTTTCGTCACTGGGTAGATAGCCTAACAATCCCATAAATACCTCAGCTGACTTTCGTCACTGGGTAGGTAACCTAAAAATCCCGTAAATACCCCAGCTGACTTTCGTCACTGGGTAGGTAACCTAAAAATCCCGGAAATACCTCAGCTGACTTTCGTCACTGGATAGATAGCCTAAAAATCCCGGAAATACCTCAGCTGACTTTCGTCTGATACGACGATTCTAAAAATCCCGTAAATATCTTACTCCATTAGATAAATATCGTCGATAACTCGGGGAATGCCGATCGGCAAGCAGGCAACCTAACTAACACCCATAAATACCGCAGGTACTTGGCGGATGTCCGATAGCCAGGAGGTGACCTCAATACGGCGGGTAAATACCGGTGATAATTCGAGCGATGTCGAGTGGCAAGTAGGCCACCTAATTAATGCACGCAAATACCACAGGTACTTGGCGGATGTCCGCTGGCGAGTAGGGGACCTCAGTACGGCAGGTAAATACCGGCGATAATTCGAGCGATGTCGAGTGGCAAGTAGGCAACCTAATTAATGCACGGAAATACCGCAGGTACTTGGCGGATGTCCGCTGGCGAGTAGGTAACCTCAATACGGTAGATAAATACCGGCGATAACTCGAGCGATGTCGAGTGGCAAGTAGGCAACCTAATTAATGCACGCAAATATCGCAGGTACTTGGCGGATGTCCGCTGGCGAGTAGGTAACCTCAATACGGTAGATAAATACCGGCGATAACTCGAGCGATGTCGAGTGGCAAGTAGGCAACCTAATTAATGCAACGCAATCTCGCAGGTAACTCGAACTAAGGCGCTACTCCCAAGATACTCGGAGACTTTCGCCACATTTAGTCGAGTAGATAATTTTGTGGCAAGCAAATATGTCGAGCGGCTTTTATTTCGAGGGAGTCTCGCTAACGCTCGACGAACGGTAAATGACAACAAACTCGAGAACATAAACATTCGCGAGAGACCACGGTCGCGCGGCGACCCTGAGCGCGCAGCGCGGAACAAAGGAATATCTCGTCGACAAAGGAATAATAATAATGGCTTAACTCTAACAGGTAATGGCTTCGAACTACGTCATGTATCGTGGTTCGAGACTCGCCCAATTTTTGGCCTGAAGGGACTCGAAATTCTCGCGATAATGTCGCCCAAAGGAGACGGAACGAATTAATGATAGGTATGAGCTCCGACTCAGAAACGAATGACTCGAAAACTCGGTCCCCGGGGATCGGGACGCGGGCACCGGGGCGATCCCATCGCTACCCGGAAGCCCGCGAGTCCCTCGATTCCCTCGGAGCCGCAACTTTCCCCCGTGGGATAAAACTAAATCGCCTCGTGGCGCAACACATAGAAAAATATAGTCGGAGCTCCTACCTTATTGGAGAGAGTGTCTGAACGGGTTCGGGCTCACCGCCGGAGTCGTCGCAGCCAGGAACGGCGTTTTCCCAGGAATCTCGGGCGTCGGTCACGTGCTAATTTTTTCTGTCTTGATGCGACTCACCGTGGGGACTCCAAAATCGAGACTAATTTCTCGTGCGACGCTCCCGCGGTGCTCCCGGCCTGCCTATGACCCCCACTCGCGCGCCACGCCCCACTCCTTACTCTTGTGAGCACGTGAGCGAGTCTGTCTCACTCGCACGGACCACGTGGTCTCGGCGGAATCCGCGACCACGGTCGCGCTTCCCCGCGACACCCCGCGCGCCCGCACCACTCCTCGCAACGAAATAGAGCGGTACCCCGGGCATCTTCCTCTAGGAGCCGAGGCGGGATCCCCGAAACCGGGGGGAGGCCTCCCTCGCTAGCTCCCGGCGTCCCGGGAGGAACGGTGGGCCCACAGGGAAATATGCCACCAGGCGAGATGCACCCCGGCCGCCGATACACCGCTCCGACCCCCTTCGACGAGGCGCCGGTTTTATCCGGTCCAGGAAGCCCGGGGTGACCGTAGGGATGGTGCAACGCCAGGTTGCGAAGTCGGGAGGGACGGGCGACACAGTCTGTTGGCCTTATTCCAGCGTCCCTCCCGGCATCCGATTCCGCGAGCACGGATGGTCGACGCTCGCTTGCAGAAGAGTAGAGGTACGGGGATGCCCTCCTGGACCAATCCACGCGGAGTGCCGCGATCCGCGAGACCGGAAGTGGCGACTCACAGGTAATGCCCCCTCCTCTCCTTATTCGGGGCGAAATGAGGCGCGCGAATGGGCCAACCCGTACCTCGTTCCGTCCGTCCCTTCATTTTCCCAAATTCATGGATCTGCAATCTTTTGAGTGTACTTTCAGGTAGGCATTTACAGGTGGGATTTTGGGTCGCGCGCTCAGAGGTCGAAGTCGACTCTCCACGCGGCCCGCATGGAATGCCTCGTTACGTAGAGAGTCGGCCGAAGGTAGCCTGAGTAAGGTAGTATCGCGGCGCTCCGCGATAGCCATCGTTCGCCAATGTAGAGGGATTTCCGCGCGCAGTGAGTCATCGAGTCCTGGAGTCCCCTCAGGTCGACCGGTGACGCCCCAGGGTCGTAAATCCGACCCACTGGTCGACACCCTTCTGAATCCGTGGCGGGACCTCCCAAATGTCACGTCACAATATATATATATATATATATATATATATATACAACAGCAATATAAAACCTATCGGTTTTTAACGTAGGTTGGATCCTTTTATCTATTTGCGTTACAAAAATAATTCACCAATCCAAAAGCAGTGTATAAAACTGTGCTTGACTCTTCTCTGTGTACCTTTCATTTTACAGGGCCGAGCAATATGTATTAAATACTTAATTCGTGTGGTTTTTAAATATGAAAATTTGCATACTTCGACTGCAATGAGACGCATGACATTCAAAATGATTCATTTTCATTGAAATATCATACTGTATACTTTATTACGTAGTACATACATTCGCAATGAAATACTATTACTAATTAATAATACAGGCTGAACTGCAATGAAACGTATCGCATTCAAAATGATTCATTTTCATTCAAATATCATATTGTATTTTTTATTACGTAGTACATACATTCGCAATGAAATACTACTAGTAATTAATAATACAGGCTGAACTGCAATGAAAAGTATCGCATTCAAAATGATTCATTTTCATTGAAATATCATACCGTATACTTTATTACGTGGTACATACATTCGCAATGAAATACTACTAGTATTTAATAATATAGCCTGAACTGCAATGAGACGTATCGCATTCAAAATGATTCATTTCCATTCAAATGTCATACTGTATTCTTTACTACGTAGTACATAAATTCGCAATGAAATACTACTAGTCATTAATAATACAGCCTGAACTGCAATGAGACGTATCGTATTCAAAATTATTCATTTTCATTGACATATCATACTATATTCTTTATTACATAGTACATACATTCGCAATGAAATACTACTAGTAATTAATAATACGGCCTGAACTGCAATGAGACGTATCGCATTCAAAATGATTCATTTTCATTGGCATATTCATACTATATATACTATTCATAGATATATGATTGAACTTTATAATAATCCTATGAAGAATGCCAAATTCAACTGCATGAAAGTATTCTTTATACAGTATTTATATAGAACATGATCAAATTTGGTTCACATAAATAAGATCCTGATTGCGCAATATACGAATCAGAAACACGAAAGGAAAGTATACATGCTGTTTTATACGACGTAATACATTCGTGCATATACATTTATAACAAACAACGAAAACGAAAGGTACAATCGTACATAGCATATACGAATAGATTCACACATATAAACAACATATATCGTATATCGCAATCTTACGCAATGGGGTGGGATCATTCATTCGCTATTAATTCGGATAAGAGCTCGATATTATAAACTCATCATCATCCGATACGAGTCCCATCATAATAATCTGCAGATGTTTATGAAAAACAGGAATCAGAAACACGAACCAAAACGAAATAATTTTTTTTTCGTTTTCTATCAGACATTTTTAGCAGGGCCATTGTCGGATATCGAATCCGCCTCGCTTCAATATCTCGATGACATCGTCATGAATTTATACGATTTCATCGAAAGTGTCTGTTCCCGATAATAAATCGTCGACGTATAAGTCGCGCGTCGAAGCTTCGGCGTCCTTTGGATAATCCGCGCTCGCATCGGTCGCGAGTCTCTGTATGGTTCGTATCGCGAGATATGGAGCCGACGACACGCCGAATGTTATCGTGTTTAATTCGAATACGCGTACTTTTTCATACTGGCGCCACAAAACTCGTTGATATCGATGGCCACTGGGATGAATCCAGATTTGCCGATACATTTTCGCGATATTCGCGGTGATCACGTATTTGTGGCCGCGTAACCGCCAAAGATGCTCGAATAGTTTTAATTGAATAGTCAGGCCGACCATCAACGTATCGTTGAGCGATGTTCCCTCGCTTATCTTGGCGGACGCGTCAAAGACAACTCGAGTCTTCGTCGTAGCACTTGTCGATTTTATAACCGCGTGGTGTGGGAAATAATACCCGGGTTGCGATTCGTCGACAACGAGCGACATATGGCCTAGCTCGATGTATTCGTTCATAACAAGATGATATTCTTGTTTAAGGATCGGATCCGCGTTGAGTCTTTTTTGCAAGCCGGCGAATCGTCGGAAGGCTGTTGATCGCGAATCACCAAGGTCTCGATCGGCGCTGCGAAACGGCAGACGAAAGACGTACCGTCCCGACGGATCGCGAGTGCTGCTTTGATTGAAATGAGTTTCGCAGTCCGTATTCTCCGACACTTTTATTTGACCCGCGCTTGCATCATCAAGCAACCAACATTTTTCGATTTGGTCTTTTAATTCGACTAACTGGCACGATGCTCGTTTTTTGACCATGGTATTCGTTTTTCCGCCGGTAACGGCCCAGCCGAACTGAGTTTTTTTGTAGGAAGAGGTCGAAACCGTCGCGAGATAGATCATATTGTCCGATCGATAGTAATGACAACGTCGTTCCTGACCCGATGAGGACGTCGATTTTTTTAGAAAAATGAAATTGCGGATCGGCCAATTTTACATTCCGCGGTATGTCGATTGATTCGCGAGGAACGATTTCATTCGGTATAATATCAGCGATTTTCGGGATAATCAGAAACGCGAGAGTTTGATTGAAATTATTATGTATCGAATAAAATGTGCACTCGACCGTGCCTTTAGAAATTTTATTTGCGTCATCGATTATTCCCACCGAGATCGAGTACGCGCCTGTCGGTAATTTCAATTCTTTCACGAGATCTTCCGTTATGAAATGTGCCGTCGCACATGTGTCCAATAAAGCTCGACATTTTATGTACTGACCGCGCGAGTGTTTGACGCATATTTGAGCGCTCAGCATTAACTGCGACTGCAGAGCTTGCGACGTAAAACTGTGTGCAATTATTTCGCGACATGTCGAATTGACCTTTGTTGTCGACTTGGTTGTAGCATCCGACCTTGCCGTTTCTTGAGCTGCGTGGGCAGCTGCGGCAGAGGACTCGCCGTGCAACAGGGTGTGGTGAAATCTAGAGCAGTTTTTGCAATGCATCGATCCGCATTTGCCGCTGTGCAAGCGCAGACAATTCTTACACAGGGGTGCATTTTTGACGAAATTCCACCGCTGTTGTACCGACATTTTTTTAAATCCGCGACACTGATACGCGGGATGACTCTCCTTTTTGGATACTACGCACTTTGCTGATGCGCCGGTCGCGAATGTACGCGCGCCGTTTTCCCCTTATCGAATCTTGAATCCGCTTTGATATTTCTTATTCGGGAGTGGTCGTTTGCTGTTGTTCTCTTGTTTCGAACGCGATGCATCTTGCTCGAGCGTGCACAATAGAAACGCCATCTCGGAGACGAATTTGTAAATTCGCTCGAGCGTTGGCAAGGTATCAAGATTGAGCGTTTCTTCCCATTTGACCCGAATATTGTTGAGCAATGCGCGTTCGATTATTCGGAGTAATAAATGTTCATCTGGTGTCACATTCATTGACGCGATCATATTCACGTGCTGACGCATGTCGTGGATGAGTCGCGCCAAACCCTTATGCGTCGCCTTAGTCAACACTGGTAATTCGAGGATCGCGTCGAGATGTTTCACGATTAGAATTCGGACCTTGCCATACGAACCTAAGAGTAACTTCCACGCCGTCTCGTAATTTTCTTCGCATACGTTATTTTTTTCAACGCGTCACCCTCGAAGCACTTCTTTAGATATAGGAATTTTTGTAACTTCGTTACGTCTTCGCGAGAATCGATCATTGTAAGAAAAGTGTTTTTGAACGATAGCCACTTTTCGATGTTACCGTCGAACCTTGGGAGGTCGACGACCGGTAATTTGAGCCGACGGGTGCCGTCGATCGGCAGAGAGGTCACGTTTAATGCACTTGGAGGTTGAGGCGTTGTCGATGGCAAATCCGCCTCGATCTTTGTCACGATCGCGTAGAATCGACTTGCAACGGGTCGAACTCGTCGACCTGGTCAGTCTCTGCTTTGACCAATAACGCGAGTTCATCGTGTAATTCTTCGTATGAACGGAATTCTTCTTTTACGCGGTCAGAACGCATTTTTTTATACGCGGGACCTAACTCAGCGTTCTCCGCAATTTTATCGAGTTTTGTAATTTGCGCCTTCAAGGTCGCGCGCTTTTGATTAATAAACTTTACGCGGCTAGCCATTTTAACTGAACTTGCACCGAATAAATACTTCCGAGATATTAAAAAAAAGACGTATCGAAACTTCTGGTTACTTCGAGGTCTGGAGACAGAATGCCCTTTCGTTGTCCATTTCTAAGCACGTCACCTAGGACCCCTTGGGCCTTCGTCCCTTATCTTCTCCCTTAGCTCCGGAATAAAATAGCCTTGACGTTTATGACCCACTCAAGAGCCTCGTATCCCGATCTCAGACCAAGTCCTGTCGACGCAAAAGGGAGGGGAACGAAAAACCTTTCCCACACGTTAAATGTCGAAACGCGACTCCAAAAATCTCAAGGGTCAACTCTAAGCCCTTCCACATGTAGCGCGTATTTTTTGAAAACGCGTACGAACTCGTACGTCCACCGACAAAAATTAAGAGACAAAGCGCAGCCCGAGTAAGTAAACAAGCCCCCCCCCCTCCCCGCCGTATAACGGGTACCCTTCAGCGCTTGTAAACCGAGATCCTTAGATCAACGCAGCCTATGTTTTTATACATGTGGTTGTGGAATATATACATGCTATGTTTTTCGCACAAAGCGTACGTTGAACAGAACTGTGTATCCGACTATGTCGAACGTTATGAATCATGGAGAAGACGTATAATGCCAAAAATAATGCAATATAAGAAATTATAAACAGTTGTATACTTATATTTTTGTAGATGATGATTGTTTTCCACGCATAGCGAACTGGGGGTGGCGAGTCCGGAGGCGATGGTCGGCTGGTCGTAGTCTCCCTTTTGTTGATACGATGCACCTTTGCATCTTTTCTTAGTCCACTTATATGTGGGCGTGGGTTCGAATCCCACTTCTGACACCAATTTATATTGTCGAAGCTCCTTCATTGCGAAGTTGCCTCGTAGTTTTGGATACATATAATTGAATGAGAGATTTTAAGTTGAGGTTGAGCTTTTTTAAGAAATGAAAAATCATTTGCGTTTGAGCCATCGTATTTTCTACGTTTATTGGTTCTTGTGGGAAAAGCCTTGCGGCATAAAAACCCACGACGACTCGGCAATTGTGAGTTTGCGTATGTAAGAATGCATAAAGCCCGTTTGGCTTGTACCATTGCGATCTCGCACGTTATTGCGTATTGAACCTTCGATTGATTTTTTATATTGTTTTCTATTTTGCGTTTGTTGACCTTTACCGATGATTCGTCATCTGTTACTGTTCCTTTTTGGTAAGAGGTATATGATCACGGATCGGAGAATCGAGGACTGTACAGTCGTTCACCCGTGCTCGGAGAATTAAGGACCGTACGGCCGTTCACCCGACTGCTGTGATCATCGAATGTATTCTAAGGGTTGGAAAATCGAGGACCTGGTGGCCGTTCACGCAACCGCTTGTAATAGGCTAGTTGCCTGTGTTTTACTTGGGAGAGTCATATGTGTTTTATGCAGTGGAGTCGTATGTGAGAGGATCCAGGCCCCTTTCGCCTTGCGCGTCACTGACGATCGTCGATGGACGGACAACCGCGCTGCACTGTCCCAAAAAGTATATTGCACGCTCGCCCACTCGTTCACAAAAGATTTTTTATCCCTGTTGACGTGAGTTGGTCGACCGCGGCTAGCAACGGAGATCGCAATGGCCAAAACGCAAACTACATACTACTACGCATATTTCGACTGTCATGCGACAGTCAAAATAGACTATAACACCCAAATGGGAAAGCGTCGCGCGTACGTTCTGATGCGTAAGTATAGTCAACAGTAAATAAATTTTCCCAGCGAACATACTCGCAGTCCCGAAGAGAAACTCCACTCACTGAACACTCGAATAGAAAAAACGTAGGACTCAAGCGAAGATAACCCCTTCTTCTAAGATTCAAAACAGTTCTCCAAGGAAAACTCACCTGTGACTCCGCGCGGTCGTAAAACTAGCCCTCAGCAAGGTCTACGAAAACACGGGCACTAAAGCCGATTCTCGGAAACAGAGCAGCGGTTGCGCCTATCTCAGTCTCGACCTGATAAGAAATCTAGAATCATTCTTCCCTACTCTGCTAACCAATCACGAAAATTAACGTAACTTTTACGGCCGATTATCCAATCCCTAAAAAATGCATCATAGGAAATGCACTTTCCCAAAAAAACTCCTTTCCCTCACAAAACCGAACTCTCTTTGTTTTTGTATTACGAAGGAGCGTCACTCTGTTACCGAACTTCGAATCTAATAGTCGACTTACTTAATTAAATACCTTGTCTGCGTTTCCGCCCAACGATAATTAAAATACTGTACTCGTATCTAAGTTTTTACCGAATTACAAGGTTATAAGAGTGAAAGCTTAATAAAGTTAATCGTGTAATTTAAGACCAAATCTACACCTCTCAATATTCATTCCATCGATTAACAATCAATCGGGCGAAACCAGAATCACACACCTCCAATCCATCTAAATCCAAATTGTTATTAAACTGTATTCGGAACTCGCGCGGAAGCAAAACGAAGATTCATTGCGCAACCTAAATCAATTCAAACGTCGCGCTCTAACTCGGCAACCTCGCGAGTCCCACCTAAATCTTCCTCCGGGATGTAACAACACTACCAGCGTATCGAACAGGGGGTTTTGCTTGTCTCGCAGCATATGCGCCGCGAGCGGAAAATAATAGAACCCCATATTCACCGGTACGCACTATCGCGCCACCGACTGCGCGTCCGGTAAATTTCGAACGCAGGCGAGCATTTACGAATGCGACCGAACGCCGCGGATGGCCGCTCCGGACGGGTATATAAGGCAGAGCGCGAAGTTCGAACCAGCAGTTCCCTTACTGAATGAGTGAGACGAGAACCATACTTTAGATTACTGAATAAGTAGTACGCGTAAACCCCCCTATAAAAAACTATTAAATAACTTGTTCTTATTCCTCCTGGACTTCGACCTGACTACTGAGTAAGTGGAAAGGATTTTTTCACACACATAAACTCTTATCACTTGTAAAAATATCTCATAAGTATTCTGTTAAAAATACAACTTACTTTTTTTCCAATTTCCGTGACCGATTCACTATCCTTGAATATGGCCCTTTAAGCATCTGCTCGTCTCAACTACACCGACCAGAAACAAGTTATCTCGCTCAATTGTTCGAAACGCCCTATGAACGTTTAAAAAACGCCGCTTTTTTAAGTACTAAAGGGCTGGGATGATTAACCGTAACGTAGTATCCTGTCTTATGGGAACTAGAACTGTTTGCTCTTTCGAAAAAAAAACTAGTCTTTATTTTAGTACTCTGATGGGGCATTCCTTTCACAATATCTTTCCGTTTGAACTTTAGAAAAACTCATAAAATCCTGGTCAGGAGATCATAAAAATTAATTTGCCTCATCGCCGATAAAATGCAGGTGGTCACGTAGCCAGAGTCGAGCGGAAGTGCCTGGCATATTGGCAGAGAATAAACACACGTAACCACTTCATGTCAATGTACAGCATCCGATTAAACCAGTATATGAAGCATTACATATCGATGAGTTATTGGAAAGATGCGCGGGACACCTTATTCAAAACGCCAACGAAGATTCCATTCGTTCGTATGGAAAATAAGCCCAAAAGAATCTTTCACCGGCATTGAAATCGTATAGATTGCTACATATGCTGCGGTTGTTATTTTTAATTGGGCCTCCTTTCGCCTGCTGAACATACTGAATGTGTAATATTTCCTAGTAGGCGCGTCCTTTGTAGATGTCCAGTGAGCAACATAGTATTCACTTGGTAGGCGCAGATAAAAATAAGCAAATAAAAAGAAGAAAGAGTACAAAGCAGGCTCGATAAGAAAAAAATAGAAGTTCTGCGACTGATACTGAAGTTGACCGTACTTTGAAAGCTGCATTCTATAGAGCAGGCATTTTTTTAATTGCGTATTTACCACTGTTTCTACACGTATATTGTACACTGAAAAAAAAATCGTTCATGCAACCAAAATTCAGATGATTTAACAAAATGTATCTTTAAATACGTTCAACTTGATTTGTGATTGGCATAATAAACGTTTTGTTAATCTAACTGACAGTTTTAGTGGTGTGAACTAAAACTGTCATGCTAAATAAGGTGGCTATTAAAACTGACATGCTAAATAAGGTAGCTTATTTAGCATGTCTGAGTAACTGTTAAAACAACCAAATTTCGAGACAACAAAATGCATTTTGCACATTCAACGATTTCTTTTTCTCAGTGTACCGAAATTTTGACCGAGATTTTCTTGAAACTACAACTTTAGTTATTTCATTACCATAGAGCTATCAACTTAGAATGTATACGGAGTTGTAAAACACGATGCGTTAATAATATATAAAATAATACATCTGATTGATAAAATCAAATAACTTGAATTCTTCAGGTAGCAGGTAGTGGGAAAGGTGGGAGTATGAGGAATATGGGGTACTCGGAGTTAGATGTGCATAAAACAGTAGAAAAAACGAAACGAAGAAATTTCAAAGTATGAATCCATAAATGTATTTAATAAAGGGAAAAAATGGCAGTAGAAAAAAGGCAAAGTTGAATATGAGCCGAATTTCTGTACAAATGGTTTTGAGAATGGAGAGAAGGATATAAAAAAATGGTGGTTAAGTAGATGAAGAGGAAGAGATCTGAATTTCTGCGGACTGTAAAAATGATTTCATCGGAACCATACGGTGTGTTGAAAAAGATGAGTAGGAGTGGCCGTCTGTGATCTCGTACATGGTAGCGGATTCGCGGGCTGTGGACAGCGAGATGCGATATAATCTTTTCCGCGACTCGAGGCCAGAGTTTTACAATCGCCTCGGTCTGCCGGCACTTATGAGAGAGGTTTGACCCGACACAGTGGGATAGAATCCCAAAAAGCTGGCCAAAACCTCAAAGACCAAGATGTTATTTCGGATTTTTTTTTGTTGTTGCGGAATGTAAAGTAGGGGTATCGAGGGTTCCCAAACATCCGTTCTCTAGGCGCAGATATATTTCTTGTCCCTGCAGGATCAGTTCGAATGTAACCGTCACACAGTCTCATCGAACTATCGAATTTGGGGCGCGCCATACGCTACAGAAAAACCACAATATAATCGTGAATAATAGTGCAATTGGAAAAGTGTAAAATGGATTCTCTTCGTGAAGGTATGTAGAATGGAATACAATACGCATATTTGCAAAATTATTATTACGAAAAAAAGTGATTCGTTTTGAATTGAGGGTGTCTTTTTGGGAAAACGCAAACCAAGAGTAAACTTTCAGGCAGTTATAACTTTATCGCTCGTCCTCGTTCTTTCTTTGGAATATATTTTTATTGAATTGCTTATATCCTAACGAAAAAAGCGTGGTCGACGAACTTGCGCATTTTCGCGCGAACCGAGATATGATTTTTTTTTCTGAAACCGTGCAAATTTCGACGTGGTATTTTGGTATAACGGGGTTTTCGGGGTCGCTGATTTACATATTATTTCTTAACTTCTTTCATTATTATTTATTTGTTAAGGATCAATAAACATATCTCTTCAATAAATTATTGTGTACATTGAATAAAACATAGTAAAATATGTCACAATATAGTAGTGTCACAGTATAGTGAGCTCTTTTGTTTTCGCTCGCTGTTGATTCTATCCACGGGTTAGTGTCGGCTCCCAGGGATGTAATCCCATTTTATTCACTGATTTCAGGAACTGCAGACATTAGAGGAGCACAGCAATTGACAAGGAAATAGATACTCCCCATAATTAAGGAGTAAGGCCACTGTAACGGCCCAAAAAAAAAAGGTTTTTTCACTAATTTTTTGCTCCCGAAATTGAAGGTATTTGAAAAAAAACTTTTAATGGTGTTATCGGGCATACATTAAACTTTATTATAAAATTTTTTTACAGTAAAAAAAAACAAAATGGCGGTTCCACAGCTATCTTCCCGGGACATGTTTTGCTTCCAGGGCTCCGCGGCACGCAGCACCACTGGTGCACTTTTGAATCTAGAACAAAAAAAAACCATTAATCTAGAGGGCTATAGCTAGAGAATGTCGATCGGATTTTAAAAAGTATCAATTTTTGTGGATTTGGCGTGCGTTTGAAAAAAAAATTGATTTTTGACGAAAAAAACGGCAAGTTTTTTGTTAATAAAAAATCAATAAATAAAGTTCTTGAAAATTCCGATCGACATTCTCAAGATAATGTAAATGTTCACATCTGGTTAAAATTTCAAGTAAAAAAAATGAAAATTGTTCGAGTTATGCTGCGTGCCATTTTGAAAAACCATGTTTCGAGAAAAACGCGTTTAAAGTTTTGCGAATAGTTTTTTATTGGAAAAAATTTAAAAAAGAAGTTAAAAGGATTTAAACTATTTTTAAACTAGAGGGTTTAAACTATTTTTTAAGCCAATAAAAAAAAATCGATTTTTCAAAAAATTTACAGTGGCCTTACCCCTTAAGAATACTCTTGCTTTCCGAACTATGGATGATGCAGCTCTCATTCTTGAAGCGCACGTCTCGTGCCAATCGGGTCATACATTCTTTATGACCGAGGAAGTGACAAAAATGTCTCATATATTCTAAAAACTACGTGATATGTGGAAAAAGGCCCCGCGGAAGGAAGAGAGGTTATTCGAGAAGAATGCGGAATGGATAAGCATTCAATTCATTCTATCTCAGGACGGATCTTCTCAAAGTACTTCGGAGTCAAAAGCGATCGGTGGTCGACCTTCTACAAGTTTTTCGGATAGTAGTGACAGATCAAAACAGCGAAAAACGGAAAAACTGCGCGAGCAATATAGTTCAGGGAAACTCGCCTTTGGTACGCAGATGAGCATCCGTGCAAGCGGTAAGGTTCACGCTGCGCAGGTATTAAAGAACGTTACAATGGGGAGTCCCTCCAAAGCATCATCTTACCCGTCGTCTTCGAACACCGTTAGAGAAAGAACAATGACGCCTGAAGAAGCATTGTCGGTTTTTGTAGAAGGTAGATTTTCGAAAAAATCTATATTTAGTACTAAGAGCAGGCTGCAAATTAGTTAATAGTCGAGCTTTTCCGTCATATAACGTACTTCGAGAAGCTAAAAATTATTGTTCTCCACCGATAAAAACAATTACATACATAGAGAAATGGGCAGCCATAGAACTTCAGCATTATTAGACCTTACAGTGAAACGAATCGTTTTAGCGCAAGAAAGTGCCATTCAAGATAAATCAAACGTTGATTTGGCTAAAATGACTCTTATTTGTAAGTGGGGTTGTGATAGAACTTCATGTCAGAGTAAATATAAGCAAAAATTCACCAGTGATAATGGCACATTTACAGACGCGATTATTTTCTTTACGTCATTAGTTCCACTGTAACTTTCAAGTATAAATGAACAAAGTGAAAAATATGTCGTCTGGAAAAATCCTGTGTTTTCATCTCCGCGATGCAGTATACCAATTAAAATAGAATTTCTGAAAGAAACTGCGAACACAACGAAAGCCGAAATTCAATATGTACGAGATCCAGTTAAAAAGCTTGTTCCATTTTCAGACGTAGTTAAGAGAAAATGTATAAAAGTAAATTATAACCTTGCCTTGACCATGATAGACGGGGAAGTGTACAATGCAGTGGTGGACAATGCAGCGACTCAATGCTGCTATCTTTGCAAAGCTACATCAAAAGATTTTAATGACCTCGATAAAATTTTGAAGCTCGAAATTATCGATGATTATTTGAACTTAGGTATTTCTTCGTTGCATTCATGGATACGCTGCTTTGAATGTTGTTTTCACTTATCTTATTAAAAACGATTGTTAAGAATAGAAAAAAGCCACTCAGGAATCTGTCAAGAAAAATGTAGGCCTTATTGTTGACCAGCGGAAGCCAGGGTTTGGGAGCACGAATGATGGCAACACTGCTCGTCGCCTTTTCGAAAACGCTTCAATTTCAGCTGAAATTACTGAAGTAGACATGAAGAATACATTTCAAGTGTACGAAAACTACCGAAAAAGAAAAAAAAAACAAAGTCGCTTGAAGCTCTACATTTAACTGTACCCGATAACATGGACACTGAAGACGACACTGACGTGTCCACTATACATACCGATAGTGTAGGGCGTGATTACTTCGACGCGCATATGTATCGTGAGTGAAACTGCGGCGTGTGTCTTGTACGCGTGTGGCGCGGGTTCGCCGGTTTTCGGAAGATGGCGTGGAAGGCGCGACCGTCGCGAGCGAGGGTTGGACGTGGTGGGAGCGTGGACGGGGGTAGCTCTGAAGCGATGAGCGGAAGACGGATGTCGAAACGGGTTTTCTTTTGTACGACATTATTATTAAACCATATTTTAATCCAGTGTGCATCCCTTTCATTGTTCCTCCACCGACCCGAAAACAAGGACTTGTTATAAAAGTACAAGGGTTATTCCTACAATTGGTGTCAGAAGTGGGATCAGTGGAGGTTAAAAGCGTCATCGGTGACGAGTACGACGAAAACGACGACGAAAAGTTTCGAGAAAACGACGCTGAGAATTCTCGAAAACAACGACGAGGATTTTTACATCAACGACGACGACGAGGATTTTTGCAAAGACGCAGCGAATATTCTCAAAAGATGACGAAGACCGCGATAGAAGAGACGACGAGAATTTTCGAGAATGTACGACAAACGTTCTCGAAAAAAGTGCGCAGTAGGCGAGTGCGCAACGTGTTCCGTGTGGCGAGATATCACGTTGTTACGAGCGTGCGGGACAAAAGCCGAACGAAGGTTGAAGTGACGATGAAGCCATAAGAAGAAGCCGAAAGACAGAGGGAAATTGAAATGTTGACCAGTGCTGAAATAAAAAACATTCTAAAGGCGAAAGGACTGGGTATTGGTGGTACGAAAGCTGAGTTAGTCGCACGACTCAAGGCGGCCGATCTGGAAGGGGGGCGGACGAGTGTGTCATACGTTGGTGAGTCAAATTAATCGAAGGACGACGCAGCAGATCACGCTGCTGTATCTCTGAGCTATCAACAAGAAGATGAGTTGGCACGACGAGAAAAACAATGAATGGCGGAACTGAGACTCAAGGAGCAAGAGATCCAGGCGCTGCGGCGTACACGTACTTCCGAGCCCCAGGAAGCCACCACGAGTCGAGGCGAACGAATCTCGAGCAGTAGGGCAGTATCGCCAACCACGGTTACGATGAAGGTGAATATGACGACGGTTGCGGATCTCCTGAGCTATTTCGAAGGCGACTCAGAGCGATACGAGACAAGGGAAAATCAGGTCATATTTCTCAAAACGGCGTACTAAATGGAGAGTGACTTGGTTAAACTTCTTATCGGTATGAGGCTCAAGAGCAAAGCCCTCAAATGGTTCCATTCGAGTCCAGCGTATATTCAGTTGACGGCTGACGAGCTTTTGGCGGAGTTGAGGGGCATGTTTTACCTTCACCCAAACCGAATAACTCTACGATGACGCTTCGAAGGACGTATCTGGCAGAAGAACGAGACGGTTCGTGATTACGTTTACCAAAAGATAATTTTGGCGAATCGTATATCGATAAACGAAGAGGACATAGTGGGCTACGTAATCGAAGGGATTTCGGACGCGCATCTACGAGACGTTGCGCGTGCGCACCGATTTCCATCCAAAGAGTCGTTGCTCTTAGCGTTCGAGCAAATCACGTTGACGGACAGCGGTCACATGAGAACGGGGCAGAAGGCGAGGTTCAACGACGATCGGCGGAAACACGAAAAGCGTGGGAACTTGAGGAATGTGACGGGTGAGAAAAAAGAAGCGAACGACGACAAAAAGAAGGGTATTGTAAGGCGTTGCTTTAATTGGGGTAGTCGAGAACACGTGAGCATAACGTATCCCGAGAAAGAGAAAGGCCCGAAATGTTTTGATTGTAACGAGTACGGCCATGAAGCGTCAAAGTGTCCGAAAAAAAATAAGGCGGAAGCGAATTGTTTGACGACTAAAACGAAGACGCGTAAGCATTTGAATGACGTAAAAATTAACGACGTTCTTATTTCTGCTATACTTGATACAGGAAATGATCTGACGATAATGCGGGCGGATCAATACGTTAAAATAGGCGCATCGAAATTGATCTGTCGACAGACCCCATTTCGTGGTATAGGCGAGAAGACAAACGTGACCTTGGGAGAATTTAACGCAAAAATTACAGTCGATGGTCACACGTACGATATTTTGATCCAAGTCGTCTCAGACGATCTCTCGAGAAACGCGTTGTTGATCGGGCGAGATTTCCTTGACGAAATCGATTCACACGTAAAACGAGGAGAAGCGACGATAAGACCGTGTGACGAGACGTTCGAAGACGATGTACCCAAAGTATGTAGAATCGATGCATTTGATGATTGCGAAGTAAACCCGGTCGATTTATCCGCAATTAACGACGAGAAAACGAGAAAAGAGGTTCAAGAAAGTATCAACGAATACCGACCGATGAAAACTCGCGACGTAGCCTTAAAAATGACGATTTTGTTGAAAGACGAAGAGCCAGTCTACCCAGAGAGCCAGACGATTGAACAGCGTTGAAAAAGACGACGTAAACGCGCAAATAAAAGAGTGGATCGATAGCGGTATTGCAAAGCCGTCAGTATAGGACCATGCGAGTCCGATCGTATTAGTTAAGAAGAAAGACGGATCGAACCGTATTTGCGTTGATTATCGTGCGTTAAACAAAAAGATTATAAAAGACCGAGGATCAGTTGGACAAGCTGCAAGACGCGAGAGTCTTTAGTACGATGGATCTGAGAAACGGGTTCTTTCACGTTGAGCTCGATACGGCGAGTCAAAAATATACAGCGTTTATAGTACCGGACGGTCACTACGAATTCATGAGAGTTCCATTCGGTCTATGCAGCTCGCCGGCCGTGTTTCAAAAATCTGTAAACGTCGCATTTCAAGAGTTGATTCGCGAAGGCGTAGTACTAACGTACATGGACGATATAATTATCCCGGTAGCAGATTGCGAGAACGCGTTGAGGATTTTACAACGAGTTTTGAACGTAGCGAGTCAGACGGGGTTGGAGATCAATTGGAAAAATGTAGTTTCCTGCAACGAAGAGTTGAATTTTTGGGACATGTCATCGGAAACGGACGCGTGCATCCCTCACCGATAAAACTGAGGCCGTGCAAAAATTCCCGAAGCTCGAACAAGTACGACAAGTGCGGAGCTTCCTCGGTTTAACCGGATACTTCAGGAAGATCATCCTCGGATATTCCCTCATCGCGAGATCGCTAACGAATCTGCTTAGGGTAAATACGAAATATCGATTTGAAAAAGAGCAAGTTGACGCTTTCGAGCGTTTGAAGGTGGTACTAAGCAACAAACCCGTATTGAGCTTGTATCGTCCGAGAGCAGAAACTGAGCTTCACAATATCGCGCCGTATCCGTGCATAGACGCATCGGTGTCTATGCACGGATACGGCGCGATATTGTTGCAATGCGATGACGACGACAACCGTTTGCACCCTGTGTATTACGCGAGCGGAAAAACGACCGATTTGGAAGAAAGATACACGAGCTACGCGCTGGAGGTGTTAGCCGTCGTCAAAGCCCTTGTCAAGTTCCGAGTTTACCTGTTGGGCATCGGATTTAAGATCGTGACGGACTGTCGAGCTTTTGCGTTAACGATGAATAAGAAGGATTTATGTGTTCGCGTGGCGCGGTGGGCCCTTCAGCTGGAGGAGTTCAATTATACAATTGAGCATCATCCCGACAAAAACATAACACATGTAGATGCGTTGAGTCGCAACCCTTTACCAACGTGTTTGCTAGTGGACGAAGATGAAGGAGCTCTTACGGTGAAATTGAGGAGAGCTCAGTGGCAGGATCCCGAGCGCACGAGAATTGCACGATTGGCCGAGCAAGGTAAGATCGAAGGTTACACGATTCGCGATGGCTTGTTGTTCACGGACGACGGGGGCGACGTTCGTCTAGTTGTTCGGAAAAGCATGGCTTACCAGGTGATACGACAGGCTCACACAGGAGGACATTTCGCGACGAGTAAAATGGAGGCGATCATGAAAAAGGATTATTGGATCGCAAATCTACGAGAAAAACGGAAAAGGTCGTATGCAATTGTATTGACTGTATACTGGCCGAGAAAAAAACAAGGACGACAAGAGTGGTTTTAAAACACGTTCGACAAAAGCGATATACCATTGGACACTTATCATGGGACCATTTGGGTCCATTGGCCTCGACGAAGAAAAGCTATCGACACATTTTGGTTGTGGTCGACAGTTTCACGAAATTCACGTGGCTCTATGCGACGAAATCGACGGGCACCGCTGAGGTGATCGATAGGCTGCACAAGCAATCAATTATATTTGGCAACCCAAGACGCATAGGGGCACAGCATTTACATCGGACGACTTCAAGGAGTATTGCCGACACGAGAATATTCAGCATGTTTTGACAACCACGGGCATTCCAAGAGCGAATGGTCAGGTGGAGAGAGTGAATCGCACTCTCATTCCGTTGCTTACCAAGTTGTTATCACTCAAATCCGACGAGTGGTATAAATACCTGAGTATTGCTCAGCAATATTTAAACATGACACCTCATCGAAGCACGGGCGCGACGCCGTTTCAAGCGAAGCTCCTAGACGATCCTCAAATACGCGAGCTGATCGAAGAAGAATAGGTTTCAGCGTTTCAAGAGAGACGAAACGAAATACGAAGTAGCGCAAAGAAGAAAATCGCGAATCTACAACAGGAAGAGGAAAAAAGCTGCCAGGTATCGCGCGAACGACTTAGTCGCCATCAAGAGAACCCAAATCGTGCCAGGTATAACATTTTCAAGCCAATATCTCGGACCGTACGAGGTGACGAAAAAATTGCGAAACGATCGTTGTGTGTCAAAGTTGGTGGACATGAGGGACCGTTGCAAACAGCATCGGCAGCGGATCACATTAAACCGTGGGTAGATAATGTAGATTCCGACGATGAGTGTGAATCAGAAAATGTTGGTGAGTCTGAGCGTGATGAGTGAATCGCGATCGGTACATTCGAGGACGAATGAAAGTCAGAATGGCTGATTGTAGGGCGTGATTACTCCGACGCGTATATATATCGCGAGTGAAGCTGCGGCGTGTGTCTTGTACGCGGATGGCGCGTGGTTGCCGGTTTTCGGAAGATGGCGTGGGAGGCGCGATCGCCGCAAGCGAGGCCCTGCTAAAGATGTCCGATTGAATATTATAAACCATCATAGGAATAATGCATAATTCTCATGATATCCTTTCGGACCTATCCCGCTCTCCCTTGGTGGTGCATAAATATTGGTTCGTTTCGAATATAAACCAATGCTCCGTGTTATAAATGTGAAGTTCGTCATTGCTACTTTATGAATTTGAATAGATTTCTATGCGATCCGTTGAATTCTATCAGATGCATACCCTAGCCACGGTTAAGTTGTGTATGATTTCTTTGTCATTCAGATGCCAATTGAATTCTTTCGTCTTAGTCTCATTGTAGGGCATGATTCTATCGTTTTTGTATCATAACATTTTTTTTCTTTTTTTTTTCGAATAATAAAAATATGATTATCCTGCTAACATTTCATATGCACTATGGATGAATCAAATTGAATCTTATCCCGCACTTAAAACTCGTATCATATTCTCGTATAATTCATTTTCCATGCGTCATACGAATACTATTCTTTCGTTTGTATCTCATTGCACAGCTTCATTTTATAAAATCTACACTATAAGCGATGCGGAAATGATTTCGAATAATACAGGGTGCGCCAGAGAAACTTACTTATTTGAAAGGTCAATAAAAACAAAAGTACTTCAATTATTGTTTTAAATTTTTTTTTATTTGAGAATACAATATCCCAATTTTTTTTTCATGCAGTCTTGAAAATGACATCGGATAAATGGCGACCCCCATTGCGCATACACTGACGAAGTCGATTTTTGAAATTCGTATCCACTCTTTGCAGCATATCAATCGGTATGTTGGCAATGGCGTCGCGAATGTTGTTCTTGAGGTGTGCTATGGTCCGTGGTCGATCGACATAAACCAGAGATTGCAAATAACCCCATAAAAAGAAATCGCATGGAGTCAAATCTGGAGAGCGTGCCGGCCATTGGAGATCGCCTCTGAGAGAGATGAGGCGGTCGGGGAAATGTTGTCGCTTGAGTCTCGTGCTGTGTGTGCTGTGGCTCCATCTTGCTGAAACCACACGTTCCTAACGTTCATTTCTTCGAGTCTTGGAAGAAAAAATTCCTCGATCATGTTCCTGTAACGAGCTCCATTCACGGGAACTGCGCGTTCGTTTTCTTCAAAAAAATAAGGACCAATTATTCCCATTACCGACATCGCACACCAGACAGTAACTCGCTCACAATTAAGTGGCTTCTGGTGAAGCTCACGTGGATTTACACCATACCAATAACGCATGTTTTGCTTGTTGACGCAGCCGGAAATGTGGAAGTGAGCCTCGTCACTGAAAAAAACGACCGCGTCTTCAGGCAGGTTGTCAACCAGCATTTCACATGCATTTTGACGGGCAACAAAATCGCGTTCAGTTAATTCTTGCACAACAGCCAATTTATAGGGATGAAATTGAAGGTCTTCATGGAGAATTCGTCGAACAGTGGTGTCAGAAATTCCCATAGCAGCTGCGTGTTTGCGAGCCGAACGCCGGGGAGAACGCACAACTGACTGCCTCACTCTTTCGACATTTTCCGGAGTTCTGATGGTCCGTTGAAGTCCATTTCTGGGCTTAGCGACACTTCCACACTCCCGAAATGCGTTAACCCACGACAGAATCGAATTACGGCCAGGAACGAGTCTGTGAGGAGGAATTTCAAAGCGAGCGCGGAAGGCACGTTGCGTAGCAACAAGTGAGTGACCGTTAGAAAAGAAGCTCTCGAGTGCGAAGGCCCGCTGCTCTCTAGACCAGAGCATGATGGCAACTGACTGGAGGGAGAAACAAACTTGGGAACTTCCCTCTCCAGATGCGCCTCCTCTCGCCCCTCTACCCGCCCAACTCACCGCGCGGGAATTTTTTCAAATAAGTAAGTTTCTCTGGCGCACCCTGTACATATACGGCGGTGATTGGTGATTTTCCATGATAAAAAATACCATCTGTTGTAATGTAAAGTTCGTCATTGCTACTTTATGAATTTGAATAGATTTCTATGCAACTGGTGAATTCTATCAGATGCATACCGTAGCCGCGGTTTAGTTTTATACGATTTCCTTGTCATTCAGGTACCAATTGAATTCTTTCGTCTTCGTCTTATTGTAGGGCATGATTCTATCGTTTTCGTATCATTACGTTTTCTTTTCTTTTTTCGAATAATAGAGATACAATTATGCCGCTAACATTTCCTATGCACTATGGATGAATCAAATTGAATCTTATCCCGCACTTAAAACTCGCATCATATTCTATATGAAAAATGAAGTTTTATGAAAAAGATGTGATAGGGACAACAAAAGATGCTATAGAAAATGATGAAATGGAATCGAAAATAGTAAACACTTTTACTGTTAGCTCAATAAAAGTTATTTTTCCAATTGAAATTTAGTTGACTAGATATAATCAAGAGTGAATATACAAAGTCAGCCCGATATTTTCGGCGATTTTTTACTTTTGTACACGATGGCGACGAGATATATATTATAATCCCCCGAAAAAAACTGAGGAGAACTATCCGAAAAAAATGCGGTGCGTTTTGGGCCGGGATTCGAACCCGGGACCTTTCGATTGCCGGTCGACTGCTCTGACCAACTGAGCTACGCCAGCCCGCTTACCTCACCTTTCTCGGATAGTGTCTAATCGTAACGCAGCGTTATAAACCCCCCTGCCAGAGTCGATCCGGCTCTGGAGGGTCGACTCGAATTTTTGCCCAAACTAACATCTCAACGCAACGGGAACTACTACAGACGCGGGAATTGTCTGAGGGACGGAAGGGGGAAGGGGTACTACAGACCGTCCTGGCCTGAGGGGAAGGGAGGGGGCTAACTCAATGAGACTCTTATCTCAGGGAGGGGATTCTTTTTCCACGGCAATCAAGAACAATTCTGGTTCCGTATATCCTTGATTCGGCCGTGGGCCGCTGTTGGGCGCCATTTATAATCCCCCGAAAAAAACTGAGGAGAACTATCCGAAAAAAATGCGGTGCGTTTTGGGCCGGGATTCGAACCCGGGACCTTTCGATTGCCGGTCGACTGCTCTGACCAACTGAGCTACGCCAGCCCGCTTACCTCACCTTTCTCGGATAGTCTCTAATCGTAACGCAGCGTTACAATATATATAAATATATGTATTAGACTCATTCAACAAAAAAAAATATTTTTTTTTCCTTCAGGATTCTCGTGCTACTCGGGTCAAATTCTTTTTGACCGGATTTTTTAAAACTTTTTTCCAGACTAGATGGAGTTTTATTAATATCAAGATTGCGTTATTCAATCGACGCGTTGGAATTTCAGTACATTTTCATTGTTCGAAAACTTCTTTCATCATTTCGTGTGCACTCCGACGTATGGTCAGTTTTTCTCTGTTATGTTTGTAAAAGAACAGAATCAAAACTTTCCGATTTGACGGTAAATGACGGGTACTTATTTTCGGAATTTCTTTGCCGATTAGCCAAATTGTGTTGTCTTCGTTTTTCCGAGCCTTTGTTTAAAATTGTCTTTAATTGAGTCACATTGAAAAAAAACAGCACCACTTACAAATGCGCTGCGCCAATACAAAATGGCGCCGCGGATGCGCAGTGACATGCGCAGTGGTATGCGCAGTGGCATGCGCGATGTTATGCACAGTGGCTGGGAAGATATATAAATGAGTTTGAAGATAATATAAGTGGAGCATTTTGAAAATGTAAATACATGATTTATGAATAACAGCTTATAATTTAATTTTTCGTAAAAAGTGCGAAATGTTAATGCGTATAAATAAATCCACAAGAATAACGAGAGTAGTATAGACGCCATTATTGATCTACTTGGATTTGAATTGTGAATATTGCAATCTTTTCAAATTGTTAGAGTTTATTTTTGTTACGAAATAGCTACTGGATGTGATTTTTATCTGTAATCCGAAGCCATGACTATGCTTAAATGCAATACGTTCGTTAAAAAAAATTCAAATACAAAAAAGTCGAGATAGCCACCTCTAAAAATTGAGTGACCGCGCCCATTTTTTTAGAGAAATTTTCTTTTATTAGTACCCAACAATCGCACGAGAATCCAGAAGGAAAAAAAAATAATTTTTTCTTGAATCAGTCTAATATATAGTACACTCAGCCTAATATATAGTACAGTCTAATATATAGTACACTAATATATAATACACACAACAGCAATATAAAAACCTATTGGATTTTAACGTAGGTTGGACCCTTTTATCTATTTGCGTTACAAAAATAATTCACCGACCCAAAAGCAGCGTATAAAACTGTGCTTGACTCTTCTCTGTTTACCTTTCATTTTACCGGGCCGAGCAATTTGTATTAAATACTTAATGCGTGTGGTGACTTAATTCGTGTGGTGGTTAAATATGAAAATTTGCATGCTTCGACTGCAATGAGACACATGAAATTTAAAATGATTCATTTTCATTGACATGTCATACTGTATTCTTTATTACGTAGTACATAAATTTGCAATGAAATACTACTAGTAATCAATAATACAGCCTGAACTTCAATGAGATGTATCGCATTCAGAATGATTCATTTTCGTTGGCAGTTACTGTATTCTTCATTACGTAGTACATACATTTTCAATGAAATACTACGAATAATGAATATAATACAGACTCAACTACAATGAAACGTATCGCATTCAAAATGATTCATTTTCATTGGCATATTCATACTATATATACTATTCATAGATATATGATTCAACTTTATAATAATGCTATGAAGAATGCCAAATTCAACTGCATGAAAGTATTCTTTATACAGTATTTATATAGAACATGATCAAATTTGGTTCACACAAATAAGATCCTGATTGCGCAATATACGAATCAGAAACACGAAAGGAAACTATACATGCTGTTTTATACGACGTAATACATTCGTGCATATACATTTATAACAAACAACGAAAACAAAAGGTAAAATCATACATAGAATATACGAATAGATTCACACATATGAACAACATATGTCGTATATCGCAATCCTACGCAATGGGGTGGTATCATTCATTCGCTATTAATTCGGAGTGGAGCTCGATATTATAAACTCATCATCATCCGATACGATTCCCATCATAATAATCTGCAGATGTTTATGACAAACAGGAATCAGAAACACGAACCAAAACGAAATAATTTTTCTTTTCGTTTTCTATCAGACATTTTTAGCAGGGGGGTTGGACGTGGCGGGAGCGTGTACGGGGGTAGCTCTAAAACGACGAGCGGAAGACGGATGTTGAAACGGGTTTTCTTTTGTACGACATTATTATTAAACCATATTTTAATCCAGTGTGCGTCCCTTTCATTGTTCCTCCACCGACCCGAAAACAAGGACTTGTTACAAAAGTGCAAGCGTTATTCCTTCAATAGTGAATCTAATGATAGTGAATGTGACTGGATAAATCCAATGTAGATGTAGTGTACAAATTTAAAAAAAAAATTCTTATCTAATTTTCATGTTCAATTTATTTGTACCTAGTTCCCCGCGGGTATCTTTCTGATTCTTACACATTGTCGATGCAATTACGATGAAAATATTTTGTTTATTTAAAAACAAACATCTTATTTGTAATTAGCGCAATGTAAACCCCTGGATACAAAATTTCACCGAAAAATAAGAATTTTATATATACATTTTTTCCCTAAGGTACTCGCTATTCGCGTTTGTTACCTATTTTTTCCCCGATTGTGACCGTTTTTTCCCTCTACTGTTTACTTCTTTTTTCTTCACCTTTCTATCTGTTTCCCCCTGCGAGCGGCCGCAGCCGACTTCCTCGTCGATATTCATCATGATATTTCTGTCATGGGTATAGGGAAAATTCGAAAAATGTATACCAGTACAGCCGGTCATCAAGATCGCCCCTCAGTCGTGGAACTAGTCTTTTTTCGCCGCGAAAATGTCGAAGAAAAATAGTTCACAAGGAAATGTACGCGAATGGGACTCGAACCCGAGACCTTCCGGTCGGCTGGTTTGGGGGCGAGCGCGTTAACCACTACTCTATCGCACCGGTTAATAAGAATTTTGTAATATACTCGGTCGCCATATTGGAACCACTATTTTTTTTTGTTAAAACTAATATTGGATTCGTTATCAGCGACTCCAAAAACCTCCCAGTAGAAAATTTCAAAGCCGTTAGACAACGTTTTGAGGTTTTGGCCAGCTTTTTGGGATTCTGTCCTACTGTGCGACCCCTCCCACCGGCCAGTACGCGAACTACTGCGAGGCAGGCTCGGGCCGGGTTGGTCAGGAAGGGAGGGATTACCATATGGTATCACACGTTAGTTTCATGGACCGGCGTGTTTTTTTTTTGGCGCGGCTACGACACTTCGGCCTAACTCTTAAGAGGGAATGATACCTCATCGCGGTCGGTATGGTAGAACAATTATAGATTCCCAAAAATCTCGAAAACGGCTCTTCAGATCCCGTCGAAACTTTGCCAAACGACGTCAAATACATAGACGAACAGCTGTCTTCCCCTCAAATTTTATGAATTTGAGAAAAAAAACTAGATTTGCTTATGATAAGCCAATCTACATTTTTTTCTCAAATTCAGAAAATTTGAGGGGAAGACAGCTGCTCGTCTATCCATTTGACGTCATTTGGCAAAGTTTCGATGGGATTTGAAGAGCCGTTTTCGAGATTTTTGGGAATCTATAATTGTTCTATCATACCGACCGCGATGAGGTATCATTCCCTCTTAAGAGGGAATGACACCTCATCGCGGTCGGTCATTTCAGACACCATACCGTCATTAGACACCATACCGTCAGAATCTATAATTGTTCTACCATACCGTCATTTCAGACACCATACACCATACCGTCATTTCAGACATCAGTTCAGACACGGTAAGGTGTAGAACAATTGTAGATTCCCAAAAATCTCTGAAACGGCTCTTCAGATCCCGTCGAAATTTTGCCAAACGACGTCAAATAGATAGACGAATAGCTGTCAGCCCCGCGATTTTTCTGAATTTGAGAAAAAAAATGTAGATTGGCTTATCATAAGCCAATTTAGTTTTTTTTTCTCAAATTCAGAAAATTTGAGGGACAGACAGCTGTTCGTCTATCTATTTGACGTCATTTGGCAAAGTTTCGACGGGATCTGAAGAGCCGTTTCAGAGATTTTTGGGAATCTATAATTGTTCTACCATACCGACGCGCGTAATTTTTCCTTGTTTATTAATTAATGAATTTCGTGAGTGCGCGGATAGCGTCGGGTAAGTCAGCAGGTGGGCGAAAGGTGAGCAACGGCGTGAGTACGTGTAATAAACGCGGCGGACGCGTGGCTCAAGGGGATCAAGGTGAGTATGCGCCCAATAATAAAATAACCTAAAAATTATAATAGCACTAATGAAAACAAACGAATATTTACACAATGAGAAGGGTATGTGGCTTCCGGATGGAAGCCTTAAAACTAGAATATTTACACGCATAAAAATATAGTTACGAAAAAATGTCTTGTACTGAGCTTACGGGGAGGAAGGGGCTGGCTAACCGGGCAGATCAACCCGCGCACTAATCAATTCTGTTGGCAGGGTTCTCTTCTCTGGCCCGACTAGTGCGCTTAGAATCTGGATATTAACTTTCCCCTTGACCGTTGCAAGTGCGGAGAGGGTCACTGGAGTATCGTCGCTGGAAGGATGCTCCGGAGAACCAACAACGAGGATGCTGTGGCGAGGGACCCTGGCGACCAGCTAGCGGAGGGTCTCAGTGGGGCCTCGGCGACCTTGGAAAGGCCTGGTGGGCTATCGGCGAGATCCTTCGACGGAGGAATGCCCTGGTAGACCATTGATGGAGAGACATGGACACGGTAAGGTGCCCCGGGGGATTACTGACGGAGGTACAGTAACAGAGCAGTACCCCGAGGGCACACGACGGAGGTGGCGGGTAAGTAACCCTTTTGCCAGTGAGGCCATTAGTGCTACAGTTCTGATCTTGTTTTATTATATTTGCAGATGGATCAGCGAATTTGGGAAAAATTTTCCGGGCCAAAAGGGGCGGTCAACAAGTTTTGGAACGAAAAAAAATAAGCGATTGACAGAAAATAAATAGCATCCTTATGAATATCTGTTTGGATTTGTTTACATAATATTAAAGTTACATAATAATATTAGTTACATGATAATAGTAAATGGTATTGAAAGTATATTTTGAGTAAGTTTACCAAATTATACCTTTACTGTTCAATACTTTCCTTACGCCCAAGTCAGTCATCGTATTTTTCAAAAATCACGAATATTCCCCCCCCCCCCCTACTTGTGACTGTTCTCAGTTGCCCACGCTGTTATTTTTCTGATTTCCTTCTCGTTTTCGTAACTATGAGGCCAGTGCTTAAGAGAATCTTAGCAACGTTCCTTTTTCCGTGTATAGGGTGTCTTAAAATGACCTGACATTTACATTTATTAACAAAACGTATTATTCATTTGAAAAGTACGAATATTTTAATTTTAATATAAAGTACAAAAATGGAGGTTATGCGTGGAACACAATATGCGATAAACGGCCGCCTCGTCCCTGTTTGTAAACGTTCACACTTTTCACGAAATGTTCAGTAACATTTTGGGATAATTGCGAACTAATCTCTGCTAAAAATGTCTGATAGAAAACGAAAAAAAAAAATATTTCGTTTTGGTTCGTGTTTCTGATTCCTGTTTTTCATAAACATCTACAGATTATTATGATGGGAATCATATCGGATGATGATGAGTTTATAATATCGAGCTCCAATCCGAATTATTAGCGAATGAATGATACCACCCCATTGCGTAGGATTGCGATATACGACATATGTTGTTTATGTGTGTGAATCTATTCGTATATGCTATGTATGATTGTACCTTTCGTTTTCGTTGTTTGTTATAAATGTATATGCACGAATGTATTACGTCGTATAAAACAGCACGTATAGTTTCCTTTCGTGTTTCTCATTCGTATATTGCGCAATAAGGATCTTATTTATGTGAACCAAATTTGATCATGTTCTATATAAATACTGTATGAAGAATACTTTCATGCAGTTGAATTAGGCATTCTTCATAGGATTATTATAAAGTTGAATCATATATCTATGAATAATATATACAGTATGAATATGCGAATGAAAATGAATCCTTTTGAATGCGATACGTTTCATTGCAGTTGAGCCTGTGTTATATTCATTATTCGTAGTATTTCATTGAAAATGTATGTACTACGTAATGAAGAATACAGTAACTGCTAACGAAAATGAATCATTCTGAATGCGATACGTCTCATTAAAGTTCAGGCTGTATTATTAATTACTAGTAGTATTTCATTGCGAATTTATGTACTACGTAATAAAGAATACAGTATGACATGTCAATGAAAATGAATCATTTTGAATGCGATACGTCTCATTGCAGTTCAGGCTGTATTATTAATTACTAGTAGTATTTCATTGCGAATGTACGTACTATGTAATAAAGAATACAGTATGATATGTCAATGAAAATGAATCATTTTGAATGCGATACGTCTCATTGAAGTTCAGGCTGTATTATTAATTACTAGTAGTATTTCATTGCGAATTTATGTGCTACGTAATAAAGAATACAGTATGACATGTCAATGAAAATGAATTATTTTGAATGCGATACGTTTCATTGCAGTTCAGCCTGTATGATTAATTACTAGTAGTATTCCATTGCGAATGTATGTACTACGTAATAAAGTACCGCTAAAAAACTTTAAAAAGTAAAAAAGGACGCCAAGTAATAAAAAGTTCCCTTGATAATTATTGGGTGATTTACTATTTACAAAATTCTAATTAAACTCGAAATATTTTTTACTCTATTTCAAATAATGGTTTTATTTAGAATATTACTTTTTCATTTTAAACGTACAAAATAAGTGAAATATTTTTTTTATGAAAAAAGCCAAGTACGTTTACTAGACACGTGCACAAGATTATCAAATCCTACGAACAATATTTTCTTAACATTTTATTTTTAAAACCAGGACCGATACTGGTAGATGGGCGATCAGGGTTCGGCTCTGGCGGTGCGCCGAGTTAAGCAGCATTGTTCGCAGCCAATATTCGGAGCGGTGACCGCTTAGCTGTGCATCGGCTGGCGCATCAACCAGCGAGCGGGAAGCCAATACTTCTGATACCTTAATGTAGATGTTTGAGTTAAAGTCTCTGCACCAAAAATCAGAAGAATATAGGGCCGTCTATACCGATACGGGTTTTTCACAGTTTTCCGGTACCCTCGGCAAATGCGGTATAGTGTACCTCAAGACGGCTGTGGATGCAACGGAATTTAGTTTAGATTAGCGAAGTGCGGGTAGGGAGTAATAAGGAAGGGTTCAATTGGAAAGGGGTTACACGTAAAAACCCGCAAGAGTATACGTTGGAACATTGGAAATAAGAACATTTGAATACCATTTAACTATCATAATAAAAAACCGAATTATAATTATATATAAGTACAACGTATGCATTACACAAGTACACTGGAAATGCTGCGCAATGACTTGGCGTGCATGGTTAAGAATAAAAGCTCGGCGAAGGATATCGTTTTCTCAATAATTTAACTATTAGGCTAAAAAAGACATAAATAAATGTAATTCATTATATAAGTGCAAACCAAGTTACTGATTCCGGAAAGTATAAATCGATTTAGTGATTCTACTCGTAGACTACACCGTTCTCGAAATCTCGAAATTGACGCCACTGGTTGACCCACCGACCTCGACGCCACTGACGGACGGACGACACGCCGCGATTCTATACAGTAAGATGATACATTTTTTACAATATTGCAGAACCACCATACATCTTATGAAATCTATTGCGTCGTATACATTTTGATGTAATGGTATTCAAATGTATTTAGATTACGATGCGCCCCTCTTGTTGGTGGAAAAATAATATCGATAGTACCCTCGACACCTATCGCGCCATTTTCGATAGTCTGTCAAAGTACAGTCGAACATCTCATTCCTAATAATCTTAATATACTTGATACGGTCACTAATGCGCCGTTACAATTGAAAATAATCTAAGTAAATAAATTGTTGCAGAAGTTATTTAAGCAAACCGTAGAAACGGTTCTGTAAGGAAATTGTCTATCTTCCCGAACTTTTATTCTTAACCATGCACGCCAAGTCGTTGCGCAGCATTTCCAGTGTACTTGTGTGATGCAAACGTTGTACTTATATATAATGTGACGTGATTTTTTGAGACACGTCACAGAAATACTACCGATGATCAAGATATGCTCTCGATGCCCGGGTTGCGACCCATCCGTCTGTGTTAAGGGGCCTTTCCCTAGAATGTTTGTGTTGTTACGTTTGAGGTTTTGGGCTGAGTCTCTGTTTTGGTTAGGTTGGCGTACGGGACTCGGTCGAGCGGCGTGTGGCTCGACGTACTGAGCAATACCGACCGAGGGATGCACCCAGTGAGGCCTCTCGGGGAATCGGTGCACGCCCGGCTGAAACGTCGGCGCCCCACCGTAGTGGTGCATCGTGCTGGAGAGCGGGTCGTTTGGGTTACGGGCGGAGGCTGAAGACCTCCGTGCCGCGCTTCTGGAGAGAAGCTTTGCCCGCTTTCGCACGGTTACCCGGGGATGCGATTCTCGAGAGCCTCCATGTTACCGATGAGAAAAGGTCCCGATTTGTTACCGTTCCATTTTTGGGCTAACTCGGGCAGAAAATATAGATTCCGAAAAGAATATTCTATTAGAATATTCCAGTTCGCGAAATAATATTTCAGCTCTCGATATTATACGAGATAAAGTTCTCGCTTGAACCGGCGATTTCGCATCGTCCGATGCCGCGAGCGTGTTGACATTTTTTCTGTTAACGCGCTCTGTCTCGCTCTCACATAATCCCTAGCGCGCCGGTCTTGATCGCACGAGGTATATAGAGTTGCTAACGAATCTTCGCGTGAGACGGTTGTCTCCAAAATCGCGATCGCTCCCGATTTTCCGGCTATCGTAACAGAGTTGCTACCGAACCTTCGCGTGAGACGGTTGTCTCCAAGATCGCGATCGCTCTCGATTTTGAGAGATATCGTGAAAGAGTCGTCGATCAGATGCCGCGATGGAGAGACGTGTCGTGTCTCTCTCGCGCTCTCGTTCTCGCGTAAGAGGCACGTCGTCGTGCTCTCTCGCTCCCGTGCGTATGTCGTTCCGTGTGCATTTCGCGTTCGCATTAAGTCTCGTCTACGTAAAAAGTTCCCGGGTGGTTACTCCACCGGTTCCCGCACTATCAAATAAAACATGACTTTATTTTATTAGTGACGTTTCCGGTGTCGCCCCGGGTACTGCGGATGCACGCGCGCGGGGTGGACGGCCGAAGGTGACGGTTCTCGCACCAGATCCCGATTGTGAGTTCTCGTTGAGTTCTCGTTTCCGTTACCGTGGTTAGAGAAAATAATCGTCCGTCACAAATGGCGTCCAACGTGGGGCCACGCCGGCGAGTAGCTGCTCTCGGTAGATTTAAGGGGAAAAACGGAGAGGAATAATTTAATTATTATTTATTTGTCCGTTCTTTTCGCCTTTCTTGCTCTCGACGAGAAAGATAAATATTTTCTTTTTCTCCTAGTTCTCGTAACGCGTTTTCGTGTGTTTCCGATATTTTCTTCGGAAATAAACGTTCGCGATTGCTCCCGAATTAAAAAAAAATGTGCTCTCGAGGAAAAAATAAAACAGTGCTCCCGAAGAAAAAAAAGTGCTCCCGTGAAAAAAAAATAAGTGTTCTCGATTCCCAAGGATTATTGATCATATTGGATTTGGATTATTGATCATCTTCCGGTGAGTTCCCGGCGCAGTAGGACAATTTTAGTTACGAAAAAAAAAAAATTTATTACGATTATTTTTTCCTGCGTGGTTTTTGTGATGCAAGGCTCCGCGGAGTTGCGTCGTTCTCGTTAGCGGGGAGAGTTATCGTTCGACCCCCCCGGTGCTCTCGCGACTTCGAAAAATTATTTCGAAGGGAAAGAATAGAAAAACCGCTATTTGGTTCTTTCCGCGATCCCGAGAGCTTCGAAAATTTATTTTCGAAGACAAAAAAAAATGCTAGCTCCCGTGGTTGTGAATTTGATGAAAAAAAAAAGAAACCGTCAAATTCCAAGCTTGCTCTCACTGATTTCGGAAACGAAATCGAATTCTCGATATGAACTTTTTTCATGTTATGTGCTCCGTCCTTTCAATTTGCTAATGTCTTTTTTTTTGTTGTGTAATTCGTTTTGTTAAAGTTGTTTCTTGTTTCCGTTTGTTCGCTCCCGGGATCACGAAAAAATTTATTTCGAGATTTTTCTGCTCTCGTTACCCGAGAATTTCATAGATTTTCTCGAGGATCTCGATACCGAAATGTTGTATTTGTCTGTTGTTCTGTTTTGCGTGTTTTTTTGTTTTGTCGTCTTTTCGTTTTTTTTTGTATTTTTTTTTTCGATCTGCTACCGGGGTTTCGAAAATTACTTTTCGAGACCCGAATAATTGCTCCCGTTAGTCCGAAAATATTTTTTTGTTCCTTTTTCTTTCTTTTCGGCCGGCTCTCGAATTTTTGAGAACGACGAAAATCGTTCTCGGGCTTCGTTCTCGTACCTCGCGGCGAGACCCGCACGATACCATATATCGGGTGTCTCCGAGGTGGCCCGCCTAATCAAGTAAAACTTGATTATGCGTCGTGCGTTCCCGATGTAAGTGGGTTTAACAATTTTTTTATTTGTTTTTTTTTCTTTCCCCTTACAGATCTCGAGCAGAGCCAATAGAATTTTAAAAAAAAATTTTTTTCTTCTCCCGTTTGGCTCCAACCTCATCGAAATTTTATTTCGATTTGAGGTTTCTGTACCGTTCCCGGATAGAGAGAAAAAATTCTTTTATTTTTTTCATTTTTTTTTCTTTTTTTCCCTATCGATCTCGACCTCGTCAGATTCGTTCGACGGAGGGGAATAAAAATTCCCCCAGTTCCCGAGGACCCGAAAATTAATTTCGGGCCGAGAGAAAATATTCATTTTTTTGTTTTCTTTTTTTTATTAATTTTCTCTCGCTCACGTCCCGTCGAATTCACTCGACGGGAGGGAATAAAATTTCCCAGTTCCCGAAAATCCGAAAGTTTATTTCGGATCGAGAGGTAATTTTTATTATTATTTTTTTTATTCCTCTCGCGTTTTTTATTCCGTCGTATTCTTTCGACGGAAGGGAATTCAAATTCCCCCAGTTCCCGGAAATTCGAAAATTTATTTCGGATCGAGAGATAAATTTTTTTTTAATTCTTTTTTTTCATGTCTCTCGCGTTCTCGATTTCGTCGTGTTCTTTCGACGAAAGGGAATTCAAATTCCCCCAGTTCCCGAAATCCGAATATTTCTTTCGGACCGAGAGTATTTTTTTTAAATTCTTTTTTTCTTTTCTCTAGCGGTCTCGTTTCCGTCGGACTCTTTCGACGGAAGGGAATTTAGATTCCCTCAGCTCACGAAATCCGAAAATGTATTTCGGATAGAGAGGAATTTTTTGTTTTAATTTTTTTTCTCTCTCTCGCTCTCGCATGTGATCCTGTTTTAGGTTTCTTGGACGGGGGAAGGAAAGTTCCCCCCGATCTCGCCTTTTGGAAAATTTTATTTTTCCAAACAGACAGGATTCGTTTTTTTAAATTATTTTTTTTCTGTTCGGTCTGCCGTTCTCGATGTCCTCGAATCAAATTCGACGAAAAGGGATACAATCCCTTCGCTCTTGATTCAGCCAGTCACACTCTCGTGTTCCGAGTGTCCCGGGGGGAATACCCCATGGCGACCGGAGACAGGGTACCTGAGCTCCCGTCACGGCTCTCGGAACGTTCGTCCGAAAAAGCGGACGAGGTTTTACCGATCGCGGACCTGGCACTGGGCCCGCGAAGCTCGACCATGGGACAGCCGAACCGACCGGGTCGCGCCCAGGCGGCCGACGCGTGACGCCTAAGAGCAGCCACGAAGCTCTCGAGACATTAGACGCCTCGTTGGTACAACGCAACAAACGGACGTCAGCTCCCGAAATGGCGATACGTGAGCGCAGCCTCTCGCGGTCTGCGCCGCCACGCCAGTGATTTCCGAGGCCCCTTTATGGGCTAGTTCCAGAGGGACAAGGCGGACAAAGCCGCGCCCCCGCTACCGAGTGGTCGCCTGAAGACCACGGAGGCTACCGAAAAGCCGAGTGAACCCAGCTGCTGCAATTACGGCAAAACGGGTCACCGGCATAGAGAATGTCCGAACTACCGGCGTCTCTTATGCTACCGATAAGACCGTCAGGCCTGTCCACGACCCGTTACCCCTTTGCAATCGGGGAAACGGACAAGGAGGCGAGTGAGGAACTCTCCTTTGCCTCTCGTGATATGCCTTGACGAATACTTTCTCGACAAGCTCCCGTGTAGCGACACCACGCCGACCAGTTACCGAACCCGCAAACCGGCGAAGGCAGTCACGAGGTACATCCTCAGCTACCGATACGTCTCCCCCGAAGGAAATCCTTCCTTGGGATGACGTTATAGTTACCGTCGGGTCGGACGCAAGTAGAGGCACCCATCGGGTAGAGCCCTCATTCGTGGCTGACCCCTAAAAGCTCCCGTTAAAGGCCTCTGGCCCATAATTCCGCGTGGGGTGGCAACTCCTCACAGCTCCCGCAATATGGGCCTCTGGCCCAGAGTTCTAGCGTGAGTCAATAACGCCGTACAGCTCCCACAATTTGGGCCTCTGGCCCAGAGTTCTCGCGTAAGGCAACAAAGCCTCACAGTTCCCGCAATGTGGGCCTCTGGCCTCCGGCCCCAGTTCTCATGCAGGACAGTGATGTCCCGTAGTTCCCGTGATACGGGGCTAGGCCCCTGATTCGCCGCCGAGGAAAATAGATCTCGCAGTTCCCGTGAGTCGCGACGATGCGACTCAGTTCTCGGCACTAATTACCCCAGAGAAGGTGACGGAAAAGTTGGAGCGGTTCCCGTAAAGTTCCCGGAGCCACCACCGAAGTAAGGACGTGACGGCTGATTTGGTGAGTCCGCTTACGATTGGTTTTGTTCCGGCCCTGGTGGTGGTAAGAGTGGATCTCGATTGATCCATTATTTCTCGCGTCGCAGGGCGGTTGTCCGTCCGCGACAGGTCTCGGTCTCTTCCCCAATATTAAGGCTACCGAATTGTAACTGGAAGAGACAACCATGCTACCGTTTATGCAAAAACACACATCTTTTGTAATTTGTGTTTTGCGATTTTATTTTCTCGTGCTGTGGGGCGATTAGTCGCCCACGGTAGATCTCGATCTCTCCCACCGACTACCGACTGTAACGGGAGAGATGGATTTTAGCCATCGAATACGAACAATTGTTTGGTGTTCTGGTTTTCTTTCTCGCGCAGCGGGTGCTTGGTTCCCCGCAGTAGGTTTCGATCCTTCCCACCGTTTAAGCTACCGACTGCAACTGGGAAGGACAATGATTGCTACCGTGTGCATTTCAGCTACGGCTTTTGCTTAGCAGAGATCACGTAGTTCCCTGATCGTAACCACCCTTAAGGGGTGGGGAGTTGTGACGTGATTCTTTGAGACACGTCACACAAATACTACCGATTATCAAGATATGCTCTCGATGCCCGGGTTGCGACCCATCCGTCTGTGTTAAGGGGCCTTTCTCTAGAATGTTTGTGTTGTTACGTTTGAGGTTTTGGGTTGAGTTTCCGTTTTGGTAAGGTTGGCGTGCGGGACTCGGTCGAACGGCGTGTGGCTCGATGTACTGAGCAATCCCGACCGAGGGATGCACCCAGTGAGGCCTCTCGGGTAATCGGTGCACGCCCAGCTGAAACGCCGGCGCCCCATCGTAGTGGTGCATCGTGCTGGAAGGCGGGTCGTTTGGGTTACGGGCGGAGGCTGGAGACCTCCGCGCCGCGCTTCGGGAGAGAAGCTTTGCCCGCATTCGCACGGTGAGCCGGGGATGCGATTCTCGAGAGCCTCCATGTTACCGATGAGAAAAGGTCCCGATTTGTTACCGTTCCGTTTTTGGGCTAACTCGGGCAGAAAATATAGATTCCGAAAGGAATATTCTATTAGAATATTCCAGTTCCCGAAATAATATTGCAGCTCTCGATATTATACGACATAAAGTTCTCGCTTGAACCGGCGATTTCACATGGTCCGATGCTGCGAGCGTGTTCACATTTTTTCTGTTAACGCGCTCTGTCTCGCTCTCGCATAATCCCTCGCGCGCCGGTCTTGGTCGCGCGAGGTACATAGAGCTGCTAATGAATCTTCGCGTGAGCCGGTTGTCTCCAAAATCGCGATCGCTCCCAATTTTCCGGCTATCGTAACAGAGTTGCTAACGAATCTTCGCGTGAGACGGTTGTCTCCAAAATCGCGATCGCTCCCGATTTTCCGGCTATCGAAACAGAGTTGCTACCGAACCTTCGCGTGAGACGGTTGTCTCCAAGATCGCGATCGCTCCCGATTTTGAGAGATATCGTGAAAGAGTCGTCGATCAGACGCCGCGATGGAGAGACGTGTCGTGTCTCTCTCGCGCTCTCATTCTCGCGTAAGAGGCACGTCGTCGTGCTCTCTCGCTCCCGTGCGTATGTCGTTCCATGTGCATTTCGCGTTCGCGTTAAGTCTCGTCTACGTAAAAAGTTCCCGGGCGGTTACTCCACCGATTCCCGCACTATCAAATAAAACATGATTTTATTTTATTAGTGACGTTTCCGGTGTCGCGAAAGTGTCAGATCCCGTGATCGCTCGCGCTACTCCCCAGTGAATCCCGACCCCTCTACCACAACCCACAGCCTGAGCGGCCGTGCTGTACCGTAACCGTCCTCCCCCGTGCAAGTGCATCCAGATTAGTCCGATTAAACGATTCCGGCGATACAAAAATCGAGGAGGTCTCCAGACTCCGAACCCGGTTAGGATTCCGGGATACCAAAAATCAAGGAGAGCTCCAGTCTCCGCTTGGTGGGTCGGGTTGGATCTCCCCGACCCCAGTTTAGTCCGGTTGAGACGTCCGGCGATAAAAAGTCTCTGGCGCCGCGGGTACTGCGGATGCACGCGCGCGGGGTGGACGGCCGAAGGTGACGGTTTCTCGCACCAGATCCCGATTGTGAGTTCTCGTTGAGTTCTCGTTTCCGTTACCGTGGTTAGAGAAAATAATCGTCCGTCACAATAATTATAATTCGTTTTTTTATTATGATAGTTAAATGGTATTCAAATGTTTTCATTTCCAATGTTCCAACGTATACCCTTGCGGGTTTTTACGTGTAACCCCTATCCAATTGAACCCTTTCTTATTACTCCCTACCCGCACTTCGCTAATCTAAACGAAATTCCGTTGCATCCACAGCCGTCTTGCGGTACACTATACCGCATTTGCCGAGGGTGTGGAAAACCCGCACCGGTATAGACGGCCCTATACTCTTCTGATTTTTGGTGCAGAGACTTTAACTCAAACATCTACATTAAGGTATCAGAAGTATTGGCTTCCCGCTCGCTGGTTGATGCGCCAGCCGATGCACAGCTAAGCGGTCACCGCTCCGAATATTGGCCGCACACAATGCTGCTTAACTCGGCGCACCGCCAGAGCCGAACCCTGATCTCCCATCTACCAGTGTCGGTCCTGGTTTGAAAAATAAAATGTTAAGAAAATATTGTTCTTAGGATTTGATAATCTTGTGCACGTGTCTAGTAAACGTACTTGGCTTTGTCATTAAAAAAATATTTCACTTCTTTTGTACGTTTAAAATGAAAAAGTAATATTCTAAATAAAACCATTATTTGAAATAGAATGAAAAATATTTGGCGTTTAATTAGAATGTTATAAATAGTAAATAACCTAATAATTTTCAAGGGAACTTTTTATTACTTGGCGTCCTTTTTTACTTTTTAAAGTTTTTTAGGGGCATTTCACATCTTTTTGAAACGGAAACAATTTTAAGAAATTGTTTGAAGTATTTATTTTTAACAGCAACTGTCGTGGTGTTTAACATTTAAAAATTCTATATGTAGGTTATTTTTTTCATTTTTGTTGACGCACATAGTCAATACCACATACTATTTCAGAGTCCTTTCTCTAACAAGTACATTAACACTACTGTGTTGCAAATCTACCATCATACAGAAAAGCTGCGTACACACCATCTTACATGAACTCTTGGCACAGAAATAATAGAGCACATGATCACGGATATAATTTTTTTGTGTGGTTACTGGTGCCGTATGAAAAATGTTTGAAAAGCGATGGACCAGTTACTTATCCAATGTCCTGAACGATCAACATCAGACCCGCAAATCCTTCCTCAAATTTTTCCGCTGACAACAAATATATTTGACTTTCTCTACTAATAACACTGTCCTTGTGTTCAACATTGGAAAATTCTATTTGTCGATTATTCTTTTCAGTTCCTTAATGATGACAGTCACTACCGGGTGTTATTCCCCAAATGCCGTCTTTGTCAAGTAACATTCACACCGGTAATGTGTCGAAGAACTGTCGAAAGACTTAAACTACACAGAAGACACATACTGCACAAACTACACATAAATCCCGTCTTTGACAAGTAACATTCACACTGCTACTGCGTCAAACAAACTATTAAAAAGCTTATACACCAAACTGTGTATGAATCCCTTTTTTCACGAGTTCCATTCCCACAGGTACAGTGCCGAAAGACTCATATGCCACACTACACATGAAACCCTCCTTTGACAAGTGGCATTCACATTACTGCTATCAAAGGTGTCGAAAGACTCATGCGCCACACTATGCATGAAACCCTCCTTCGACAAGTAGCATTTACACCGCTGCTGTCGAAGATGTTGAAAGACTCATACGTCATACTGCGCATGGATACAGCACAGCACGCATAATCCCCTTTTTTGACAAGCGACATGCACACTGCTATTGAAGAACTGTCGAAAGACTCATGCGCCACACTACGCATGAAGCCTTCTTTTGACAAGTAATATTCGCACTAGTATTGCATCGAAAAAGTATTGAAAGGCTCATATGCCACATTACGCATAATCCCCTTCTTCAGCAAGTGATGGTTGCATATTTTTGAAGTAATAGTTAAAGGCTACGAAAATTCTTCTGCTAGTCACATTTTTCTAGGTAAAATCATGAATATTTTCTTTGAACATTCGGCGATCCCGTGTTTTTATAGTCGTTACCTAGAGTTATTTAATGTATAAATTAAATAAGTCACAATCAATTATTATACCAATAATAACGTAGAATGAAAAAATCGCGCACATTTAGTAGATTTATATATTTTTACATTTTCTCTGAAACGTGACGGCTACGAAAATTCTTCTGCTAGTCACATTATGATCCCGTGTTTTTATAGTCGTTACCTAGAGTTATTTAATGTATAAATTATTACCGCCGGCAAAACTCGTATCCACGAGCAGACGACGCGTCAGCTGGGGGGAGAGCCGATAAACGCTGCCCTTCACACGTTACTTTTTTTGGCGTGATGCTATGAAGTGTAATCTCGAACGAATCTCGAAAGACAAGTGTGGAAGAATTTACGTGTAAAAAATCGGCCGAATATTATGAGATCTCAAGACTGAGTAGACGAATCGAAAAATTACCCAAACAAAATTAATAGGAAAAAATAACATTTCATTGATAAAATGTCATTAGATTTTTTAATCATCCCCGTGTTTTCGCGTAATTTCGAGTCCAAGTTTAAGCGTCGTCTGCTAAAGCCCATCTTACTGTATAAAGAGTCGCGGCGTGTCGTCAGTCCGTCTATGGCGTCGAGATCGGTGGGTCGACCAGTGGCGTCAAATCGGTTTTTTTATTACTTGGCGTCGAGACGCTGCCACGTCTCTTGATAAAGTATGATATTTCAATGAAAATGAATGCGATACGTCTCATTGCAGTTCAGGCTGTATTATTAAATACTAGTAGTATTTCATTGCGAATGTATGTACCACGTAATACAGTATACAGTATGATATTTCAATGAAAATGAATCATTTTGAATGCGATACGTTTCATTGCAGTTCAGCCTGTATTATTAATTACTAGTATTATGTACTAATGCGAAACGTTTCATTGCAGTTCAGCCTGTATTATTAAATACTTGTAGTATTTCATTGCGAATGCATGTACCACGTACTAAAGTATACAGTATGATATTTCAATGAAAATGAATCACTTTGAATGCGATACTTTTCATTGCGAATGTATTGTAACGGGTCGGAATATCGTCACAATATTTTTTGTTTGTTCGAGACTCGATCAGGGAATAAATTAATTGAGACTCAGGTATTTTGGTGGTAATTTACAATAAAAAATGGTTTATTCAATTTGATGGATGCGATACAATATAATTCAGCGCCGTGTATGGGTGTAATGTGTTGTTTGTATTGTTTTCGTGTAATTCGTCCCTTAATTAAAGCATCGGTCGGTAAAGATTCGCGGAGTTACCCGAGTGGTAATGTTTTCGAGCGCGGCCGGTATCGATTACCATACGTCGGTGACCGTGACCCCTTCCTTACCGACGCTCGAGGCGCGATGGATCGTGACGCGGTAGATCGCGGCGCGCTGACTCGTCACGTTCGCTGCCCGCCCTTTGTTTACAATGCGGCGCGTGCCTTCTGACGTCGCTCGCCCGAGTCCGTTTTTTTTGTTTATTTCTTGCCTTTTATAATTGGTTTATAATAATTGTAATATCGGTGTGTTCGGGTGTGCGTGTGTGCGTGTGTGTGTATGATTTCGCACCTCCTGTTACCTCCTGTCCCTTTATTTTCTCCTGATACTATTTGTCGATTAAACTTTCAATAAATCGCTCCCTTTTGCCACTAATTAATTATACAATAATTCTTTTTAGCTTACTTCGTTTTTCTTGATCCGCGGGTCGGTATTCGCGAGAGGTTCCCTCATTTTACCTAACTAATTATCTTTTTGTATGTTTTTCCCTACTATCCCTCTCGTGCTCCCTCTCCCTTAAACCAATAATCATGCGAAGTTTTATAAATGAATTATTTCTTTTCTTTTTAGCGCTTCCTCTGATTTGATGATTTTGGCTCCTTTCAGATTCCCTTTCTTTTTCTTTCCCTTGGTACCGCTTTCCTTTACCCCCTTTCAGGAGTTAGTATTTACGTTCCAAAGTACTCGTCCAATCCTCGGAATCTGAGAGTGCTCAGGTGAGCGGGTGCCTCCACTCTTTCCTTTCTTTCGGTTTCCACGGTCACTTTCCTTTACCCCCTTTCAGGAGTTAGTATTCGTGTCCAGTACTTCTCGATTTGCCAGAAAAAGCAGGAGTGCCTTCCTTCCAAAATTCTCGTCCTTATATACCCATATTTTGCCGTCTTCTCTTACCCCTTCTCTAGCTTCTTACCCATAATTCCCTAATTGGCTTTATTGTTAACTTTTTCTGCTTCCTTAAATAAATTTTGCTTCTCTCTTGTTTTTGTGTAGTTTCCTTTGTTTTCTTCTCTCTGTCTTCCTCCTTGCTTGTGGTTCTGTCTTCGCCTTCCCCCTTCCTTTACTCTTTGTTATTGTTAACCTCCTTTAATTAAGTTAGGTTCCTTGTTTTTCTATTAACTGTTAACGGTCTTTCTGTTCGCTTAGAGTTTTGTTTATTTTTTGTTTCTGTAGTTCGTTATTTCCCCTTCCCTTATCCTACCATGGCTTCTGACTCCATGGTGGGGGTTATTTATTTATGAGACGGACCTGTACGTCTCATTGTCCCCCGTGATTCTTTATGTTTTGGATTGCCTTTCAGCCCTCCAAACCATGAAGAATAAAAAAAAAAAAAATTTTGATCTAAGTAGGCTTTTATACTTTCCTTTTTCTTTTTGTGGATACTTTTCTTCTTCCTCCGGTTGGCTATGGCTTGTCCCTGTCTCTTCCCTTCCCCTTAATTATATTTTCGCACGCTCGCTCGCTCGCAAATAAATTCCTCGACACGGCTAATAGGTTTTTCTATCGGTTTTTATTTATAAGTGTCCTATGGGAACAGTTGGGCTCTGCGGGTTGGATCGCCAGACTAACTAAGATAGTTAGTCGAATAACTGACGCGAAGTGATTAATGATTCTAATCAATAATGCCCGATTTATTGATTCACAATAAATGAAATACAAATCCGCATTTATAAAGGTCGATAGGTTGGATACGCTCCTACTCTACTATTCGCAGCGTATCGTTGTTGATCGCGAGTTTTACTGCTTAGAGAATTAGAGAGGAGTCGCGCGGAGTCGTCCTTCTTATTCTCGCCCTTGCTCAGTACTGACTGCCAAGCTTTTTCCCGATCGGGCCCTCATCATCTTCTTGGTTCCCCTCCAAGAATGTGGGTGTTTTTGGGGAACAGTCCTTTTCCTTATCGAGTATTTGCAGCTGGACGGCTCGGCGTGGGAAAGCGTCGAGTCGGGCTAGACGCATTTCCTCGGCCCAGTTTCGGTCGCGATGCCGACAGCTAGGCGCGCCGGAAACTATAAACTCGAAGGGAAAATACAGAAAAGATAGGGCCCTCGTAAAAGGCGGCACTTGGGACTCCAGCGGCAGATAAGTTTTAGGCCATGCTGATTACGTTCCCACCGCGAGGGCCTGGGACAGAGACGTCGGCGGCTAACAACTCGAACGATGCACGTTCGTCGTTGTTGACACCCCCACCAGTAGATTGAGGTACGTCCTCGTTCCTCGACTTCAAGCTGCGTGAGAGCATCTTTTGGTTAGCCCTTTGAAGCTTGGCTAATCGTCTCTCGGCCTTGACCTGCTGCATGGTGGTTTCTCTACAACAAACTCGGAACAACCATGTTATCGCACCGCATTTCCACATCGCGGTTATTAATCCTCCGACAAGGAACAGGGAGGCTATTCCTTGCAGGGATGGGAGTACTATTCCTTGTATATTGGCCCAAGAGTGGTTGACCAATAGCTTGACCTGATGACCGTCGAGGGCCCCCCTTAACTCCTTGAGACTGGTGCTGTACTTGTCGAGCGAGTCTAGTTTGATCTGTCGGCTGAAGGTTGCGATAGACAGTCCCTCGGGGAAGGTAAGGTTGAGGCTAGAAACGTTGAAGGTGATCTCCGTGCGGATGGATTCTTCTAAGGACGTGAGCAGGACGAACCGTGAATAGGTTGTCAATATTTCGCATCTGTCGTTTGTTCGTAAGAGAGATGGTCTCGAAATGCTGTAAGTCTCTGTTTCCATGCCACAATGGATTGTGATCGGAAAGTCCTTCCCTGGTTTCGGTGGTATAACGATCTGCGCGGTCTTGGTGTTTATCACTCCCAGTTCCTTTAAGCGGAATGCGGTGAGGTGGCAGTCGTCCGTGTCCCCTGTTACGCTGAAGGCGATTTCCGATTCGCAAAGCGCGTAAGAATCCGCCTCGTGTCCAATTCCCTCGTAGGGGGCGACGTTGATTTTCGATGCCGTCCTCATAGTCTCTCCGTCGAACCGTCGGACCATCATCTTGGTACCAATTGTTCGTGAGATTCGTTCGGCGAACGTGGGGTTGAAAGTTACGTAGGTGTTGTTGACGGCCATAGGGACCGGCGTGTTCAACACTATTTTCCATGGTTTCTCGTCGACGAATGGAATCTTGATGATATAAATCAGCCGTTGATTTCGAGACATGATGGAGACCTCCGATAGATCGATCATCGTTTGGTAATCATTCTCCAGGCCTGGAAGAGGGTGTCGTCCTCGGGCGTCCACAAATTTTTTCGTTCCTCTCGCGAGATTCTCGGGAGTTAGCAGAGTAGGCTGAACGATGCCATGTTTTCCCATTTCGAGAGCTGTCATCACCGTTCGGAGAACGTAGTCTAGTTCTCGGATTTCTATGTCTAGGCGATGTATTATTTCGTTAAAGTACATCTCCTTTGTGATATCGTTGACAGCCGCGCGTACGTTGTTGACAGCGTACTCGATTCTTCCGAGTCGTCGTTCGAGTTCGTGCTCGTTCTCGGAGATGGAAGCGATCGTTTTCTCCATTATATACGTTTGATCTCTGACGATCTTATTGATTTCATTGGTGGCGTTGATTAGGTTAGCTATGTTGGCGTTTATGGTCTGGAGGTCCGCGTTGTCGGGGGTTCCCCACAAGAATTTGTGGACCGTTCCAACTACGTTAAGGATCCCTCTCTCTTTCCGTGGTAACGGGAGCGGGTGGTGGAATAGGGTGCCGAGAATTCCGATGTCTCTCCTTAAGGTGTAATATCCTTGAAGCGTCACTGCATAGAGGGCGTCGGTTGCTGGTGACAAGTACTCGATCTCGGGGGCTCCCGAAGCCGTATGGGCCCCTGTGACCAAGCTGTCGGTTTGGGCAATGCGGCTGGAAAGGGCTTCAAACGCTGAGTACATCTGCGTGAGGTCGACGGCATATATAAGTCGCCAGGTCTCGGAGTAGAGGTGTACTTCGCCCAGCTCTTCCTGAATTAGGCTCGAATGCAGTGGTAGGAGGTCCGTTTTTCCGTCTGTAGTCCATCTAGAAATATAGCCGTGAATGGTGTTCAGTCAGATTTTTATATGGTCTATCCGTGAACGACTCGGGGTTCTTTCCCGGATAGGTCAATTCTTTTTAGTAGCCGCGGTCTTCCTGGGGTTGGCTCGTCGTCCTGGAAGTGCCTTCGGAAGGGTTTTGTGTTCCCTGTATGGGCCATGCGAACTCGTGGTCCCAGTTTGGTGGGGAAACGATAAACCACATGGTTTTTTTCGTGATTCACGCTTATCACCTGGTAGGGTCCGAGCCACTTGATGGATAACCCGTGTGAAGGGGCCTTATTTCGGACAAGGATCCAGTCCTTTTCCTTGTACAGCGGCATCGGGTTACGTATAGCACTGTCGATATATTTCTGATTTTTCTCGCGCGCTACCATCAGATGGTGTCTGGCTTGGTATAGTTTGTTCCAATGCTTCTGGTTTAGTTCGTCAAACCTTTGTTGGAGCGTTGACGTGTCTAGTTGCTCAATAGCGCTCGGATAGTTGGACGAGTGTATAAACATGACGTTGAACGGGGTATCTTGGATTGAGGTGTGGAAGCTGTCGTTGTATGTGAAGGCGATAGCGTTCATCTTCGTATCCCAAGTCGTGATGTTGTTCGTGCACATCGTTCGGATCAAATCCTTCAGGACTCCGTGCATCCTTTCAATAGATCCATTTCCTTGCGGGTGATAAACCGTCGTTTGTATTCCCTTGATCCCCATGACTTCGTGGAAATACGTCATCAGCTTGTTGTTGAACTCCTTTCCGTTGTCACTAAGGACAAGCTTTGGCGCCCCGAAGATGCAGATCCATTCGTTAAAGAGGGCTGTGAGAACTGTTGATGCCTTCTTGTTTGGGATAGGGATGAGTCTTACGAACTTCGTCAACGTACACTGGATAGAGAGAATATACTCATTTCCTCTCCTTGTCGTTGTTAATGGTCCCACAATATCGATGGCTGTTTTCTCGTTCGGTTCCCTGGCTGTATCCATCAAGACAGCTGAAGGGACTGGTGGGTTCCTGTCGGTCTTGTATTTTTGGCAGATGGGACAATTGGCTATAAATTCGCGTACCGACTCTTCCATGTTGGTCCAATAGCTCCTGCGTTGTAATTTTTCGAGGGTTTTTGTCATTCCGAGATGTCCCACCTGATCGTTGTGTATTTCTCGTATCCGTTTATCGTATTCCTCCGGCTCTGGCTCTGGGACCCCTGATCGGCAAAGCTGGAAGTCCGTGTCGGTAAATTCGGCTGCGAGTTCTCGGATTTCTTTCTCGATGGCGTCAAGTTGCGCCATTGAAAATTGTTCAGGCGAGGCAAGGATTTTGAGGTGTTTCTTCCCCTGTTGGACGTGACCTTGGATTAACTGGTACAGTCTTTGCTTCCAGGTGTCTTCCTGATGGTGGAAAGGCGTTCCGTGTCTTCGTTTCCTTTCCTTGTTCACACTTTTATCCCGCGTTGGTGGTTCAGGCTCTTGTTTGGTAAAAATAATCCATCGGGATCTGTCCTTGGGGTAGTTTGGCCTGATGGTCAGCTCGTTAAGCCTTCCCTGATGCAAGGCTAAATTGTTAACCCTCTGCATGATGTCATCAAGATCGTCGAGTTCGACTCGCGGGCCTCGTACCCAGCTTTTTGGTTCTGGCTCAGGTCTTTTCAGTGTTCTGACATGTCGGAGGATTCTACGTATAGCTGGCCCTCGTTCTTCCTTTGGGGTTGATACTCCGTTGATCTTCGGTTCGCGCGGTATCCGTGACAGCGCGTCGGCTGCTTGGTTTTCGCAGCCTTTTTTGTACTGGATGTCGAAGTCAAATTCCTCCAAGCGAAGCCTCCATCTGAGGATTCGCGAGGACGGATCCTTGATGTCGGCCATCCAGACGAGGGCTCGGTGGTCGGTCTGGATCAGGAACTTGTATCCTAGGAGATATTGGCGTAATCGTTGTACCGACCAGACGATCGCCAGCATCTCCTTCTCGGAGGTTCCATAATTCTTCTCCGCGGCGTTGAGGGCACGAGAGATGTAATACACTGGGTGTCCTTCTTGAGAGAGGACCGCCCCTAACCCCTGATCTGAGGCGTCGGTTGTGAGCGTAAACATCTTCGTAAAATCCGGGCGTCGAAGCGTCGGCGATGTGATTAGGCACGATTTCAATTCGTCGAAAGCTTTCTGGCATTTTTCAGTCCAGTCGAATCGGGCGTCCTTTTTCGTGAGGTCGACCATGGGTCGGGCGATGTGCGAAAAGTTTTTTATGAATCGCCGATAATAACCTGCGAGTCCCAAAAATGACTTGACCTCTTTTGGGTTGGTTGGTGCCGGGAAATCTCTGACGGCCTCGATTTTTGCAGGGTTTGGTTGCACACCGTCTGCTGTGATGATGTGCCCTAGATATTCGACTTCCGGTAGGAGATATTTACACTTTTCCGGTTCCAAAGTCAGTCCACATTTTCGTAACCTCTCGAAGACGGTAATCAGGTTCTGGTTGTGTTCTTCGATAGTTTCCCCGAAGATAACGATGTCGTCCATGTAGACCCAGCAGATTTTGTGATTCAGTCCGACTAGGCACTGATCCATCATCCTCTGGAACGTGGCTGGAGCATTTTTCAGGCCGAATGGCATTCGTTCGTATTCAAAGTGCCCCTCCGACGTTGAAAATCCTGTATACTTCCTTGAGTCCTCGTCCATCATTATTTGATGAAATCCGGCCTTTAAATCGAAGGCGCTGAAGAATTTAGCATTCCCGAGTGAGTCGAAGATGTTCTCGATGCGAGGCATGGGATAGGCGTCCAGTACCGTATTTTTGTTTAATTTCCGGAAATCGATGACGATGCGCCACTTCTTTTCTCCGTCGGGTCCAGGTTTTTTGGGGACGACCCAGACGGGTGAGTTGAATGGTGACTCGGATTCTCTGATGATACCCTTTTTTAGCATATCAGCTACCTGGGTTTTTATTTCTCCGCGGTGGGCGTGGGCTGTCTTGAAATTACCGATGTTGATTGGTGTGTCATTGATTGGTATAATCTTGTGCTTCACATGCGGTGCAGCTGGTAGGTCTTGACCAGGAGATGTAAAGATGTCTTGGTACCCCAGGATAATACCGGTGATTATCTTCCTTTGTTCTGGTTCAAGGTGATCGAGTTTCGAGGTTTCGAGCAAAAATTTGTGTTTTTGTTCCGGGGTAAGGTAGGTATTATCCGTGTCTCCCCCTTCCATCTTTACGTCGGTAACTCGGATCCGATCTTCGTCGAAGTTTATGGCCTTGTCTGTTGGGTTCTCGAACATTACCTCCGTGTAGCCGTTTTCGATTCTGTTAACGTACGCTGTTTCGAATTTGTGCACCTCTCCATTTTCAGTGGTTTCGTCGTAGGCACCCGTGGTAATTAAACAATCGCGATCCGGGCCGTCGACGGCGAATGTTATCATCACGGCCGTGTGGGGCGGTACGGTGATTCCATCGGTGATTAGCGCGTGGGTCCTCTGTTTTAACACGAGATGTTTGTTTGACAAATTGTAATCTCTCTGTTTCATAAACGGTAGGCCCATAAAGCCATCTTCAGGTATAATAGAATCGTCAGGTAGCACGTAGAATATGCTGGTTTCCCCCAGATATCTCAACCTGACCTTCTCGTTCGCTTCAAACCGACTGGTTCCCATGACGAAACTTCTTTTCGCTTTTTCTACCGGGAAACCTTGGGGTATACACCCTTTTTTTATCAGGTTGAGCGAGCTACCAGTGTCCACTAGTAGTTCAACATCTCGGGTGAATCCTCCTGGGCGGATTCTGACTCGTTCCAGACGTCCGACCCCGACGTTGGATACTCTTGGTATGCCTCCTCTTGATTTCCGTCGTTGTCCTCGTTGGCATCCGTCACTGAGTTTCCTAGGGCTTCTTGATCGATTATGTTGTAAATCTGAGGTGGTTTGCGTTGTGGCCTGTCTTCGCAAAAATTTCCCTTTTGGAAGCTTTGTTGTCCCCCGGTTGACCGTGGTTGTAAGTTACCTCTAGGCTTTAGGCAATCTCGTACGAAGTGTCCCTTGCCACCACAGTTGTAACAGATCGACTCTGCGCTGGCTATGGCAGCATTTACGGTGATCGGCGACTGCCGAGTACCTTTCGGTGCAGTGTGCAAATACTGTTTTGGCGGAAGCTGATGGTATCTTAGTTGTTGTTGGGTTGGATAGCCTGGCAGTTTCATTCTTTCTGCGTTGGCTTGTTGATAGGCGATGTTGGCTTCGTCGATTTCTTGGGCAGCTTGCTGTGCGGCCGCTAGACTCGAGTAGGTATTAATATAAACCTTTAGGCTATCGAATACATCCCGTCGACATCCGTGGATGAACATAGAAATTGCTTGATCGTACACCAAGGGCATATGGTCCAGAGAACCCTTGGCTTGATCCCTCTGATCGGCCTCCTTGACAGCCTGCAGCGCGAGGTTGAAGTTCGCTATGTAGTCCAGAATGGTTCCTGTTTGTTTTACCTGGCGGAGTTTGTCCATACATATCTGGAAACCGGGTAGGTAACCAAGATGCGTGGTGACAAATTCAACGAGCCCAGCCTCGGTCTCGATGATGCCAGTCGCAAATCTTGTGATTTCGTTCGATATTTTTTGAACGAAAACCATTGAGATGAATGCCGCTTTTTGGGTGCCCCATACGAAGCGACATGCGAATTTGAAATGCTTAATCCAGTCTAGTATCGGAGTGGACCTTTCCAGTTTGGGTACCAGCAGGAGACACTCGGTTGCCTTCATTGCGCCTCCCGTGGGTTGTTCGGGTGTATTTCCTCGCGATGGTGGATAATAGGGGCCATCGGGCGGGTTTGGTGGCCCGCCGAAGGGGTAGCCAGGTCCTTTGTCCCCGTAAGGCTCTTGTCCGAGCCACCTCGGATGTTCCGCGGGAGGTCCGAAACCCGGAGGGCCTCCTGGACCTCCTGGGCCACCTGGACCTCCTGGGCCACCTGGACCTTCTGGTCCACCTGGGCCTCCTGATCTCCATCCGCTTCGAGCGTCGTTGGCGATTCTCATATTCATTTTCAATCGACGGCTTCCCTCCGTCCATTGATCAGCTCGGTTGATCCGGAGTTGATCTAACCGCGGATCCATTACATCGGGTTGTTTCGGTTCCTGGCTAGACAGCGTTGTCATGTCCCTCGCTTGCTCCCATTTCCGGTGGGTGGCCTCGAGCCGGGTTGCAAGCGGGTTCGAGATGGAGATTTTTTCTTCTTTTAGTATCTCCTTCACGGATTTCAGAACTGTTTTATTCCGCTGGTTTCGCTGAGCTTCCTCGAGCAAAATTCGTTGTTCCTCGATCTCCCGGGCTGATTCTCTCGAGATCAGATCGAGTTGTTGGATCTCCTTACGGAGTCTTTCCTCCCTCTGAGCTTCCTTTATCGACCGTCTGATCGCTTGCTTATACTCTGTCTGGGGTGTGTCAGGTAAGGGTGCCTCGAGTTCCCAATTCCGCATTTCTTCGGGGGTCGGGGCTCGGAATGACGTGGACGGTCCAGCTCCTTGGTGGGCCTCGCGGTGGTTTCTCAAGCGGTGCATTTCCTCTAGCATTCCCCGCTGTTTTTCTTCAGCTTCCCGAAGTTTTTGCCGGAGTGTCTCTGCCTCGGCGTCCCTCTCCTCGAGGGCACGGAGCTGGGTGGCGAGGCGTTCCTTCTCTCGGGCCGCTGCTTCGGCAGCAGTCGCCAAACGTTCGCGTTCCCCTTCGAGTTCTTGAAGTCGCCTCTCCCCGGCTCGAGTTTCGGCAGTAGCGTTGGCCACTATCTCCCGGTAGCTAGAGAGTTGCTCCTGGGCATGCGTGAATGTCGTCGTTGCTTGGATCTTACCCAATTCGACTCTCGAAATTATTTCCTCGGGGGTCAGTCCGCTGTAGGCCGCGAAGTGTGACTGGAGATACGAGGGTGGGGGTTGGTTCGATACCTGAGTTGTACTAGCGACACCCGGAACGGCTGTGTCGGTTGCCGGTGGCCCCGCCGGTAAAGGGTCTTCCTCAAGAGCCATGGCCTCCGACACGGGCTGTCGCGGGGGAGGCTGCTGGTTTGCTTGCTGCCTCGCAATCGCGAAATTTCTTTCTTCTTCTTCGGCTAGACGTTGGGCTATTGTCCTATCTTGCTCGAGCTGACGCGCTCGGGCGGCTTCGTCTGCCTGCCGCTGTTGTTCTCGCTCACGAGCTCTCTGTTGACGAACGTCGATAGCTACGTCGTCGCTAATGTCGTCCGGATCAACGTCTAATTCGTTAAGGATGTCTCGTGCGCTAGGCAACCCTTCTAACATTGTGCGAATCGTGGACCGTTCTATTAACAGTCCCTTAACTGTCTCTTCGAGAATTCGCCTCTCGGTGGGCGGATGTTCCTTTAGCAATGTCGCGTCTAAATTTCGAATCTCTATCCCCAACTTAGCGTATCGTTCGACATGTTTCCTCACGTTTTCGGGGTTCATCTTGATTATTTATTTAATACTTGTTTGTTGTTGAGTAATTGGCTAATTTACCAATTTTATTCGTTCTATTTATAGGATTTCCCGGTTCCGTTCGGTTATCCTTTCTCTTCGTGCGCTTGTGTTCTAGACCCTCGGCAGTAGAAAATATACAGAGATATAACTGACTTACATTTGGGAGAACAGAAGAAGTAGGGAGGTGATGCAGGTGATCATTCCGCGAACTTCCTTCAATTTAGCGCTCGGACCACGTCGAATCCTGGAATCTTCTCTGACTGGACGATTGCGGTGGATCCGACGATTCTGATATCTTGCTGCTCTACGTTCTTCGATTGAGGCTTTCACGAATTTTACGGTACGATTTTTTTTTCAGGCGGCGCGACGTCACTATTCACGATAACACTGAATCACTCGCGCGCTTGAAATGTTCTCGGGTATTGTTAATTCTTGGATATCTCGACGCGGAAGACGAAATTCAAATAATTAATATTCCCGAAGGGCGTCAGTAAACACGCGTCGCTGTTTGACTTTTACTCGCACTGACTCGGTGCAGAAGGCTCCAAGTTTAGACGATCGATATAATCAGTGTGACTCCTGCGGAGAGCAGTCGCTTAACTATATCCTGGCAGGATCGCCAATTTGTCCTATGGGAACAGTTGGGCTCTGCGGGTTGGATCGCCAGACTAACTAAGATAGTTAGTCGAATAACTGACGCGAAGTGATTAATGATTCTAATCAATAATGCCCGATTTATTGATTCACAATAAATGAAATACAAATCCGCATTTATAAAGGTCGATAGGTTGGATACGCTCCTACTCTACTATTCGCAGCGTATCGTTGTTGATCGCGAGTTTTACTGCTTAGAGAATTAGAGAGGAGTCGCGCGGAGTCGTCCTTCTTATTCTCGCCCTTGCTCAGTACTGACTGCCAAGCTTTTTCCCGATCGGGCCCTCATCATCTTCTTGGTTCCCCTCCAAGAATGTGGGTGTTTTTGGGGAACAGTCCTTTTCCTTATCGAGTATTTGCAGCTGGACGGCTCGGCGTGGGAAAGCGTCGAGTCGGGCTAGACGCATTTCCTCGGCCCAGTTTCGGTCGCGATGCCGACAGCTAGGCGCGCCGGAAACTATAAACTCGAAGGGAAAATACAGAAAAGATAGGGCCCTCGTAAAAGGCGGCACTTGGGACTCCAGCGGCAGATAAGTTTTAGGCCATGCTGATTACGTTCCCACCGCGAGGGCCTGGGACAGAGACGTCGGCGGCTAACAACTCGAACGATGCACGTTCGTCGTTGTTGACATAAGGACGAAATGCTGTTGTCGTCATCGCTTGTTAACACGCTGTTACTTCCGTCTTCGATCCCCTGATCGCGCCAAAAGCGCTCCTCATCGCTGTCGTATTCTTCGTCGATGTAGTTGTTATTGTTGATTAGTGTTTCGTCGTCATCGTCCTCGTACTCGCTGTCCTCCATGTCCTCGGGGATGGTGCTGGTTGGTCGGTTATCTCTGGTCTCGTTGTTGTTGTTGTCGTTCATGTACTGTTGTGCCGTCTCTTTGATAATGTACTCGTCCCCGTAGCGGCTCCCCTCCCGAGTCGAAATTTTCAGCCTATTTTGCCCCTCCAGATCCTCACAGTGGTAGGAGATAAAGGCAGTAAAGTAGCTGCGGATTCAATATAAAATGAGCTCCTACTTAGGGCCTAGAACGGGAACAAATTTCCCTTTTCTCCACTTGCAGGCGCTAAGGAGGACGTCGATTCGCACACGGATACGCGCACACGTATACACTCTATTACGCATATAGAGACATATGCCCGAATCCGCGCATGCGTAGACACACGTATATACCCGCACACATTTATGCCTAAGCATACGAATACACCAACGCACGTACGCTATTGCGTACGCTGTGTGCCTGCTATAGGAATCCGTGTACACATGCATGCATACATACATGATTCGGCATACGAATAGACCAATATACATATATTCCATTAGGCATACATGTGCGTGGACCTGCTATATGCAACCACATATATATATATATATATATATATATATATATATATATATATATATATATATATATATATATATACACATGCATATATACGACACATCAATAGAGCATTATTACAACCCCTGTTTATTATCCTTAAATTATAAGAATACTCGATGTACCGAACCGTCGCTCAATAATCAAATTATTCCTACAAATTAACAATGATACATAAAGGTTATTGGCAATGCTACATATATGTCGTGAAAATATATTAAAAGTTCATAAACGCGAATAAAAACACAATTTTCTGGAAACTTAAAAACCAAACTATAAATAGTTATTTATTTCGTTGATAAATGTACTTAAACAGACGTAGAGTTGAACTGTCAAAAAGTATCCCGTTACAGGGAATCGTCATCTCTTAAAAATCGTATATCAATACTCCATCAGCTGCCGTCACCGTGTCACCTATTTCCGATAATTTCAACCACTCACGATGTTGGGCATGAGCCAGGGGAAGTTCAATCATGGGAACGCCTAACAAAAAAATGATAAGAATTATTCATTTAGAATATGGAATTGTATTGCAACCATACAATATTATGGAAATTGATGTACTTTGTGTCTCATCCATCCTTGGTGAGTTCATTATGTCCATACTAAGGCTCGAATCCCTCGGAGATGCATGTCCATCGGCTAAAAAATGGTGTACATATATAAATATAGATGTATACACATATATATATATATATATATATATATATATATATATATATACAGATATATATACAGATGTATACAGTGTTTGGCAGATGAACCGACAAAATTCTCCGGGGGATTGCGGGGGAGCGGGGCATTTTCTAATTTTTCAGCCCTTAGACTCTATGTCCTAACTGTCACGGTAATTGTGATATAATTTGGTTTCATTTTTTGTTTCCTCAAATTACGCGAAATTTCGCTTTTAAATCGTTAAATGAAACATTTGACGATTTAAAGGCGAAATATCGGGTAATTTAAAAAGGGTCATATCTCAATTACCGTGGCATTTACGACATAGGGTCTAAAGGTGGAAAAACTACCAAATGACCGCCCCCCCCCAATCTTCCAAAAATTGTCTCGGTCCATGTGCCAAACACCCTGTATATATAACACGATGCAACTTAAATCGTGCGAGGGAAAATTAATGTATGTAGCGTTTACCTGATTTCGTGATTGTCGGGGGTTGGTCGTTCTTTTTGCCACCGACACGTTGGGTGTTTAAATTTGATGTTGAAGGCTGTTGTTTTTGGTTTTTCTGGAGAACTTTTCTTTTGTTCGACGCCATTTTATTGATGAATTCAATAATATTCTTTTTTGTTGGTATATCTGTCGCCGTTCGGGTTACCCAATCTGTGGAACAGGAAATCAAGCGATTAAAATCACTGTTAATGTATGTTTTTTCCATTATGTCGACGTATTTTGCAAGTCTCAACGTTACCTTGTATTCCTTTGAACAGCTGGAAGTCGATTGCTGGTCGATTGCCCCTTTTTCCAGTCGCCGAATAATGAGCAATACTATTTCCATACACTTCCAATAGAGTTTCTCGAACCAATATCTTCCAATCGTTGTTCATCGTTGATTTTAATTCGATGTGCCTGATTTTATTTTTGGGCAAATAAAATCCACAATTGGGTGATATTTCTTCTCGCTCGTTTCCAGGCAGCAGGTAACAATCTTGAACCTTGGATATCAATAAAATAAAACAAAATATGATAAGAAGTAGTTATTCGTGTAAAATAAAATACTATTCATTTTTCAGATATTATACCGGCAAATTTTCTTCCCAGCTCGAGTCACTTCTTATTTGCTGTGCGTACGTTTCCTTCATCGCTTTCAATAATATTTCTTGGAATTCAATATCGCGTCTTGTGACTAAGAAAAACAAAGAATTTCATTTTTCGAAATTAATATACAGTTGGGACACAATAATGGTGAATAATATTCCAATTTTTGATAAATTTTAATGTTGAAAAAACGAACCTCTTCCGAGATTCAGCTTGTAACTCAACGGTTCTCTAAGATTACTAGCTTCGTTAGCGACAGAAGACCCTTTATCCTCGTCGCTGTGTCCATGTGATGATTCCGATGGTTGAATTGATGGTTGAGCGGTACATGAAGCAGCCGAAAATTGTGATGGAGACCGAGATCTTAGCAATAATATTCTTTTGCCTTGCTCTTCATCGGCTGAGATATCAGTATCTACAGAATAAGAAGTCAGCCGGTGAGGACTATGTTTTATTCGGTCTCGTACGTTGGTTGAGAATTCGAAATGTGAAGAGTGGGAAGCTGGTCCATAAGAGCTTAGTTGTCCGCAGTGTCGAGAATTTGATGACTGCGTATGAGATGTCTCAGGAAATATTGAATCGGAACCCTCTTCATCGGTGCATACTTTCAACTGCGAAACGTAAGAAGTTTGTTGGGAAGAGCCAAATTGTGCTTGGTTCACAGCACTTCCCTGCGCTGATATTAATTTCGATGGGTTCGCAGCACTCCTCTGAGCTAATATTGAATTCGATGGGTTCGCAGCACTTCTCTGAGCTGATGTTGAAGTCGATGGCTTTGCAGCACTTCGCTGCGCTAAGATCGAATTTGATGACTTCGCAGCATTTCCCTCCGCAGAGATTGAATTCCATAACTTCGGAGCACTTTTCTGCCCTAAAATTGAATTCGAGGGCTTCGCAGCACTTCCCTGCGCGCAGATTGAATTTGATGCTGATTTCAAGAGAGTCTCTTTTGGCTGAGGAATTGCGCAACGCAACGATTGTGCTGCATTTGTTTGAGAAGAAGGTCCCAGTAGCTGATGATTATATGTTGGCGGCACATGCGTAGACGGACGGTGCAATGATTCGAAAATTGGCAGATCTCTCCCGATGTTTACTCCTTCTCTCTTTTTATTGGATCTTTTAATGCTTGCCACTAGCTTTATTTGTTTTTTAATTTGGTTTCTCTGTTTCAAAGTTTCTTCAGAGAAAATCTGGCTTTCTGAGTCATGCAAGGTACCATGATCTGTAACCATCATTTTATGAAGTTCACTTTCATTGTCTGGAAATAAAATTGTTATGTATTAACGCAACGCTTGGTTAGGAAAACAAATTGAGGTTGCTTTTGAGCAGCAAAGTTTCCTTGCATATAAAAAAAGGCCCAACATTTTTGCAGCCTCGCATTATATAATTGCTTTTTTTTGCCATGCGGAATTGTGGTATGCTAAGCAGTAACGTCATTATCCAATAAAATCCGGTATTAAAAAATTATACCGATAGTAACAGTTAGAACAAAAGCACAACAAATTTTTTAATGAATTTTGATTACTTTCGTCAATTATGCTAAGTTATTAGGCTTAACTATCAAATTTACTAATTAAATAAAAACTCATTGAATGTAGGGATTTTCAAAATAAATGAAAAATTGCTCATATGAATTATTGAGTTATCCAGAGAAAAATTATTATTTTTAAATCGTTCAGAATAATATACGATTGCACGAAAATTTCCTAAACGTAATATAAATGTTATGGCAACGTTATGGATGATTATTTTCATATAGGAAAACGTAAATAATTAATACATACCGCCAATTGCGAGAATTTTCACAGTTTCTCTCGTTGTTTCTTTTGTTTTGTAACTCTCCCACGTCAAGTTCGTAATAGCATCCACGTGATGGTGTTTCTTATTTGAAATATACGATAAAGGAATAACGTCCGTTTTACGTGACACTATCCACCATATAAGCGCAAATTTTTTCTTTCCTCTGGCCATTATTAAGGCGAATGGTCACTGGCGTAGCGTAATGTTAAAACAAAATATTGAAATACAGAAACGATGCATTTGACCTTTACTTATTTTGTCATCACACAACACACGAACCCCGAGTACTGCTCTAGACGTTGAAATTCTCATTTTCGTATCATTCGAAAACTTTTCTATGATTATTTTACAATAATGATAAGAAATACAGCAAATAAAAATTAAAACAATCATTTCGGTCACGTTATTGATTTTTTTAAACTGTATTGTTAATAGCTATGCAGTCGAATACTAGATTGGTAATAGTTGCTCATGACTAACGTTGTCTCCATCATGGGTGGACAAACTATATATAGTTATATAGCTGATCTGTTCTAACGCACGAGAATAAAACTTGTGAAGAATTTCGACGGGGGACCCCCTTTCAACAATCGAAGAAGCGTTAATACCGTGTAGTATATCCTTTAAAAAAAAGCATGTCATACAAATCTATCGACGAAATAAGCCAAAGGCAGCGACGAAATCGCTACAATAGCGTTGTACAACGTCAGCGCCAACAACAAAATGTTGAGGAACCGGTGGCAAATGAAGAAAATGAGGGGATCGTCAATCACGAAGAACGATCACCGCCTGCAATTATACCGTAAGCACGTTTGAAATTCAATATATTGTTGTTTTAACACTTCGACTCAATATCTCGGTTCTTACACGTTTTAGGTTAGCCTAACCTATAAAACTGTCAAAATTATCTACTTTGATGGTATACTGGTGAAGGGTAATTTTCAGCATTGTTATCTAAATTTATAAATAGCTATATTTTTTAATTCATTTGAAGAAGTATGCAAATATCATAGCAAAAAAATGTTTCTAATAGTCCATGATATTTCATTGAAATATTTCACAGTACAGATAATATGTCAATAGAGAAATATATTGTAACTGGCTACTATAATTAGTTTCAGCATTATAATTCCATCATTTGTTCAGTCTAAAAAGCCATCAGCTTCCTATGATGATGAAAGAAAATCTTAACCTGGTATCTTTTTGATAGATCTCTTGACGGAAGAACGGTTCCGGCGACAGAAGTTTTCACAGCCCCAGATTTTCGAGCCCCGATAGGAGAAAACTCAGTTGAGAGTGATGAATCAAGGTAATTGACATTGCAAACAATTTAAAAGATACAACAATGGACCTACTAGTTACGCAAATTTATATTTGTTTTGTTTTATAACTCACCCACGTCAAGTTTGCAATAGCATCCACTAGACAGTGTTTGGGTTTGTTTGGGTTATTTAACATATACGATAAAGGAATACCGTTGGTTTTACGTGACACTATTCATTATATAAGCGCAAATTTTTTCTTTACTCTGGCCATTATTAAGGCGAATGATCACTGGCGTAGCGTGATGTTGAAACAAAATATTAAAGTACAGAAACTATGCATTTGAGCTCTACTTATTTTGTCATCACACAACGCACGAACCCCGGGTACTGGTCAAGTCGTTGAAATTCTCATTTTCGTATCATTCGAAAACTTTTCTATAATTATTTTAAAATAATGATGATAAATACAGCAAATAAAAATTAAAACAATCATTTCCGCCACGTTATTGATTTTTCAAAATTACATTATTAATAGCTATGCAATCGAATACTAGATAAGTAATAGTTGTTCATGACTACCGTTGTCTCCATCATGGGTGGACAAACTATATATGAGGCATTCTATGCCATTTCGCTCGGCTGTGACCCTGACCATTTTTTATTTTTTTTATTTTTTAAAATAAAATAGTATGCGATTGAAGGAGTATTTTCACAAATTTCTAAATTTTTATCGCATATATTTCAGGAGTTACAATTTTTCGAAAAATCAGGATTTCAGAAAGTTCGGAAACGTTCTAACGCCGATATCTCTTAAATTAATCGATCTATCGAAAAATGTCTATAGATCGATTTTATTCATATTAGTCCACACTTTCATAAAAAAAGGGGAAATAAATTAAATCATCGTTGTCAACATTTTTTCAGCATGTACAGTGAACAATATTTTTTTAATAAGATGATTGCCTTTTTTTTTTTTTTTCAAAAAAATCTCTGAAATAATATGATGAATTATATGAGTTTAAACGCTAGTCCCATTGTGGGCCTATTTTTATTATAATAAATTCAATTTTTTTGACGAAAATTTCTAGTGTTTTGTATGAATAACTAATAATTTTTATTGCTAATAATACTCGTAAATAATTATGATTGTACTTATTTACAATTAGTAATTGTAGTGATAATTTTACAATTAGTAGCCCGATCTAATGTGTTGAAGAATTATTTTTTCTTAAATAAATATCGGAATCTCTCAAGATAAGAAATGTGTACTTAGTGTTTTATTCATATATTCTCCTATAATGCATAATTTTTATAAGTCCTGCTAGGAAAGTAATGGAAAAATAATTCTTCAATATATTAGATCGGGCTATTAATTGTAAAATTATCACTACAATTACTAACAGTAAATAAGTACAATCATTATTACTTACGAGTATTATTAGTAATAAAAATTATTAGTAATTCATACGAAACACTCGAAATTTTAGTGAAAAAAAAAATAGAATTCATTATAAAAAAATACAAGGAAAAATGGACTCACAATAGGACTAGCGTTAAAATTCATACAATTCATCATATTATTTTCGAGAATTTTTGGAAAAAAAATGGCAATCATCTTTAACAAAAATAGTTTTCACTTTACACGCTGAAAAAATATTGACGACGATGATTTAAATTTTTTCCTTTTTTTATGAAAGTGTGAACTAATATGAAAAAAATCGATCTGTAGACTTTTTCGAGATATCGATTAATTTAAGAGATATCGGCGTTAGAACGTTTCCGAACTTACTGAAATCTAGATTTTTCTAAAAATTGTAACTTCTGAAATACATGCGATACAAATTAATAAATTTGTGAAAATGCTCCTTGCGTAGCATACTATTTTAGAAAAAAAAACAAAAAAAATAAAGATGCCTGCAATAATAATGAGAAAAAAAACAAAAAAATAAAGATGTCTGCAATAATAATAATAAAGATGCCTGCAATAATAATAAAGATGGTCAGGGTCACGGCCGAGCGAAATGGCGTAGAATGCCTCATATATACAGTTTCATATGATAATGAAAGAAAATTTTAACTTGGTATGTTTTTGATAGATCTCTTGACAGAAGAAGGGATCCGGTGGCAGAAGTTTTCACAGCCCCAGAGTTTGGAGAACCGATAGGAGAAAACTCAGCTACGAGTGATGAATCAAGGTAATTGACATTGCAAACAATTTGAAAAATACAACAATGGACCTATTTGTTCCGCAAATTCATATTTGTTTTGTCAAAAGATATCTTTATGTATATATTTTTGCCCCCTCCCCCCAAAATAGAGATTCCATGGAATGCAGTAGCGAAAACTTCACTAACTCCGAAGAAGGAAATCAACAAAGTTCAGAAGAAAGTGAACTGGATGAAGACGAAGCTGAAAATGGAAGAATTCCTCATCGGTGTAGTAATAACTTTAAGAACCGGGAAGGTAACGAGCCATTGTACCGTGGTGCTCGAATAACTGTGAAAGAAAGCATGTTATTAATTTTGGCGCTTCTTTTGCATCACAATCTCACGTCGACATGCATTCAGGATGTAATTACAGTAATAGAGTTACATTGCATTCATGAAGATTTACAGAAAAATAGTTTGTATAAATTTCGAAATTATTTCGGCCTTCATGGAGTATCGAACTTTACTAAACATTACTATTGTTCTACGTGCACTCGAGATTTAAACGATGCAAATGAAGTGTGTCCTTCGTGTCCACGGACCGATAATTTGTACTTTGTACAATTACCAATACAAAATCAACTAAGCGAAATGTATGCACGACCCGGTTTTTATGAGCGGCTTCAATTACGATTTGACAAACCACAAAATAATGGTTCCATATCAGATGTTTATGATGGGCAATTGTACAGAGCCTGGGTGAATAACGGCTTCTTATCGAATCCTCACAATATTTCATTCAGTTGGTATACCGACGGTGTACCGGTTTACAAATCATCCAAAATAAGTGTATGGCCTATATATTTAACAATCAACGAGTTACCGTTTGAAGATAGAAAAAAGAGACAAAACATATTACTTATCGGTTATTGGTACGGTGACCAAAAACCTAATATGAACTTGTATTTCTACAAGTTCCGACCAGAATTAGAAATAATTAGCAAAGGTGTGAATTTTGTACTACCTGACAACTCTAATATTTTCGTTAGAGGAGTACTTTTGACAGGCACATGCGATCTGCCAGCTAAATGTGAGTGTTTGAATTTCACACAATTTAATGGAAATTATGGTTGTCCCGTGTGTTTGTGTAAAGGTGACAACTATAATTTAGGACCAAGGAGTTACGTACATATCTATCCGTATGAAGCAAATAATGTTTTACGATCAACAGATCAATGTATTGACGATGCGAATATTGCAAATACAAACGTACCCGTTCGGGGAGTGAAGGGCCACTCGGCATTATCAAGATTAATGCCAGATTTCATTCAAGGCATGGCCATAGACCGTATGCATTGTGTTGATGGTGGTGTCGTGAAAAAATTGTTGACATTATGGTTTGACTCAAAGTACAATACGTTTCCTTTCTCATTGCACAGTGTCATAAATGTTATAAATAGTAGATTGATGTCTATAAAGCCTCCGAAATTTATTCATCGTATGCCACGCTCCGTAGAACATTTATTACACTGGAAAGCTTCAGAACTGAAAACGTTCTTTTTTTATTATTCAATACCTGTATTCGAAAGTATAATGCGAGCCGATTTTATGGAACACTACTTGCGATTAGTTATTGGATTAGTTATTTTGAGCTCTGAGAAAATAGAAGAATTTGAAATACAAATCGCAGATGATCTATTACATAGATTTGTTAGAGAATTTCAAGACATGTATGGCCTTCAATTTTGTTCCATTAATATCCATCTATTATTACATCTGTCTAATTGCGTACGAAATTTGGGACCCTTGTGGTGCCATACTTGCTATGAGTATGAAAATCTCAATGGTCACCTGTTGCAATTGATTCATGGAACATGGCATATCGACACACAAATTGCAAACTCACAAAGTCAATTTATAAAAATGATAAGATTTATCGAACAACTACCGCACGGGAACGTGCGTACTTTTTGTTTGTCTAGGAAAAAACAAGTTAAAATTAACGAGAAGATTTATCACCATTGCTATAGTGTCGGTGCTTACAAATATTTGGAGGAAATCACAGCCATTATCGCCAACGCATTCGAAAATAGTAATATATTACTCAACAATGTTCATGTATTGCAATATTTAAGGCTAATAAAAGATAGTAAATTATATATTTCCGATATGTACACCAGAGCATTGCAAACGAAGTCGTCAGTGGTGCAATATTACAACGATAATAGAAAGGAAATAGGTATCATCCATTGCTTTGTTAAAGTTTTGCGCTGTAATTGTCGACAAATGAAAATTGAATGCGGCTGTATAAGTGAACACTACGCAATTGTACAAGAGTTGGTATGCGAAAATACATTTGCTACTAATGGAGACAACTTTTGTTTTGATAGCTCGAAATTTCTATTCTCTTGTCATGCGACGGACATCATGAGGGCAATTCCTATGGAAAATATTGTAACCGTTTGTATTTATATGCATTTTAACGAGACGATGTATGTAGCATTACCCATTAATAACAAAGAACTCGAATAAACAACTTTCTTGGTTTTTATTTTATTTTTATAACCTTGACCCAGGGTAGAAAGAAAATAATTGCATGTATGTTCCAGAGACGTCAAACATACTATTTCGATTTAATAATAATATCATCAGTGAATGAATAATAATTATTATTTTCGTCATCTTATGTTTCATGGAAACAGCCAAATGCGTGATAGGTCCAAACGCAACCAAAGAGCAGCTGCAACAATTCCAGGTCGGTCAGGTAGGAGTATAAGGGCCTGTGCAGGAGGTGCCCAGAAATGGAGGAGCATTTTGAGGCCTATAGTAGCGCTTTTAGCAGTAAGCAGACTCACGTGAGGTTTACACGTAAACCCGGAAGGAGTATAAGGGCTTGTGCAGGAGGTAAGCAGTAGAGGAGGAGCATTTTGAGGGCCATAGTAGGACTTCTAGCACTAAGCAGACTCAAGTGAGGCTTACATGGTAGCAAAGGACTTTAAAATAGGTTGAAAATTTCGACTCGGGCTTCGCCTCTATTCTCAGTGGTGCCGGATTGCTGATTCTAGTTGCCAATTCGAATTTGATAAACATATCGTCTAGCCGGATGCCTTGATTTGGGCCGTCACTCTCCAGGTATAGGTCGACGAGCACGATATTTCGGTTGGCCGCCTGGCCCCAAATCTTCATGGCCCACGACGTCTCTTCCACTGCGGCTCTGGCGTAGAAGAGCTCTTCCTCGGTCCACGTTTCGTCCCGAGGTGCCAAGTCTCCGTGGGTTGCGGGAATCGCCTGGTATGGGCATGCGAGCCTCGAGACATGGTATGGGCATGCCGCCCTCGAGACTGTAAAGCACTCATCTTGCGTGGCGGTGACCCATATTCCCCAGTCACCGAGCCACAATTTCCACTCACTGTGGTCGTTGATATTCTCCAGGGTGGCACGGTGAAATTTTTCCTCTTGGCGGTAGAGGGTTGCTCGCCCTGGGAATGCCTCCTCTTCTAATATGGGGTAAATGCCAGGCTCCCCTAGCGGCATCTGCTGCCACATCCGAATGATGGCGGTATCTCTTCCGTTGTTTAGGTGAAGGTAAAACTCATTCGGATGGACTAAACCCGCGACCGTTACTCCTTCATACTCCTCTCTCAGCGTACTTGTCTCGAAATTCTGATACATTTTGATAGCGTTGTGGTTGACGGTTGACTGATGATGGATAGTGTTAATTTTTGATCCGTTGTCCTCCCCTCTCTTTAATACCCTAACGATTTCCCGGGGTACCATCCTCTTATGTTATTATCGTTCACCTCGAATAATTCGTATTCACTGAGATTATTATTCTCTTCGATTTTCGGTATATCTCTCCTAGCTCGTCTCAGCGCGTTATTTTTTTTTTCTTCTTCGTTGTCGCTTGTTCTCGGCCGTCGCTGTGTGCTTCTCTGGCGATTTCTCGTTTTTGCCCATGGTGACGTTTGAAGATCGTTTCGATCCGCGGGTCTTCCTTATATACTCCTAATTTCCTTTTCTTCGATTGTTGGGTTTGCGAGGTTGTCCTATTCCCGTATAATTTATTCTGCATTATCTTCCAAATTTGCCGCTAGATAGCGTTTCATGAGACTTCCATGAAATTTTCCTCGCTCTCGTTTTGTCTTTGGATCTTCGATTAAATATGTTGCTTGGCCAACACGTTTTTTTATACGATACGGTCCTTCGTATAACGGCATAAATTTTGCTGTTCTTTGTTTTGCCGGGTCCGAAACATTTAATGCCCGTACCAGGACTAGCTCACCCTTTGTGAAGAGGGTTGTCTTGTGCGTGGCATTAAATTTTTCTGCTCGTCTTTTTCCTTTTCGTAGTATTCTCTCTCTTACTAATTCCAATTTTTTTTCGTAGGTGATGTCTTCGTTTTGATCCTCTTTTAATGCCAGGATCCATTCCCTCCAGATTCAATATGGCTTCTTTTTCAGCTGCAGTTCCATTGGGGTGAATTCAGTTGTTTCGTGTTGCGTCTCGTTGATGCAATCCTGGACTACCGGTATCCATCGATACCATCCGGAGTGCTTCTCTTGCAAGAAGGTTCTAAAAAAACGGCTAAGTTCTCGGTTCACCCGTTCAACGATATTTCCTTGTGGGTGTCGGATTGATGAGAATACTCCTTGTATATTTTCTCTTTCTAGCCGTTCGAGCCAAATTTTAGAGGTGAACTGAGTCCCATGATCAAACTGGATTCTTCTTGGTTTTCCATATTTTGGCACGTAATCTTCGAAAATCCTGTTAATTGTTGCTGCCGTGTTTGCCTTTTTAAGAGGATATAGTTTCACAAATTTTGTAAAGGCGTCTATTGTGACTAGTATGTGCTGCACTCCCCCGACGGATTTTGGCAGCGGTCCATAGAAGTCTATTGAGATCAGGTCCCCCGGACCTTCCGGTATAATCGTCTGCATTTCTGCATGGTTCGTTTGAATCGCCACCTTGACCCTTTGACATAGGTCACACTCGGCAATGACTTGCCTCAGTCTTTTTGCCATCCGTGGGCAAGTGAAGTCTTCCTTTAGCATAAAAAAAACCTTCCGAGCCCCTGGATGTCCATATATTTCGTGACATTCCTTTATGAGAGGGTTAATTAACTCATCTGGCAGTACGACCTTCCATTTTCCCGTCCGGTCATATTTTTGGAGGCATCCCTTATTGTTGCGGTATTTCTTATTACCTTCTTCCTTGTCACACATTTCCCATATCGCTGCGAGATTGGTTTGTTCTTTTTGCATTTGTCTGATTCGTTGGAATTGCTGCTTGACTTCCTTTGTGGGTTTTCTGGCGAGTACGGCTGTGAGGGCCACCCGCCCCGGTGTGCTCTGGTGATCACTGCCTTCGATCTCGGGTGGCCTGCTAAGTGCGTCCGCTGCTTCATTTTTTTTGCCTGGACAATGCTCCACTTCAAAGTCGTAGTCCTGTATTAGTAAGGCCCATCTAGGCATTCGATCTCCTACAAAGCGGCATGTTTTTAAGAACGTTAGTGCCTTGTGATCGGTAATGATTTTTATCCTGGCTCCCAATAAATAGGTTCGAAATTTTTGGAGTGCCCATACGATCGCCAGGAGCTCTTTTTCTGTGGTTGTGTAACCGATTTCTGCCCCTTTAAACGTACGGCTTGCAAAGGAGATGACGCCCATCTCTCCACCCTTGTCCTCTTGGCTTAGGACAGCTCCCACAGCGTAATCACTTGCATCTGTCGTGAGAACGTATTTCTTCTCAGGGTCTGCATGTTTCAGCATGACCGTCTCCATGAAGAGTTGTTTAACTTTTCCAAATGCCTTCTCCTCTTCCTCACTCCACTTCCATTCTTGTCCCTTCTTGAGCAGGTTCAACAGCGGTACCGTCTCTTTGGCATGTCTGCTGGTGAATTTACTGTAGAAGTTAATCAGCCCTAAAAATCCACGGAGCTGTTTTATATTTTCTGGGCGTGGGTATTCATCGATTGTTTTTATCTTCTCTGGCTGTGGTTTTATTCCTGACGTGGTTAATATGTGACCCAGGAACGCTACTTCTTGTTGGAAGAATTTCGATTTTTTGAAATTCAGTGTCATCTTGTTAATGCTGATTCTTTCAAAAAGATGTTGGAGGTGTTGTAGGTGTTGTGCTTCGTCTTTTGATAGGCAGAGGAGGTCGTCTACGAAGTTGATTACTGACCTTCCTAGATCTTGTAGGACCATATCGAGTCCTCGTATTAGGCTGGCCGTGCTCGTTTTGAGCCCGAAAGGTGTTACCGTAAATTGATAACACTTACCGTCATGGAGGAATGCGGTGTATGGTCGCGATTCCTTTTCCAAAGGAATTTGTCAGAAGCTGCTTGTCAGATCCAAACTTGACATGACCTTCGCGCCCCCGCATCTCTGGAAAATTTCTTCCGTTGGGGGTGCCGTGTCGTGGTCCTCTATCAGAAATTTGTTCAGTTGTCGGGCGTCTAAGCATAATCTGATTGACCCGTCCTTTTTTATTACTGTTACCAGGGGGTTTATAAAGCGGCTTTTTGCCCGCTCGATGACCCCATGCTCCATCATCTTTTGGATTTCTTCCTTTACCTTCTCCCGATATTGGATGGGTATGGGATACGATCGATGCATGTACGGCTCTGGGTCTTTGAGCACTAATTTGTGAGTGTAGACTTCCATCCGGCCTGGTTTTCGGTTAAAAATGTGCCTGTAGTTACTGATGAGTCTTTTAAAGCTGTTTCCAACATTAAGTGGCAGATTCGGGCATTCCCTTAATTTCTGGTCAACTTCTTTCTCGGTGAGCTCATTGTCCGTGTCGTTGGCTATCGCCGTTACGCTTATTTGTTGTTTCGCGGTGGGTTTTTCTCGCTGCCAATTCCACCTTCCCTCATCTAATTCGGCGACAATCTCATTCTGTATGCGGATGACTCCTTGGTTTGCGTCTACTTCCACCTGGAGTTCTACCATTCCGTCGATACCTAAAATTGCATTTTTGCTCATTTTCGGTATGATGAGTAGCTGCAGTGCTCCTCTGGCTTTGTAGAGCTCTGCGTCGATCATTATTTGTGTTTTTATTCGTCCCGACTTTCCGCCGAATGCCCCGATAGCTTCGGTGCCTGTGACCGGGATAATTGGACAGTTATCTAATTCGTTTTTATAACGTTGATAAAAATCCTCAGATATTGCTGACACCTCGCTTCCACTGTCGATGAGAGTTTCTACGGTGATCCCTTCTATCTTCATGGGTAGTGTTGGGCATCGTGGCTGTATTTTCTGTACGAGACTTCCTTTTCCGGGGTCCTCCATGAGAAATTCCCGTGGTCCTTCATATATGCTGCCGGTATATTTCTTTAAATCTGTTTTCTTCCTCGTCGTCTTGTTTTTTACCGGTTGACTTTCCTCGGTTGTCAGTTGTTTGGCTTTGCTTCCTTGTAATTCCTTTCTTATCTCCTTGATGGTTTCAATTTCCCAGGTTGGTTTCTGGTCGAATTTTGTCTCTTCTCTTGGTTTACTTTTTTGCCTTTCCAGCTCCCAAATCTGTTCGTTGCCATCGGTGATGATCATTCCTAGTCGACATGGAGGGTCGATGGGTTTGCTCTTTTCCTTCTTTTTTTCCTTCTTCTTTTTGTTTCGCTTCATCCGGGAGATTGCTTCTTCCATTGCTTCTTGGATTTCTTCGTCTTCCTCTTCGGTTGCGCCTCGTGATGGTTCAATCCCTTTGCTGATTGTCATCGTTTCGGGCGCAACGTCTAGCAGTTTCCCTGGTTCTGTGCTTGTTCTGCTAATTTTCCCTTCTGCGTGCTGTCGATCACTGCTTCCTGTTGCTCTCTCGGGGGCATATTCCTCCCCATTGGTCCCCCGCGATTACCTGGATTCCATGGAGATGCAGCCGGGTTAAGGTACGTCCTGCTGTTTTCGTATCCTTGCTGCCACGGTTGTCGCCCCTGGAATGGGGGTGGTGTCGGGTTGAAATTCCTCCCTTCGTTCTCCAATCTTTTTCCCCACTGTTGTGGATTTTGACAGGATGGTTGTGATCCTTGCCACCGTGGATGCTCAGTTTTTCCCTGTTGGTATGCTCCCTGTGGGTATGGTCCCCCGAATGTCCCGAATCTGTTGTTTTTCCAAGGGTTGTTTGGTTGCCACCTAGGAATGATGGGTTCCTGACGACGAGGCGCTGCTCTTTGGGCATTTAGCGGCCCTGCGCCGTCCATACTTTCCAGCAGTTCCAGGAAAGAATCGATCGTTTTCACTCCGCTGACACGCACCGCCATCCTGATCGATTCGTCAAAATGGTTTGCCAATTTCCGGATGATCATTTCTTCTTCTGGGCCTTGGCTGAGATCCTTAGCATTCCCGAAGATTTGGGTTGCATATTCCGCCCTGGTCGTTCGATGTCCATCCCACTCGTACGCCCCGAATTCCAGGTTTCTGCGAATTTTATCCTGGATTTCTTGACTCCAGTAACGTGCCCGGAATTTTTCCTTGAAGTCTTCAATGTTCCGGACTCTGTCTTCGACAATCCTCCACCAATCCTTCGCAGTTCCTTGAAGTGACTGGCTGATGAGATAGTGGAGGTCAGTGTTTCCGGTGATTTTCCAGAATTCTACAAAATCCTTTAAAAATCGGATCGGCCTTTCTCTGCCGTCGCCATTGTATGTGGGCGGTTTCTGTTTGGCAACGTAGGCCTGACTAACGTTAAGCCCTGTTCCCCATGTAGTGTTGCAGAAGGTTGCCGACGTTTGAGCGTGTATGTTTTTTTTTCGCATTCCGTGATCCGTTTTGAATGGTCTGTGATGACTTCTTCCACTTCCTTTGATGAATACCGGAGGTTGGATATCGTCCTCCTGATGTCTTCCATCCGGGTGTCAAAATCATCATTTTTTTCTTGACTTTCTTTTCTGATTTGTTCCTGGGTTCTTTCAATTATTTTCTGGGCAATTACGAGTTTCCGTTCGGTCCGTTCCTCGATCTTGTTGACTTCGTTGGCTACTTTTTTGTTTGTTTCTTCCTGTAGCTGACGTGACCTGACAACACATCGGTCATCTTGCTGTTTAATCTCTGCTTTGGTGGTGATGCGTTCTATCCTTTGTTCGTTGCGGATTTTATTCATAGCCCTTATGAGGGTCTTAGTGAGCTCGCTGTGCTCATTTCCGTTTACATCTAGATTGACGGTGCTTTCACTAATGTCGAATGTTTCTTCATTTGCCCTTTCTTCCTGCCTGGGTCCTATTGCCGATAATCGGCCGATATTTCGCCGATCTCGTTGACGGGCCTCTTCTAATAACCCGTCCGCTGTCGTCGATTCCCAATGGAGGGAGTTTTCGTTGTATTGCGGTTCCATTTTGTTAAAAAAAAAATTTTATTACCACCTTTTTATGAGTCTTTCTTTATTATGATCGAGTCCTTGTTCGGGCGCCAAATGTAACGGGTCGGAATATCGTCACAATATTTTTTGTTTGTTCGAGACTCGATCAGGGAATAAATTAATTGAGACTCAGGTATTTTGGTGGTAATTTACAATAAAAAATGGTTTATTCAATTTTATGGATGCGATACAATATAATTCAGCGCCGTGTATGGGTGTAATGTGTTGTTTGTATTGTTTTCGTGTAATTCGTCCCTTAATTAAAGCATCGGTCGGTAAAGATTCGCGGAGTTACCCGAGTGGTAATGTTTTCGAGCGCGGCCGGTATCGATTACCATACGTCGGTGACCGTGACCCCTTCCTTACCGACGCTCGAGGCGCGATGGATCGTGACGCGGTAGATCGCGGCGCGCTGACTCGTCACGGTCGCTGCCCGCCCTTTGTTTACAATGCGGCGCGTGCCTTCTGACGTCGCTCGCCCGAGTCCGTTTTTTTTGTTTATTTCTTGCCTTTTATAATTGGTTTATAATAATTGTAATATCGGTGTGTTCGGGTGTGCGTGTGTGCGTGTGTGTGTGTGTGTGTGTGTGTGTGTGTGTGTGTGTATGATTTCGCACCTCCTGTTACCTCCTGTCCCTTTATTTTCTCCTGATACTATTTGTCGATTAAACTTTCAATAAATCGCTCCCTTTTGCCACTAATTAATTATACAATAATTCTTTTTAGCTTACTTCGTTTTTCTTGATCCGCGGGTCGGTATTCGCGAGAGGTTCCCTCATTTTACCTAACTAATTATCTTTTTGAATGTTTTTCCCTACTATCCCTCTCGTGCTCCCTCTCCCTTAAACCAATAATCATGCGAAGTTTTATAAATGAATTATTTCTTTTCTTCTTAGCGCTTCCTCTGATTTGATAATTTTGGCTCCTTTCAGATTCCCTTTCTTTTTCTTTCCCGTGGTACCGCTTTCCTTTACCCCCTTTCAGGAGTTAGTATTTACGTTCCAAAGTACTCGTCCAATCCTCGGAATCTGAGAGTGCTCAGGTGAGCGGGTGCCTCCACTATTTCCTTTCTTTCGGTTTCCACGGTCACTTTCCTTTACCCCCTTTCAGGAGTTAGTATTCGTGTCCAGTACTTCTCGATTTGCCAGAAAAAGCAGGAGTGCCTTCCTTCCAAAATTCTCGTCCTTATATACCCATATTTTGCCGTCTTCTCTTACCCCTTCTCTAGCTTCTTACCCATAATTCCCTAATTGGCTTTATTGTTAACTTTTTCTGCTTCCTTAAATAAATTTTGCTTCTCTCTTGTTTTTGTGTAGTTTCCTTTGTTTTCTTCTCTCTGTCTTCCTCCTTGCTTGTGGTTCTGTCTTCGCCTTTCCCCTTCCTTTACTCTTTGTTATTGTTAACCTCCTTTAATTAAATTAGGTTCCTTGTTTTTCTATTAACTGTTAACGGTCTTTCTGTTCGCTTAGAGTTTTGTTTATTTTTTGTTTCTGTAGTTCGTTATTTCCCCTTCCCTTATCCTACCATGGCTTCTGACTCCATGGTGGGGGTTATTTATTTATGAGACGGACCTGTACGTCTCAGTATGTACTACGTAATAAAGAATACAGTATGACATTTCAATGAAAATGAATCATTTTGAATGTCATGCGTCTCATTGCAGTCGAAGCATGCAAATTTTCATATTTAAAAACCACACGAATTAAGTATTTAATACATATTGCTCGGCCCTGTAAAATGAAAGGTACACAGAGAAGAGTCAAGCACAGTTTTATACACTGCTTTTGGATCGGTGAATTATTTTTGTAACGCAAATAGATAAAAGGATCCAACCTACGTTAAAAACCAATAGCTTTTTATATTGCTGTTGCATATATATATATGTATATATAAATATCTCGTCGCCATCGTGTACAAGAGTAAAAAATGGCCGAAAATATCGGGCTGTCTTTGTATATTCACGCTTGATTATATCTAGTCAACTAAATTTCAATTGGAAAAATAACTTTCATTGATATTTTGCGCTGCTATTAATTACTTGAATAGATGTTTACTGAACAAGGCTCAATAATTTTGCTAACAGTAAAAGTGTTTACTATTTTCGATTCCATTTCATCATTTTCTATAGCATCTTTTCTTGTCCCTATCACATTTTTCATAAAACTTCATTTTTCCTATAGAATATGATGCGAGTTTTAAGTGCGGGATAAGATTCAATTTGATTCATCCATAGTGCATAGGAAATGTTAGAAGCATAATCGTGTCTCTATTATTCGAAAATAAGAAAAGAAAATGTAATGATACGAAAACGATAGAATCATGCCCTACAATGAGACGAAGACGAAAGAATTCAATTGGTCCCTGAATGACAAGGAAATCGAATAAAACTAAACCGCGGCTACGGTATGCATCTGATAGAATTCACCAGTCGCATAGAAATCTATTCAAATTCATAAAGTAGCAATGACGAACTTTACATTACAACAAATGGTATTTTTTATCATGGAAAAGTCACCAATCACCACCGTATATGTATTATTCGAAATCATTTCCGCATCGCTTATAGTGTAGATTTTATAAAATCAAGCTGTGCAATGAGATACAGACGAAAGAATAGTATTCATATGACGCATGGAAAATGAAGTATACGAGAATATGATAAGAGTTTTAAGTGCGGGATAAGATTCAATTTGATTCATCCATAGTGCATAGGAAATGTTAGCAGGATAATCGTGTTTTTATTATTCAAAAAAAAAAGAAAAAAATGTAACGATACAAAAACGATACAATCATGCCCTACAATGAGACGAGGACGAAAGAATTCAATTGATATCTGAATGACAAAGAAATCATATACAACTAAACCGTGACTAGGGTATGCATCTGAAAGAATTCAACGGATCGCATAGAAATCTATTCAAATTCATAAAGTAGCAATGACGAACTTCACATTCATGACACGGAGCATTGGTTTATATTCGAAACGAACCAATATTTATGCACCACCAAGGGAGAGCAAGATTGGTCCGAAAGGATATCATGAGAATTATGCATTATTCTTATTGTCACGTCCTGAAGAGACGTGGGCATATATTTTTTGATTCCCTCCTTTTTTGCCTACGACAAGCGCAATAGCACGGGATGAGGGTAAAAAGGGGTAGCGCTTGGAATGAGTTAGAAATTAGGAACTCATGCAGTGATTGGTATTTAGAAATAATCCGACGAATTTGTACAAACTTAACTAAAGGTTTATTACAAATAAGTGATCGGATGAATAAAGTTGCTTTAACAGAAAAATTGACAATGAAAATAACTGTGAAGCCGGGGGAACAATCGGATTAACATAAAATGAAATTTGTCGCTTACATTGGTTGCTGTGTTTGTGAGTGTAGCAGTTTGAAGGTACGCTCGCTCGCATGAGTATCGGTTGTCGCTCGCAGATAAAGGCCTCGTTGACGGACACCACGCTTGGCGTTCGGAAAGCAGTCACCAGCACCAGACTTTTGGGGCGCTGAGAGTGTTTATGTATATACGCGTGATAAACAACACTTGAACTATTTTACGGACTCGAGGCCGCGAGAGTCGACTAAACTTTTATACGACACTTCGGTCAAAACCCGAAGATGTATAATATTAGAAACTCCACGAAACCGGTTCTACATTTCGAATTCTGTCAGAACAAGATTAAGAAGTGAAGTTAATTTGATGGAAGATTTTCCGAGACTGAGATCTGAACGCGATGGAAACTGTTGGAAGACTTGATCTGAACGCGGTGGAAACTGTTGGAAGACTTGATCTGAACGCGGTGGAAACTGTTGGAAGACTGACTTCAGGAAGGAAGACTTTCTTGATATGAAAATTAGAAGGGGATAAATTATGGGAGAAGGAACTTAACGTTTAGCGTGATTGGTCGCGATATTCATGATTCGTGGAATTGATCTCGATCATTCCTTACATAGAATTTGCACGCGTGGAAGGTAGGAGACCTTTGTCCCGTGTTTCGGCGAAAAAGCGCATTGGATATAGAGTTCGATATCTGAGACCTAAGCATTCGCATGGTTTGTATTATGTCAATGTATAGCTCTGGTGACTTTTCATATCGAGAAGTTTGTATATCGGACTACGCTGGGAGACCGGATGTCCTATTATTTAGCCGGAGTTATAAGTTCGGCGGAGCCGTCTAGTCTATGTTATGTTTAAATAATCTACGGTCGAGGCTTCTCTTCGTCACCATGCGGATGGGACGGCGTAGGATTTTTGGAGTCTTTTGATCGGGTTGATGGTTGATTTTTCGTTCGACCGCTCTTTTTGGAATATGCGCCTGAGAACGTGTTCTTTTTAACAGCCAATGGGATAAGAAAGTCGATGACTGTGGCGGTGCGGCTATCGTGTATATATCGCTGTTATTTAAATATGCGTGCGGAACGTACGTACGTTCCTTTGTACGCTGTTACTCCTTTTATTCTTAGATTTATACATTTAATAATAAACTTAAAAGGGCATATGAGGATATTAGGAATAACCGAGAGAAGGCACATTCGCTAGGATGTAACACCTCCCCGGTTTAAGATTGAGCGTCCCGCTCAATTATTATGAATGTTCTGAAAGTTATCTCAATATCGTCATCAGCCTATTCTTAAACGGTTGCGGTGTCGGTAGGTACAATCTTTGGATTAGTCTTATGTAGACTACAGAAGAAGGAAAGAATGTGTGTCTTATTATTGTATATATAGATCTTTGTATGAGAATATTTTTGGTTATTGTATTTATCTCTAGATCTTTTTGCAAGGAAGTTTTTCGTTCTTCTCCGTTTTTTTTAAATAATTATGAATATAAATTTTTTATTTTGTGCTAAAAAGTATGGGTACGAGTTTTCTGCTTTTTGATTTTCCTCATACATAGATGCTCATTTACTTATTTTACCCTATCTCTTAATTGACAAGGTTAAAAGAACGATGACAAAAAAAATTATTAGCATGATCAGAATTATCTTAAATCTCCTCGTGCGAATTTAAGAGAAGGAACGAGGTTTGGAAGATTGGTTGTTTTCTGGATGATCGGAGATGACAGGGTACTACAGATCATGTGTTGCAGCGTTGATATTGGCCCTCTGGTTCAGCTGGAGAGGCCGATACGCGTTGATGAAGTCCTTGACCACTGACTGCATCCGTTGACGTTTTCTTCTTGGGTTGCTTAGCGAGGTGCATGAGGAGGTACGTAACCGAGTCCCATACTGCACCGACGAGACAACTTGACAAGCCCTCCACAGGGTGTAGGCTGTATGCATGGATCGCCGTATCTACGAGGACCTTGATCGCTCGCACGACGAGTGAGGTTCGGGTGAAACCAGCGGTTGCTGTACCGAATTGAATGAATTTTCCCAGGTGTGATTCCAGATGCAGTCCACTTGGTGTTAGAGATTGTTCTTATTCAGGAGATTTAACAACTTGTCCTCCGGATTGGTAGTGTTCTGACCACTGATGCCCCGTGCCATATTGTTTACAACAGCGGGTTTCTCTACGGGAAACATTACGCATTCTCGTACGTTGTCGATATCTTCCTTGGAGTACATCGCACAGGATGCTGATGATGTTGGGTTGATGTATCGTCAAGTAGATTTCGTCGTCGATTCCGTGATTGCAGGTGATGTGGCTTCGACCAGAACAGGGATGAACTTGTACCAAGTGTCTCCGAAATGGTAATATGGGGGAAGTAAGGAATTGCAGGTTGTTTGAGTTTCTCTTTTGGTAATTGGTTATATGTGAGTTCGAGGAGTAATGAGATATTTTTCGTTCCCACGAGTGACTGGAAATTAATCGTAAAATGCTTTTAACCTGATCAGATTTTCTTGTTTTGTTATACGATGAATAATGTGTATTCTTTCGCCAGCAAGTGCGGCTATATATAGCCGTATTGTAACTCGGCTCTTTCCTTATATTGTATACAATACGTCCGAGGCTTGGATCGCTTATAACAAATTGCTTTGGAGCATTTGGCGCTCTTTGCTACACTGTTGCATATGCATATCGTAATATAATAATTTTCTAATGTAATATAATAACTACGTGTATGAATTTCGAATTCATGTAGGTGATCATATCTAGGTTCGCGACTGCAAGTTTTTGTCGAATTGTGAAACAGTTAGTTCGGCAAGTTTTGAATATACACAAGTTCGAATGTTCCTTATTGAGGATACTGTAACTAGAAATTTTGATCTAGTTCTCTGGTTGCAAGTGCAAAGGTGATATCGTTAGACGACAATGATTGATAACAGCCATCTGAAAACAGGTTAATTATTATGATTATTTATTCATCAGGATTGAAATCGGTTTTTGGGACACCCTTGTGTCCTCCCGTATACGGCTTACCCGTTGAGTCGGTGAAATAAACCGGATTGACGTTGCGAAAGTGGAACAATTCTTTGATATTGATGCAATTTGCAATTTTGAATTCTGATATTTTCTTTTCCACCGTTGGAGGGATCTCGTCTTCAGAAAGTTCTGAATTGAGAGAGCTGAAGTCTGAATTTCTTGAATTATCGGAATTAGGATCGATGGAGTTTTTGGAGCGAGGGATCGGAAATGCTTTGCGCTTGTCAGAGCCCTCAGCTGATTTCGGGGCAATGCCCTCCGCGGGTCGACTAGTGCGTATGGGTCTTACTATCTCAACCTTCGTCTCGCCGTCGATAGTCTCTGCGTAATTTATACGTTTACGAATTCGACGTGTAAGGTGTCGAGTTTTGGACTGCGCGTCTACGCGTTCGGCTGCAGGCGCGTTGGCCTTGACGGTAGCGTAGTCGCCACATGAATCGTGCACTTGTTCTATATCGCTCTTCGCTTGAGAGCGAGTGAAGATGTTTATATTTTTCTCACGCAGGACGGGGTGGACATCTGCTCAAACAGTAAAGGTTGTTGAATTTTTGTTTTCGGCAATGCTATCGTTAGTCTGGTCTAATTTGCGCGCCAAATATTGTAACGCGATTTTCAAATTTTCGATTATATACGATGTTGACTTAGAGGTGACGATAGATTTGACGTTTTGATTTCGATTTTGCTTTTTGTCGTTTTTTAATTTTTTATTTGCTTTTGAGATTCGACTTTGATTCAAGTTTTGTTTCCTTTTTGTTTTTTTCGCGTTTTTATTTTTATCTGCTCTTGATTTTTGACTCGGAATTTGACTGAAATGTTTCTTTTGATTGATGTTGATTCTCGTTCTTTCCTCGCTACAAGACTTATTATTTGATTCGACATTTGTCATCGAAATTTTAGAATTGGCCACTTTCGGGCTCTGGATCGGCGCAATTATCGTGCAATTTACGCTTGAATTAGGGTCACGAGGGATTGAACGAGAATTTGAAACTGTCGTACAGTCTGAACTGGGAGTATTTTCTGACAGGTCTTCGATAGCGTCGAATTCCTGCAGCTCCACAACTGGAACGATCAGTTTGACAGCGTCATTTGTGGTATTATAAACCTTCAAATGAGCCTTTCCGTCGATGTTTGTCACCAGGCAATAGCCGGCGTGTACACCTTGACGGATTTTCAAAGGCGAGAGGTATCTCTCTTTTATTATGCTGTCTTTTACCTTCACGAAGAAGGGAGTTTCCGAACGCGCGGGGATTTCTATTACCCCGTCGGATTCGGTTCTTTTTTCGAAAGGCCATGAATTATCCCGAGACTCGAGACATTCCGTTCGGTAATTGATATTGGATTTGATTTCATAAAAATATGTAGACCCTAGCAGACCGGGGTAGGGAAGCGGCACATTGTCGGGTATAATGTGAAATAGCGATTCGAAGTCGAATACGCGAAGTAGCACGCTCCCTAGTCCAAAGACCGGTAATTCGGATATGCCTGTTAATTTAATGACATCTTCTTCGTTGACGTCTACCATATTTTTGCTATATGCCTTTTTTTATCAAATTGGGGATGGCACCGCTGTCTAAAAGCATCGAAATTGCCCCTTTTTCCGGCAATACTCCGATACACACCGAGGGCAATGTGTTGAAATTTTCCGACTTCATTCCGTAGGTCGGATAGTTTCCATTCGACTCTCCGAGAGAGACGGCGTTCGCTTGACGCGTTTGAGTGGGCGGGCCGCTCGGCGCGTCTGTCCGAGGGGCACTCGGCCCGTTTCCCGACTGATTACGCGAATTAATATAATCGCGAGCACGACAGTTTTCGATAGTGTGCCCGACCTTTTTGCTATACCGACAGGTTGGCGGATTAGAATTCGGGGGATTGTTTCGAAATTTAAAACATCGATCCGCGGTATGACCCTTTTTATGACAGAGTGGGCATTGAAGCCGGGCAAGCGGTGTAATTGATTGCCAGAAAAATTCGAAGATTTTTGGTTAACATCGCAATTTTTGGCGATGTGACCGGGTTTATCGCAAATTTGACACGTGACAGATTTTTGAGCGATTTGACTATTTCCACATTCATCGGCTTTGTGACCTTTACTGTTGCATTTGTGGCATGTGATTGCCGCGAATCGGCAAGCTTCGCTCGAATGATCGTCCTTTTTACAGATGTTACAGGTTTTTACCGATTTGTTTGGAACGGATCTAATAGAGGACGAGAAAAGTTCCTTACGGGCTTTGAGGTCGCGTTCGATTTCGATTGCATGATCTATAGCGGTCGAGATATCGTCGCACCGAGGGAGACGCTGTTCTATCTCCAGTCTTAGCCCGCGTTTGAAACATGAGAGGAAATAGCCGTCTAATGTTTTTCTGTGAGCGGCACTTTCCGTGCCGTTTTGGGATGCTGGTTGAGCGTCAAGTATTTCTCTAGCTTTATCCCTAATTGCAGTAGAAAAATCTATCACGGTTTCACCGCTTCCTTGACAAATGTGACTGAGTTCTCCCAACAGTTGCACCTCAATTTTGTTTGGAGCATATAGTTTCTTTAAGAATTGCAAAATAGATTCTACTGTTTCGAACGTGGATGACCGGATGACCTTCTTAGCCTGACCCTTTAGTTTGTTTCGAATTATTCTAACAAACCGTGCTTCGGATCCGGGCGGGAGCGACGCCAATGCGTCCTCGCATCCGGCTACAAAATCTGAGAAGGAGCTACCTTTCCCGTCAAAATCTGGGACCATTTCGATAGCTTCCCTTAATGATACGTAAGCGAGTGACTGATTTGTACCTAACGCCATGTCTGTTGTATTTTCGTTATCGACTTTTTGGGGTATTTCTAATTTTTTTACTGGTCGTTTCTTAGGTTCGAGACCGGTTAGCAATTGAGCGTCAGAACTCCTCAAAGAATAACCTGATGGTTCACCTAAGTCGTCAGTGATATTTAAATTCAATGAACGAGCTGTTGATTCGTCCTCGGACATTGGATCAATTGGCACATTCCCTTTTTAATATCCCGGACGAGCCCCCAAAAATGAATATGTCACGTCGTGAAGGGACGTGTGCATATATTTTTTGATTCCCTCCTTTTTTGCCTACGACAAGCGCAATAGCACGGGATGAGGGTAAAAAGGGGTAGTGCTTGGAATGAGTTAGAAATTAGGAACTCATGCAGTGATTGGTATCTAGAAATAATCCGACGAATTTGTACAAACTTAACTAAAGGTTTATTACAAATAAGTGATCGGATGAATAAAGTTGCTTTAACAGAAAAATTGACAATGAAAATAACTGTGAAGCCGGGGGAACAATCGGATTAACATAAAATGAAATTTGTCGCTCACATTGGTTGCTGTGTTTGTGAGTGTAGCAGTGTGAAGGTACGTTCGCTCGCAAGAGTATCAGTTGTCGCTCGCAGATAAAGGCCTCATTGACGGACACCACGCTTGGCGTTCGGAAAGCGGTCACCAGCACCAGACTTTTGGGGCGCTGAGAGTGTTTATGTATATACGCGTAGTAAACAGCACTTGAACTATTTTACGGACTCGAGGCCGCGAGAGTCGACTAAACTTTTATACGACACTTCGGTCAAAACCCGAAGATGTATAATATTAGAAACTCTATGATACCGGTTCGACACTTCGCATTCTTTCAGTACAAGATTAAGAAGTGAAGTTAATTTGATGGAAGATTTTGCGAGACTGAGATCTGAACGCGATGGAAACTGTTGGAAGACTTGATCTGAACGCGGTGGAAACTATTGAAAGACTTGATCTGAACGCGGTGGAAACTGTTGGAAGACTGACTTCAGGAAGGACGTCTTTCTTGATATGAAAATTAGGAGGGGATAAATTATGGGAGAAGGAACTTTAACGTTTAGCGTGATTGGTCGCGATATTCATGATTCGTGGAATTGATCTCGATCATTCCTTACATAGAATTTGCACGCGTGGAAGGTAGGAGACCTTTGTCCCGTGTTTCGGCGAAAAAGCGCATTGGATATAGAGTTCGATATCTGAGACCTAAGCATTCGCATGGTTTGTATTATGTCAATGTATGGCTCTGGTGACTTCTCATATCGAGAAGTTTGTATATCGGACTACGCTGGGAGACCGGATGTCTTATTATTTAGCCGGAGTTATAAGTTCGGCGGAGCCGTCTAGTCTATGTTATGTTTAAATAATCTACGGTCGAGGCTTCTCTTCGTCACCATGCGGAGGGGACGGAGTAGGATTTTTGGAGTCTTTTGATCGGGTTGATGGTTGATTTTTCGTTCGACCGGTCTTCTTGGAATATGCGCCTGAGAACGTGTTCTTGTTAACAGCCAATGGGATAAGAAAGTCGATGACTGTGGCGGTCCGGCTATCGTGTATATATCGCTGTTATTTGAATATGCGTGCGGAACGTACGTACGTTCCTTTGTACGCTCTTATTCCTCTTATTCTTAGATTTATACATTTAATAATAAACTTAAAAGGGAAAATGAGGATATTGGGAATAACCGAGAGAAGGCACATTCGCTAGGATGTAACACTATGATGGTTAATAATATTCAATCGGACATTTTTAGCAGGGATTCCATTAATCGTGCATCCAGTTGCTTCCTTGAGCTCCGGAATGGTCAGTGGATCATTGGCATACAGGTTTCCTTTCAGAAAATCCTAAAGAAAAAAATCCAATGGCATCAAATCGCACGAGATAACACGACCGTGAAACTTCGTATGTAATCACTATGCAGTAACAATGCAGCAAATAGCAATTTCTATGCGTTTCTCGATCGTGTAATTCTCCATGACTAAACATCGATACTTCCTTTTGCCAGTTATCGAAGATTAGTACTCTATGTTCACCACACAAGAATTGCGCGCAATTTTGAATGGCAGGTCATTTTGAGGGACCCTTTATTTTCCAGTTCATCGTTTTTTCAATTTCAACATTTTCCTTACGAAAAAGCCAGTGGTCGTATCGTCCTAGAACTCATCCGATCGATCTCCTTAGAAATCCTGGTAAAGGATCCTTGAAAATCTTGCTCTTTTATTTGTACTTATTTCCCGCTTACTCCTTCTTCCATTTAGTTACCAATAATGCCCCTAAATATTTAATTTATCCTGTAAACTACTGATATTTATAATTGATTGTTTTTATTATTACAGATTGTTAAGGCCTTCTGTCGCCGGTCTTGTTTACCTTGAGAACCTCTCCGGTGCTTAATTTTCCGACCGATATACGTCACCAATATGTAAATATATATATTGTGACGTGATTTTCCAACATGGTATGTTAGAGTAGCTACCGTTCAGGTTATCGTTCTCGAAGTTCGACTGCCCGAAGTTGCCTTTGTCATGGAACACAGGAGTGTTCCTGTTTTATTATGCGATGACATCTCGTGTCATTACGATTTCGTTGGATTTCAAGGTAGGTGTGCTGGAACCGGTCGAACAGCAGTGTCGATCAAAGTAACGAGCAATTCAGCAGAGGAAAGCACTCAAAGAGATTTCACTGGGAATTGGTGCAGATCTACTTGCCATGCCAACGTCCCACTGATAAAGTGCATAGCGCTGGAGAGCGGACGGTGGCACGTTTGCTTTACGGGCAAAGGTTGACGCCCCCTCATGCCGCTTTTGAAATTTGAATGAACTTCCTTTTGCGCAACGAGCTACGGAAGACCATCTCCGAGAGTCTTATTGCTGCCGAACAAAAAAAATCTGCACACCAATAATAGTACAGTCGTGCTGGATATTGGAATCGGAAAAAATTAGAAGAAGGCTAGTTTATTGACAGGTGATTTTGTAGGTGCCGCGGGTGTTAAATCCAAGTTTGCCTAAAAATCGGGGTGTAGGGTTTTTTAGGGGATGAAAGGGGATGGGGGTGGATTAATGCCAAACTACAACCTCCACGAGGTCGGCGCCGGGAGACAAAATGTTCAGAAAAATCCGGGCTTTATTTTCGTCCACAGCGCCGAAGTCGTGGAAGTCCATTTGGGGGTGAAAAAGTGTGGTGAAATTTTGAACAATCAGTTTTCATTCGATAACTCTTTAGAAAAAATGCATACAATTTTTGTTCAAATTGGAACGTTGTAGCCCTTGAAAAGACGTGTCGATCAAGTAGTGGATCATCCCTGTCCAATAATATCTTCACCCCCAAAAGAATTGCTGAAGTATTAAAAAAAAAATTGTTCATTGAATAATTAAAAAACAATCGATTTTTCGGGGATGGTTTAAATGTACGAAATGTAAATAATTTTCTCTATATTTTCGTTGCTATGGACCACCCTTGAATTTAGCTTTTCCTAACCCATCTCAGGGGCTGAAAATTCAAAATGAAATTCTGGGAAAACTATTAACCGAAAATAAAGAGATATGAGTTTGGCGCTGTGGACAAAAATGTAGTTGAGGGTTCAAGCTACAGATTTTTTCCTAATCAATTGAATTCAAACTGATTTTTCAAAATTTCACCCCACTTTATTACCTCTAAAATGAACTTCCATGACTTCGGCGCTTCGGACAAAACTAAAGTCCCGATTTTTCTGCACATTTTGTCTCACGGCGCCGACCTCGTAGGGGTTGTAGTTTGCCTTTAGTCTACCCCCATTCCCGTTCATCCCCTAAAAAACCCTATACCTCGATTTTTAGGCAAACTTAGATTTAGCACCCGCGGCACCTACAAAATCACCTGTCAAAAAACTATTTCTAGCCTTCTAATTTTTTCAGCAACAGCACGACATTAATATAAGATTCTAAGGAAACGAAACGCGAGGACAAAAAAGTTAATATAGCCGTCGAACGCCTCTCTCATAACCGCAAGTCGGTAAAACTATAGAATCACGACACCAGCCCAAAGTCGGTCCAAAATTTTTTTGGGGTATTGTTATGGATAAAAAACGATGTTACATATTGAATTAAGGTGGGGGAAGCCCTAATATGAAAAAAAAGCGTTAAAAAGTGTTATTACGGCGGAGGGTAAAAAAGAAATACGTAATATCATGTTTTGTTTTCAAACTTTTTCTTTTGATCTAGCCATTTAATTAACAATCACTGTGTGTGTCTGTGTGCAGACAACCCAAACCAAGCTAAACAAGTACTGAGTGCGTGTGTGTGTGTGTGTGTGTGTGTGTGTGTATACGCTTACGCGTGTGTGCGTACGCGTATGTGCGTGCGTGCATGTGGGAGTGTGTGTCTATGTGAAATTAGTCTGGAGCCGTGATTCTATCATTTTACCCGCAAGTCTTGTGTGGAAACTATTTTTTAGTTCGACGTCATATTCACTATTTATTGAAGATGTGCATTAAAAAAGGGATACTCGTGTATACACTCGCACACACGCGCACACACAACAGCGCATGCGTATGTAGATGTTTGTATAGTAGAAAGTTGACCAGATTCAAAATTACCCATATTTATATATGGGACAGGGTAATTTCAAATCTGGTCAACTATTTATTATGCAAACGTCTACATACTTATACTGCGCACACACACACACACACACACACATATATGCAGTTGCGTGCAAAAGTTTTGGGCCATCTTATTTTTCAGGCGTATTGTATTGAAATGCGACGATGTGGGCAAATAAACGAGTTAGGACAACGTGTATTCACTTATATTTGAAAACAATTACATACATAGATATTATTCTTAAATATTTGATTGTCCGTTACTTTTTATTTAACGAGTGTGCAAAAGTATTGGGCAACCAACTATCGCTTGTGAAAAACATAATAAAAAATGTTGACAATAACAAAATGGGACTTGACCTTTTTCACTTGACTCGGTACTTTTTTTACAAGCCTTTAGCAGCGATAACCGCGTTACATAGGCGAGTTATAGACGCTATTAATTGTGAGATCCATTCTTGCAGCAAGTTTTCCCACTACATGTCGCAAATGATTCCACAGTTCCACCTTGTTAGAGTAATTTTTTGTTCCAACACGATATTTCAGGTATTGCCACAAATGCTCAATCGAATTTAAGCCCGGTGATTGCGATGGCCCGTCGACAAGGCGTACTTTTCGTCTTCGAAGAAAATCTTTTACAAGACGTGAAGCATGTTTCGGGTCGTTATCATGAAAAGCCCAACTACGCAGCATTTTCTTCACTGCAAATGGGATCATATGGTCTTGCAATATATTTCTATAGGTTGTACGGTCCATATTGCCCTGAATTTCTGCAAGCGGACGAACGCCGTCGTCAGAAAATGCTCACCAAACTTTAATGTTCCCTCCACCGTGATATACGGTAGGAATTTGATACCTTACGTTGCATCAGTTACCTGTTGGTCTTCTCACGTATTTCCGACCATCAGTTTCAAGTAATATAAATTTGGATTCATCGGAAAAAGCACTTACCGCCAATCTGATTCTGTCTAATACTGATACTTTTGGCAAAATTCAATCTGGCCTTTTGATTATCTCTACTGATGAGTGGCTTTTTTACACCAATGCATTTCATCAGTCCTACAGCCTTCAGACGTCGGGATACTGTACTTCGACTAAGGTCGGCACGATGTTTTACTATGTAATTCTCTCGAAATGCGCGCTGCAGTTTTTCGTGGATCTATACCGCATTTTCTTTTTATAATTTTGTCACAATTTGACACGATTTCACAGACCTTAATATTCGTGTGTTTCGCCATCAAACAATACGACAACAATACTACAACAAACATACAAACGAGACTAATTTTTCATTGTCATGCATGTTTTTAAACTAGTACGCAAGAAAATGCAAACATACTGTGCGTACCAAGCAGGCCGAGATAGCGGCACAATACTTTTGCACACCGACAAAACTCGTTCAACCCTGTACACAAATAATACGCCTTACAAAAAAAAATATATAACGCTATTATTTATAACATAGCTCTCTTAAAAATTCGAAATGATTAACGAGTTCAAGAATTAAATATTTTATCACCTTATTTAAAAAAATCGAAACCCTTCGCACGCCACGGTATGTGTATGTGTGTGTGCGCGCGCGCGCGCGCGCGCGCGTGTGTGTGTGTGTGTGTGTGTGTGTGTGTGTGTGTGTGTGTGTGTGTGTGTGTGTGTGTGTGTGTGCGTGCGTGTGTGTGTGTGTGTGTGTGTGTGTGCGTGTGTGTGTGCGTGCGTGCGTGCATGCGTGCGCGCGCGCGTGTGTGTGTGTGTACTTTAAGAGGAATTGGGTCTGACAGATGTAATTTTGAATTTTCATTCGAAACTTTTTTCCAGTACGCCCAATTCGTTCAATAATTCAATCACCCCACAAAAAGTTAGAGAGCAGGTTTCTTTTTTTACATGAATCAAATGCAATCGATTTTTCCTGCAAACTTGGGTAATCAGCTAACAATAGCGGTAGTGATGCCTATAGTGTTATATAAATTATTCCCGACTGGTAGAAGTAGTACGAAAAATATTCGGAAGTCAGAAAAGGTAAAAGGTCAATTGACAACTTCCAGATGGCGCAAATCGGAAAAAGATTCTATATCGTGCAGACTCTGCTTCTTTACTTCACCTCATTGTCGTACATGGCTGTACCATCTCTTTCTTCTCGCATAGCAGAAAAGTATAGGAAAAGAGATGAAGGTAACACATATTGGTCTCAGCAGAGAGTGAAGTGGAAATGTTGTCCAGAAATGAGCCCAACGGGAGGGCGACGTGAGGAACAAGAGATTCGGACGACAGGAAGAAGAGATCTATACTAGAGTCACAATCGGCAAGATTGGAGAATGGCTTGTCGTGTCTCTTTTAGGTATATGTTATACATAAGAAGGAACGAAGCCCCTTTCCGCACGCTTAACGGCAATCAAACATCGATGTTTTGATGCAGGTGCGGCAAAAAGTGCTGAGACTTGGCTTAATTTTTTTTTTATACCTATTTATATTAATATTAGAGGAGTAGGAGTTTTTCACGTTGCCATACTTTGATCCTTGATGGGTGTATACTGGGTGTCCCATTTTAATCTTACACCTGATTTATCTGGAAAAATACTGCTCCGGTCACGTATTGAGCGCAGTGAAACTTTTAGGGTTCAAAGACATCAAGAAAGATTTGTTCCAAAATTTTGAATGGCGACGTTAAGATGGCCGACATATTTTAGAAAATGGGAAGATGACTTTCTTCACCTAAAAAATTGCTAGGTCAATACTAACAACTTTTGTAGGCATTATTTTATAACGTTTATAATTTTGAGTTTAGAACAACATTTTTTTACTGTTTTAGCGCTATGCAGCATGCACCATGAGGAGGTAATGTCTAAACACCCCTAGTGTAAGTGTGCCCATGTGTATGGATATAACTTTGTGTGGGTTTGTTCAATAACCCAAGCAAATCCAACCAAGCATTAAGTCTCTGCGGTTCGTTCTTTCCGATAACGAGCAAACCCAATTATAAGTGTGCATTTTTTGGGTTTGTTTGATAACGGAAGTGACGAGTTGGAGAGTCCTAATCTTTGTTTTGGTTATCGAATAAACCCAAACAAACACAAACAAACCTGAACCAACTCACACTCACCCACACCGGCACACTTTCGCTAGGGATATTAAAGACTTTACCTCCCCGTGGTACATTGTCGATACCGCTAAAATAGTAAAAAGTGGTGTTCTCACCTAAAGGTCATCACCTTTAGGTGAGAACACCATTTTTTACTATTTTAGCTACTATTTTAACTTTATAAAAAAAGTGGCCTGCAAAAGTGATTAGTTTTGCCCCGACGATTTTTTAAATAAAGCGGCATGTTCCCATTTTTTTTAACATGTCGGCCATCTTAACGTCACCACCTTCAATTTTGGACCCAATTTTTAACCCAAACAAACCCAAACAATATATTTTTTATGTCCCCATTTGAACTCTAAAAGTTTGATTGCACTTAATACTTGATCGGAGCAGGATTTTTCGAGATAAATCAGGTGTAAGATTAAAATGAAACACCCGGAATGTATATATATATCGGGTTTAGTAAAAATAAATCCATTATTTTTGCAATAAATGGCTTTAGTAATCTGTATATCGCGTTGTATAAGTGCGATCGGATTACGCTCGATGACGTTAGAAAGATAAGATTTCGTACTAAAATCAACATCTCAGACAGTTTTGTGATTGCTCGACGCAATTTTGTTTTAGCGTGCGTCAAAGATGGCCACCAGCAAATTGAAAATACGCCATATTTTACAGTTTTTCTTCGTCAAAGGCGAAAACGCAAGCCAGACGGCTGAAAATGTGAATATTTTTTATGGTCCTAATACTGCAACAGCCAATTACGCGAAATTTTGGTTTCGTAGATTCCGTTCCGGTAATTTTGGAGTCAGAGATGCACCACGCTCTGGAAGACCAAATGTTGAAAATGTCGATAAAATAATGAAAATCGTCGAGTCCGACCGTCATGTAAGCACTGTTTCGATTGCCCAGGGGCTAAACATTCCACAAAAAACCGTTTGCAACCACTTGAATAAGGCTGGGTACAAAAAGAAGCTCGATGTTTGGGTGCCACGCGAGTTAACGCAGAAAAACCTCATGGACCGAATTTCCGATAGTGGCTCGCCAGTAGCTCCGGGAGCTTGGTTGGGAGGTTCTTATGCATCCACATTATAGTCCGGATCAGGCACCAAGAGATTACCACCTATTCCTGTCTATGGCGAATGATTGTGCTGGTGAAAAATTCGCCTCAAGAGAAGCTTGTGAAAATCGACTGTCTCAGTTTTTTGCGAATCGGGACGAGGGTTTCTATGAGAAAGGCATAATGAAGTTACCTTCAAAATAGCAACAAGTTATCGATCAAAACGGTGCATATTTTACCTAAATCGGATCATTCTAACTATGCTAAATAACGCCTTCAATTTCATGCAAAAATAATGGATTTCTTTGAACTACAACTTATATGACTAAACTATTTAATACCGTAAGAACTTCGACCTTTGACCCTTCGACTGCACACTTCCGCCACGAACTTCTAACTGTATGTGGGGTCAATCTGATCCCACACATTTTTCAAATCGGTGAATTGCGGGAAATATGCATTTTCTTGTAGAGACGTTTTTTGTAGTCATTCATCCATTTTTCATGGCCCAACATTTTTTTAAGAAAAACGAAAATTAAGTGTCCTACCATTCGTTCAAAGTGGGAGATGCGTTGACAAAAACAGACTTGCACGAAAAGGAACATAATTTTTTTTTTTTTTTTTTTTTTTCAAAAAATAGAAAAACGTCATTTAAGGCTTTCAAAGAGGAAGGTTTGTAGATCCGAAATAAAAAGACAGTATCGGTCGTGTTTCCAAAAAGCATATTTATTCGGAAGTATGAATTTGAGCATGATATATATACACACACACGCACGCACGCACGCACGCACGCACGCACGCACACCCACCACACACACACACACACACACACACACACACACACACACACACACACACACACACACACACACACACACACACACACACACACACACACACACATATATATTGTGACGGGGAATTTTTCTCTTACCACGGAAACAAGAGCACTGGGTGCGAGAACCATCACCTTCGGCCGTCCATCCCGCGTGCATGCACCGGCAATACCCGGGGCGCCAGAGAATTTTGTTTCACCGGATTTCTCAACCGGTATGCCCAAGGGTGGGGGGGATCCGCCCTGACCCACCATCGGAGATGGAGAACTTCGTGATTTTTGTTTCATCGGAATCATAACCGGTATGACCTGGGAGTCTGGAGACCTCCCTGATTTTTGTATCGACGGAATCATAACCGGACTAATGCACTGGATGCACTTGCACGGGAGGACGGTTGCGGCAGAGCACGGCCGCTCAAGCTGTGTCACGTCGCTAGAAAATGCGTGCGACACCCTATGATGAACGATCTTTGTCTTGGTGAGGTTTTACGAAGAACGAGATTAGGCGCATACGCTTCGGCAAGACGTCCAAACAATCCAAGTACCCACTCGAGTAACACAGACGTCGACATCGACCGACGCTCTCAACTTTTAACAAGAACATGGGCCAGAGCAAAAATTCTACGAAATGCCGCAGCTCGAAAAATCAAACAGGAACTAACTTCGAAACTTTACGCGGGCTATCCGCATGGATACAAAAAGAAGTCTGCATGATTCGACCCGGGATTCGGAGCGGAGCATCAAGACATCCGGGCCGTCTGAATCAAACGCTCGCCGCGCTATCGCGAACTACTAAACGCGAATTTCGGCTACACACCTCATACGCGTTCCGTTAACAAAGCGAATTGGCTCTTCCACTAGCGCCATTCTTTTCTAAGAAGAGGAACCGAAGATGACCTCCTACTCACTCTACAAATTCGCATGCAAGAGTCGAATCAGTCTTTCAACAACGTCCATTATATACAGAGCTCAGTCTCCCGTCAACTACCGTTCAATCAAGTTCTTTTAAAGAGACGTAATCCAGCAGTATAAGGAATACCTCCAATTAACTCTCATGTGAATCGGTCTTCTATCGATCCATATACCAACAGTCTTCATTACTCGGGTCACCGAAGTTATTGTGTGATTGTATAATTTCTATCATTGGTCCGTAAATATTAGTCAACCGTTCGACCTCGCGCCTAGTTTGTATTTCTGTCTACGCATAGTGCCGTCGTAGTAAACAGATCGAGTATGCACTCGACCAGCATATAATCTTCCGAGCGTCTTACCAGCGATTACACCAGCGAGAACTCCGGCCCAAGAGCGAAGGCCCTTGTAACCCGAGCGACAACAAACCACTCACGCGAGCAAGCGAGCGAGCGACCGTGCGTCAACCACCATCAATGTAAGCAACCTTACCTTTTCGTTTTGTATCTTTCATACTATAGCTCGCGCGACCATGGCCGGCGTGCGGGGGATTATGCGAGAGCGAGACAGAACGCGTTAACAGAAAAACTGTCGACACGCTCGCGAGATCCAACCGTGCGAAATCGCCGGTTCAAACGAGAACTCTATATCGTACAAAATCGAGAGCTGAAATATTATAAAATAATGTTTTAACTCGGTAGCCGTCAACTCTGCCCAAGTAACCTCGAGAACGGATCGGGTACATACCGGGTGACTTTCTCCAACGGTAGCAATGAGATCTTCTGGAATCGCATGATCGTGCGAGAGCGGGCAATGCTTCCTTCTAGAAGCGAGGCGCGGAAAGCTCCAGCTTCCGCACGTAACGCAAATGGTCCGCTCTCAAATATGATGCACCACACCGTAGGGTCGCCGGCATCTCAGCCCGGCGTGCATCGACCCCCAGACCGGTCTCGTCGGTGGCTTCCCTCGGTCGGAATTGCTCGATACGTTGAGCGCTACGCCGCTCGATCGAGTTCTGCCCGCCAATTTAACAAAACGAAAATGGAATCGAACAACAAAAAAACCAAGCACAAGGGGAAAAAGGCCCTCAACAAAACGTCATGGTAGCGACTCGGGCATATGCCCGTAAATCACGTGATCGGTAGCTGATCTTATGACGAGATTCCAAAAAAAAACACGTCTCAATTATATCAGCAGCTTTGTAAGGAGAAGAGAGGGGAATTATATATATATATATATATATATATATATATATATCGGCAGCTTTGTAAGAAGAAGAGAGGGGAATTACATATATATTGTAACGGGTCGAAAAATCATCACAATATATTTGTTTGTTCGAGACTCAATCAGGGAATAAATTAATTGAGACTCAGGTATTTTGGTGGTAATTTACAGAAAAAAAATGGTTTATACAATTTTATGGATGCGATACAATGTTAGTTAACGCCGAGTATGAGTGTCATGTGTTGTTTGTGTTGTTTTTCATGTAATTCGACCCTAACTGATCCTTCGGTCGGTAACGGTTTGATTCTCGGTGTTACCCGAGTGGTAAACGTATTCGAGCGCGGCCGGCATCGATTACCATGCGTCGGTAACCGGAGCCCTTTCCTTACTTGTACCGACGCTCGGGGTGCGATGGATCGTGACGCGATAGATCGCGGCGTGCTGACTCGTCACGGTCGATGATCGCTCTTTGTTTACATACTCGGCGTACGCGTGCCTTCTAATTTCGCTCGCACGGGTCCCTTTTTTGTTGTTTCTTGCCTTTTATAATTTCATTATAATAGCGGGGATATCGGCGTGTTTGCGGTTATGAGTGTGCGTGCGTGCGCGCGCGCGCGCGTGTGTGTGTGCGTGCGTGCGTGCGTGCGTGAGTGCGTGCGCGCGCGCGCGTGTGTGTGTGTGTGTGTGAGATTTCGCACCTCTGTTACCTCCTGTCCCTTTACTTTCTCCTGATACTATTTGTCTATTCAACTTACAATAAATCGCTCCCTTTCGCTATTAACTAATTATTCAATAATCCTTTTTATTTAACTCGTTGTTTTCTTGATCCGCGGATCGGTATTCGCGAGGTTCCCTATTTTTACCTACTTTATTATTTTTTGTATGCTTTTCCCTAGTATTCCTCTCGTGCTCCCTTTCCCTTGAACCAGTGATCATTCCAAGTTTAATTAATGAATTATCTTTTCCTTTTCTTTATTTAATTAATTTTAAATATTCTTGCTCCTTTCAGATTCCCTTTCTTTTTCTTTCCTCCTTAACAACGCTTTCCTGTACCCCTTTTCGGGAGTTAATATTCACGTCTCAAAGTACTCGTCCAATCCTCGGAATCTGAGAGTGCTCTGGTGAGCGGTTGCCTCCACTTGTTGGTTTCTTTCGGTTTTCCTTAGGAACGCTTTCTCCACCCTTAAGAGTTAATAATCGCGTCACCTCGTACTTCTCGATTCTCCAGAACGAAAAGAGGAGTGCGTCTTCGTCGGCGTCATCTCCGAGACTCATCTCATGCCAGGACGCTCTGCCTCGCTGTTGCCATAGTCGTTGCCGTCCCCTCTTTCTTTGTCGTCTTTCAGGCCAACGTCCTGCCAGAGACGCTCTGCCATGCTGTCCTTGGCGGCGCCATCGTCTCCCAGGGCGCTTTACCGTCCGAAGCGCTTCGCCTCGCTGTCGTTATTGGCGTTGCCGTTCCCCTCTTTTTCGCCGTCTACCAGGGTCATGTCATGCCAGAGACGCTCTGCTATGCTGTCGTTGTTGGCGTCGCCATCGTCTTCCAGGGCGCTATACTGTCCGAAGCGCTTCGCCTCTACCATGTCCATATCGTGCCGGAAACACTCTGCTACGCTGACGTCGACGGTGTTGCCGTCCTCGTATACGTCCTTCTTTTCCTCCGAATGTGACCACGGCTTCGGTTTTCGTGACTGGCCGCATCGGACAAGGTCCGTCGCGATGATGCTGGTAGAGGTTTTCGGATGTGCATGACATCTTGTTGCCACCGTCGATCTGGGTTCCCACTGGGTTTTCTTTGGCGATGGACGTTAGAGTTGGACATTTTGGATGAACTGCTTTCCGGGGTGCCCTCCGTCCATCTTCCTCGATGATGAATTCTTGTGACGGCTCGCATAAAATGCTCGCGAAGGCTTCCATAGACATGTCTAACTTCATGATTGCTTGATTTTTGGGGGTGCTGCTCCTGACTGTAATATTTCCAGTTGGGTGCTGATTCCACGGCTGTTCCTCGATACGTTTGACGGACTCTCGTGACCAGCACAGACTTTCGTTCGTCCCTTCTCGTTGTTTCGTTAGTCTTTCTGTTCTTTGGCCGTTCTGTGCCCGAATTTGTTTATCGTCCAGAATTATGATCATCCCTAGTCGACAGATCTGTTCGGCATCTTGCTCTTCCGTGTCATTTTGAATCCGCCGTTTTTTTCTTAATGCTCTCCTTCTTCTTCAGGTTTGTCTCCATCCGTTCCCGTGCTTCTTCCATGGCTGCCTGAAGTACTTCCTCGGCTTCCGTTGCACCTCGTGATCGTTCGATCACCGTGGTAATTGCCATCGTTTCGGGCGCAACGTTTAGCAATTTCCCTGGTCCTGTACCCGTCCCGCAGATTGCCCATTTTGCGTGCTGGATGTTGATGCCTCCTGTTCCTCTCTAGGTGGCGTATTCATGGCCGCTGGTCCCCCGGGCTGACTTGGACTCTGTTACGTCCGGGTAACATAAATAAAATTTGCCCTGTTTTTGACCTTAGCTACGGCTAATTAGTCAGGGATCCGGGCACAGTAATTTAGTAAATTTACTCAAAGCGACGACATTAAGGAAATGGCCAAATTCGCGGTGGGCCACACTATTTGACCAGGAATTGGAATATCTAGAGCACGAGGTGGTCCGCACTGCTCTATGAGAGGTGAGGGGAAACAAATTCAGAGTATGAGGTGGTCCACGCTACTCTGTTGAATACGGAGAGAGGAATCCAGAGCACGAGGTGGTCCCCGCTGCTCTGATGGAAGGTGGAGAGTGAAGATTCAGAGTACGAGGTGGTCCGCGCTACTCTGATGGAAGGTGGAGAGTGGAGAAGTATCTTACTCTTTCGTTGATTTGGAATTTGCAATCTGGTATTTTCGTGTCAGAAATCTTTCTGCGTACTGCAGAATTGTTACAAAATCGGGCTTTTTATACCCGAAGATTTGGGGGTGGTTGAAGGAAGATACTCCGTGATTGGTGGAGTTTTCCGTCTCCCACTCTGTACATTTTCATCTTATATCTACAATCGGGAAGGAACTTATGCTAGAGGGGCATATATCCCCTCCGGACTTGGTTCTTATCTTTCTTATTTCTTGGTGCTGGTACTGGGTCCTACACCAAGGGTGGGGGTTGAGACTACGCGTACGTGTCGACGCGAAGATGTAACACCTCCCCATTTAAGATTAAATGTCGTATTTCGTAAACGACATTTAAGATTCCGGAAGAAATATAGCCTCGTTTTCTTTTTACATTGTGATTTGTGTAATTCTTCTCGCTCGTGTTAACGTGTTGATTGTTCAACCCTTCAATGAAAATGAGGCCTTGGAAGCTGGAGGTTTGTCTGATTCCGCCTTGGATGGGTGGTCTTCTTCCTCTTCGATTGTTGGTACACGTATCGCTGTGAGTTCGTCAAGTTCGGTGTCGTCCGTGGATTGGATCGATGTTTTGTGCGTTCCCTTTTTAATATGGAGTAAGAGATGCGTTACCGAGTCCCAGATTGCTCCGATTAGGTATAAGGACCATCCATATACAGTATGTAGTGCGTAACCGTGAATTATAGTGTCTGCGATGAGTTTGATTGTCCGTATTAAGAGTATAATTCCAATGAGTCATGCGCTTGCTGTCCGGAAGAACATAAAACGACCCCACATAGTTTCCCAAACGGAATCGACTAGGTTGTTTAGTCCATCTTCTCCCAACATGTATGAGAATGCCAACTCGTGTTTGCCAACTCGTTGTCCACTGACCCCGCGAGCAATGGTGTTTAAAACGGCTGGTTTTTCCACTGGGAACATGATATGGTCCCTTAGTTTGTCGAGATCTTCCTGACTGTAGATTCCGCTGGTCGCTAATGATGCTGGGTTTGTATAATTCCATGTGGATTTGGTCATGGGTTTGATGATTGTTGGTGGCAAGCTTTGGATTGGTACTGGTAGGAGTTTATACCAAGCTCCTCCCAAAAGATACTCTGATGGTAGTAAGATGTCGCATGTTGTTTCGATCTCCGTTTGCCTAATAATGTGTATGCGGGGCGATAGAAACAAACTTCGGTTACCCCTGGTTACTGGGAGTTGATGATAACAATTCTCGGTTTTTCGTATTTGGACTTCGACAGGGATGCATTTTACGATATGGACGACCTCTCCAGCGATGACGACCATATACCCTGGTCCCTTCATGAGATGACATGCGAACTCATCCGGAGATTGGGTTGCGATCACAAGGGCGTTCTTCAGCACTTGTTGTTCCAGGTTCCATCGTTGCGTTAACACGTCGAGATATAATTGATTAATTTGATTACGCATGTGTTTTTCTGCAAAGACGAATTGGGAGTTTACATATGCGAATATGTCTAGGTTTTCTACGGCTATAGGTTTAGGTTTAGCGAATGTTCCTTCCCTTTGTGTTTCTAATATAAGTAGTTTGGGATGTTCTGTGCGAATTAACGTGTAACCACATAACGTTTGTTCATTTTTCTGTGTTAGAGCGAAAGTTGTTCCTTGAGTTGATAATGTGTAGATGATTTGAGGGTAGTTATGTCCTAAGTCTTTAATTTTTTTAGCCATGCCTTCATATAATACACCATAGTGGTTGAATTTGCACTGGTCTGAAGGAAGTGAATTCCAAAAGGTTTGGCCGCCCTCAAGGTCTACACAAGTTTGGTCTGTTAATAGGCACGTCGTTCCCGATTTTAAACTTATCCGATTTGTGTTTAAATTTACAGTTGCTTCGTATTCAATTAGTATTATTTTAACGGATGCTTGAGCGACTACTTCATCCCAGCTCCCATAAGGATCTGAGTACTGAATTCCATAACAAGTTCCATCGTTCTTAATCGAGCCTGCTAGAGTTACGCTTCGTGTAGTACTTTGGTTTTTGTGTACTTCGCTAATTACCGAGTTTGCGATTTTAAATATTCCAAAGGTATGCATTGTTTCACATGCCTCGCGAGTTACATCGGCCAGGTATCGTAACTGACCTTGTGCCACAACCGAGGTGTGAGAATTCATTCCGCAGTGGTAAATGAATCGATGATTTTCGACTTTACATTGGATAACCTGGTTGTGGGTAAACTCGTTCAGTTGTAATAAATTAACATAAACGGGGCTAGCTATTAGTTCAGGTTTTGGTACATCGCATTCGCCAACATCGATTAATGATAAAGTCGTTATATTCAAGTTGGACGACCCACAATCATATCCAATTATCCCTTTGGTGGGTTTTATCGCCAATAGTGATATAGTTACAATTATTATTTTAATAATCATGTTTGAAACTTATTTATTTTTACACACTCTTCACTTTATTATTCTCTATATATATGTATACAGGGTGTCCCAGAACTCAACGTCAAGCCGAAACGGGGTGACAGGATTGATTGTAACCATCATGAGAAACATCCGAAAAAAATCTATCCCATGCAGTTTGAAAATTATGGGCATTTAAGAAAAACTTAGAAATTTGGTCAAACTGTAACCATTTTTCGGTTATTGTGAAACAAACCCAAACAAACCCTAACAAACCCAAGTTTCCTAGAATTAAGACTATTTGTTAAACTATGAATTTAAAATTTCCAAAATTTGTCTACTTTGAAAGGCCCTGCTTTATTTTGTTTCTGCTTTATTTTTTTTTTTATTTTTCTCATGATGGTTACAATCAATCCTGTCACCCCGTTTCGGCTTGACGTTGAGTTCTGGGACACCCTGTATATATATACACGTCGCTTTTGTTTTCCTCTTCCAATCTCCCTTTTTTGTCTTTTTTTCTGAAAGAAAAGAGAAGAATAAATCTAGGTTATAACAGGTCTATCTTGTTATAGGGATATAGGAGTATTTTAACATATTTATATTTACAACTCGTGGTTTCTTTTTAATTAATATTTTTACATTTCCTTTTGGGAATACTTCTAGCACTGCATGGGGTCCGGTGTAGCGATCGTCTAGCTTCCCAGGCTTAGGTCCTTTTAAAAGGAAGACAGAATCACCGGCCTTGAGCTTTTGTAGATTTCGGTTGCGATCACCAATTTATTTTGATTTTAGTTTAGCACCGATAAGATTCGTTCGTGCCGAAGATTGGAGTTCATGTAGACGAGTTACTAAGTTTGTCAACATTCGTCGTACGTGTCCTCTTTGTCGGTGGCTATAGGGTCGTTAGAAGGGAGTCTTGCCAATCTTCCGAATACGGCTTCAAATGGTGTGTGTCGTGTGCCTTCGTGTGTACTAGTGTTGTATGAGAAGGTTGCTAATTTCAACCATTTATCCCATTCTTGATCTTGATTTGCGAATTGTTTGAGATATTCTCCTAGTACATGGTGAGATCTTTCAATGCAACCGTTCGATTGGGGATGGAAAGCTATTGTCTTATATTGCTCGATTCTGAAACGCTTGGCTAGTATCTTCAGAACTTTGCTGAGAAAATTACTACCTTGGTCTGTTAGGACAGATTTAGGTGCTCCAAAGGTGCAAATGAATATTTTTTTTTAATGCGTTGCTTATTGATGTTGCCGTTGCATTTGGCAATGCTATATGGCTAAAGAATATTTGGTAAGCTGATCTTGAATTGTTAGTATATATTCGTGATCGTCCTTGGTTTTTGGTAAAGGCCCTACGATATCATGGCGACCTTATCAAAGGCCGCTCCTGGCGTATCTGCTTCTATCATAGGGTTCCTCTTTTTAACCCTGACTAATTTTTTTAATTAACACTCCAGACAGTTTCGCGTGTATTGTTGAACATCACCTTTGATATTTTCCCAGAAATAGCGATGCCTAATTCTGCTCAAGGTTTTTGCTACGCCCTTGTGTCCTCCTAGCGCTGAGCAATGCATTTCCTTTATAATTTCTTTTCAAACTATTTTTTTCAAGGGTGCTGTTTCGCTAAGAGCAGACAAGTGACTTCTGATTATTTTCCAATCTACGGATTCCACTTCATTCGTTTTGGCTATGCTGATTGATTTTAAACTGAGTTTATTTATTAATTCACCCATGCTATTGATTGATTTCGCTATGTCTGCTGTAACTGATGTGAGACCGTCTGTGAGCCTTCTTATTGGTAGTGCGATGTGAACCTTGTTATTATATTCTTTTGATTTTGCAATTCTTGCTTGTAGATTATCGAATTTTGGTAATTGATTTCGTGATTGAAGCTGGGTTGATTCTAGATCGCATGGTTCACCGGAGATGTGAACAAAATAGGCGAAATTATCTTTTCTCATAAATAACTGGTCTCTGGACTCTACTAAATTTCGAGGATAACGAAAATGTTCTGTGTCATTTGTGTTTGGTGTAATTTGTTGTTGGATCATGTTTCGAGTATTTTCATTGCTGATATTCGTGTCTTCTTCGCTTTCGCTATCTGATGATTCCTGAATGCTGCCAAGATATTCTCTGAAACATTCCGGTTTGCGTATATTTCTTTGACTCCTCCTTAAGGGTACATCGTTATTGCTTAGTGGTTTCGGTTTTTGATGGATTTCTACCTGAGTCGTGATTTTGTTAGGCTTATCGTTTGGTGGTCCACTCTCTTGAACCATGTGGATATCTCGCGAGTCGATTGGATTTCGTGATAGAGCGTCCGCGTTCACATTTATTTTCCCGGACTTAAAAACTACCTCGAAATCGTGCATTGATAATTTTAATCTCCATTTTGAAACGCGAGAAGCTGGGTCTTGGGAATTTTTAAACCAGACAAGAGGTTTATGGTTTGTCACGATTGTGAATTTACGACCGTATATGTACGGATGGAACTGTTTTACCGCGTAAACGATGGCTAATGCTTCTTTTTCGTACGTTTCGCATCGTTTTTCGGCTTCATTTAGGGTTCTTGAGATGTATGAGATCGGTAAGTCCTTTCCAATTTCCCCTTGAGATACGATACCCCCGATCGCATATCCGGATGCGTCGGTGGTGATGATGAATGGTCGAGTAAAGTCCGGATGCTGCACGATCGGTTCCTCACACAAAATGTTAATGAGTTCTTGAAAGGCTGCTTGCTCATTGTTTCCCCAATTAAAGATAGTATCCCTTTTTAGCAAATTCGTCAAAGGTTTTGCTATTTTTGCATAACCGTTAACAAATCGCCTGTAGTTAATCCCAAAAACTGTCTTACTCCTTTAACATTTCGAGAAACTGGATAATTTTTTACAGCTTCGATTTTTTTAGGATCGGGTTTAATCCCTTGATCTCTAATTAGAAGTCCCAAATAAGTGACTTCTTTACGTCAAAATTCGCATTTATCGGGCTGTAACTGCAAGTTTGCTTCTCTGAGTCGCGAAATTAATTTTGTATATTTTATTTCATGTTCGCGTAGTGAGGATGCGTAGATCACAATGTGGTCTAAATAAACAAATGTTCGGAACCTTGCGGTCCGCATAGTACTCGATCCATTAATATTTGGAATGTGGCGGGGGCATTTTTCAACCCGAAAGGCATACGAGAGAATTGATAGTGTCCGAATGGAGTTGAAAAAGCTGTTTTATGGGCATCCTCGGGTTTCAGTTTTATTTGGTGGATCCCTGATGTGAGATCAAATACTGAAAAATATTTTGCTCCGCCTAGTTGGTCCAATATGTCGGTTATATTGGGTAGAGGATATGAGTTTCCGATCGTTTTTTCATTGAGCATGCGGAAATCGAGGACCATCCTCCATATTTTATTATCGTGAGAGTCTGGTTTTTTGGGAATAATCCATACTGGACTGTTATAAGGAGATTGAGAAGTTTGAACTATTTCTTTTTCGTATACTTCTTTTACTTGGCGTGTTATTTCGTCCTTATGGGATGGAGGGGATCGATATTGTCTCGTATTGATAGGATGATCGTTTGTCGTGGTAATTTTATGTTCGATTGTGTGTTCGCCTTTGGAACAATCTGCGTATGATTTACAAGCGGTAGTTTTAGGAAGTGATTCTGTAAATGGGGCTACTAGGTTTTTATTTTGTTTTGACGCGATTGCTAGGCAATTTCCGTACGATTTCGAAGTAGACACTGGATTTTGAGTTTGTTTTAGAGCAGTTGTCATGCAAACTGCGTTTGATTTAAAAGAATTAGAGGTAGCTACGAGATTTTGTTTTTGCTTTGATGCAGTTGTCATGCAAACTGCGTTTGATTTAGAAGAATTGGAGGTAGCTACGAGATTTTGCTTTTGTTTTGATGCAGTTGTCATACAAACTGCATTTGATTTAGAAGAATTAGAGGTAGCTACGAGATTTTGTTTTTGTTTTGATGCAGTTGTCATGCAAACTGCGTTTGATTTAGAAGGGTTAGGAGTAGCTACGGGATTTTGATTTTGTTTTGATTCGTTGATCGTGGTTCAAGAGAGTCAGAGGTCTTTGTTTGGTGCAATTCTCCTGCAATTTGCGCTGATTTCTTCGAATTCTTGCAACGTTAATAATGGAACTTCGGTTTCGACGGATTTCTCTCTAGTATTGAGTATTTGGGTGTACGCAATCCCGTTTTGATTGGTGACTAAGGCTTGACTGAAATAAATCCCGTCTCCAACTTCTAATTGAGGTATATATCCCTCGGAAATTTTCTCATTTTTAATTCAGACGTAGAAGGGGGAAACTGATCGGCCTGGAACGGTTATAGTTTCGGGACTCGAGAATTTGATGCTCTTATCCTTCCAGCTGAGATAATGTCTTTTGTAGTCGATTACTGGTTTAAATCTCTGATAGAACTCGTTTCTCAATATTCCTGTCTGTTCGATGGGAAAATTCTCCTTGGCTACATGGAACGTGGCTGGACACGCTAAGATGTCTACCGTGAGTGACCCTAAGGTTTCGACTGGACTTGCCGCAATTCCATGTAATTGAAGAATATCCATATCATCTACTATGGCACTTGGTTTCAACGATTTTTCTTTGATCAGATTTGGTTCAGACCCTGTACCGACCATCAAGGACACCGTTGATCTCATAACCGAGGATTCTAATTCTATGGTGGGAGGTGGAAATCGTTGTTTCAAATTACCATAAGCTACTCTGAAGCGTCTCCCGATCTGTTCTGGTTTATGACCAACGTCGTTTGAGGGGCTGGTTTTATTGTTTTTCAGGTCGTCTCCCGAGTTGCCCCATCTTTCGGGAGACTGTTTAAGTTTCCCGTATTCTTGTGCTTATTGTTATATTCTCTTCTCGTACATTCTTCGAGTAAGTGCCCTTCCCGTTTATAGTACCGGCAAAACGTTCTGTCTGTATGTATTTTTTGACTGGGTCTAGAATGTGGCTAGCTATCCAAGTGCAACGCAGGTTTCTTATCCTGCATTTTGGATGATCCCGTGTGCCTAAAGCAACACGCGTCAGCCGTGTGACCTGGGCGTTTACAGATCTGGCAGATGATGGGATCCTTTAACACTACCCCTACGCTCTCTCGACGCGGTGACGGCTTATCTATTTTCTGCGTCTTGCGTAATTGATTTATGGCGGTCTGTTTCCTATCGATTTTGATGGCGTCTGATCCTGCTTCAGCTAACTTAGTATAAGACGTTTTCATTTTTATTTGAATTTCCGGTTTGAGCCCATCTAAAAAACTGTCTATGCATTCCTTTTCTGTATTGTTTTTGTCTACTTCACTTATTTGACCATCGTTGCTCGCTTTATAGACTTCTACTATGTGATTCCCTATTTCATGGACTCGATTTATATATTTGATTACATCTTCATCATCGCCTTGCACTAGTGCTCCGAATTCTTGACGGACCTGATTTGTTGTTTTTACTGGGACGTATAATTCTTTTGTCAAATTGTATTCCTTGAATACAGCGTTTTGCTTCGCCAGTTATCTTTGTCCTGATGATTCTAACTAGATTTTTTTCTACGTTTTGAGGAAGCATCAATAGTGCTTCTCCGCAGCTATCGATAAATTCGTAAACGGAAATGTTCGTTCCGTCGAATTTTTGGACTACTTCGGCTGCGTCCTTAAGGGACACGATTTGTGTAATTCCTATCGGCATTGTCGTGGATGGTTCTTGGTCCGTGTCTGAATTATCAGGATGAGATTGGGTTTCAGGATTTGGTTTTTGGGAAACAGTGTCTTCTCTTGAGCTATCGCCGTCCGCATTCGTACGGGAAGATTCACCTTTCTTTGGCGTATTACCCACGACCATGATTTTATCAAACTACCGTTACACATCCCACCGCTGTCACCAAAAAGAGGTATGTTACGTGCGGGTAACATAAATAAAATTTGCCTTGTTTTTGACCTTACCTACGGCTAATTAGTGAGGGATCCGGGCACAGTAATTTGGTAAATTTACTCAGAGCGATGACATCAAGTAAATGGCCAAATTCGCGGTGGGCCGCGCTATTTGACCAGGAATTGGAATATCTAGAGCACGAGGTGGTCCGCGCTGCTCTATGAGAGGTGAGAGGAAAAAAATTCAGAGTACGAGGTGGTCCGCGCTACTCTGTTGAATACGGAGAGAGGGATCCAGAGCACGAGGTTTTCCTCGCTGCTCTGATGAAAAGTGGAGAGTGAAGATTCAGAGTACGAGATGATCCGCGCTACTCTGATAGAAGGTGGAGAGTGAAGAAGTATCTTACTCTTTCGTTGGTTTTGAATTTGGAATCTTGTAATTTCGTGTCAGAAATCTTTCTCCATACTGAAGAATTGTTACAAAATCGGGCTTTTTATACCCGAAGATTTGGGGGTGGTTGAAGGAAGGTCCTCCGTGATTGGTGGAGTTTTTCGTCTCCCACCCTGTACATTTTCATCTTATATCTACAAACGGAAAGGAACTTCTTATGCTAGAGGGGCACATATCCCCTCCGGACTTAGTCCTTATCTTTCTTATTCCTTGGTGTTGGTACTGGGCCCTACACCAAGGGTGGGGGTTGAGACTACGCGAACGTGTCGACGCGAAGACGTAATAACTCCATGGAGATGCACCAGGGTTCAGGTGAGTCCTGCTGTTTCCATATTCCTGTTGCCACGGCTGCTGCCTCTGAAATGATGGCGACACTGGGTTGAAGGATTTTCCTTCGGTCCCGAATCTTTTTCCCCACTGTTGTTGATTTTGAACCGGTGGCGGTGGTCCTTGCCACCCTGGATACTCAGGTTTCCACGGCTGGTATGATCCCTGCGGTTGTGGTCCCCCGAATGTCCCGAATCTGTTGTTTTTCCATGGGTTGTTTGATTGCCATGCTGGACTGATGTGTTCCTGTCGACGGGGCATGGATCTTTAGGCATTTAGCGGCCCTGCGCCGTCCATACTTTCCAGTAGTTCCAGGAAAGAATAGATCGTTTTTATTCTGCTGACACGCACCGCCATCCTGATTGATTCATCAAAATGGTTTGCCAATTTCCGAATGATCGTTTCTTCTTCCGGGCCTTGGCTGAGATCCTTGGCATTCCCGAAAATTTGAGTTCCATATTCCGCTTTGGTCGTTCAACGCCCATCCCACTCGTACGCCCCGAATTCCAAGTTTCTGCGAATTTTATCCTGGATCTCTTGACTCCAATATCGTGCTCGGAATTTTTTCTTGAAGTCTTCAATGGTCTGGACTCTGTCTTCGACAATCCTTTGCAGTTCCATGAAGTGATGGGCTGATGAAATAGTGGAGGTCAGTGTTTCCGGTGATTTTCCAGAATTCTACAAAATCCTTTAAAAATCGGATCGGCCTCTCTCTGCTGTCGCCATTGTATGTGGGCGGTTTTTGTTTGGCAACGTAAGCCTGGCTAACGTTGAGCCCTGTTCACCATGTAATCGGCACATGGTTGCCGACGTTTGGGCTTGTATATTTCTTTTTCGCATTCCTTGATTCGCTTCGAATGGTCTGTGATGACTTCTCCCACCTCTTTTGATGAATAAAGGAGGTTGGATATCATCCTCCTGATGTCTTCCACCCGGGTGTCAAAACCATCCTGTTTCTCTTGACCTCCTTTCTGATCTGATCTTGGGTTCTTTCGATTATTTTCTTGGCAATTACGAGCTTCCGTTCTGTCCCTTCTTCGATCTTGTTAATTTCGTTGGCTACTTTTTTATTTGTTTCTTCCTGTAGTTGACGCCACCTCACAATGCATCGATCATCTTGCTGTTTAATCCCCGTTTTGGTAGTGATGCGTTCTCTTCTTTGTTCGTTGCGGATTTTAATCATAGCCCTTATGAGGGCCTTAGTAAGTTCGCTGTCCTCATTTCCTGTTGCATCAATATCGACGGTGTTTTGGCTAATCTCAAATGTTTCCTCATTTGATCTATCTCCTTGCCTGGGTCCTATTGCCGATAATCGGCCAATATTTCGCCGATCTCGTTGACGGGCCTCTTCTAATAACCCGTCTGCTGTCGTCGATTCCCAATGGAGGGAGTTTTCGTTGTTTTCCGGTTTAATTATGTTAAAAAAAAATTATTATCACCTTTTTATGAGTCTTTCTTTATTATGATCGGGTCCCTGTTCGGGCACCAAACTTAACGGGTCAAATTATCATCACAATATATTTATTTGATCGAGACTCGATCAGGGAATAAATTAATTGAGACTCAGGTCATTTGGTGGTAATTTACACAAAAAAATGGTTTATTCAATTTTATGGATGCGATACAATGTTTGTTAATGCCATGTATGAGTGTCATGTGTTGTTTGTGTTGTTTTTCATGTAATTCGTTCCTAACTGATCCTTCGGACGGTAACGGTTTGATTCGCGGTGCTACCCGAGTGGTAAACGTGTTCGAGCGCGGCCCGTATCGATTACCATGCGTCAGTAACCGGAACCCTTTCCTTGCTTGCACCGACGCTCGGGGCGCGATGGATCGTGATGCGGTAGATCGCGGCGCGCTGACTCGTCGCGGTCGATGATCGCTCTTTGTTTACATACTCGGCGTACGCGTGCCTTTTAATTTCGCTCGCACGGGTCCCTTTTTGTTGTTGTTTCCTGCCTTTTGTAATTTCATTATAATAATTGGGATATCGGTATGTTCGCGGTTATGTGTGTGTATGTGTGTGTGTGTATGATTTCGCACCTCTTGTTACCTTCTGTCCCTTAATTTTTTCCTGATACTATAATATCTGTCTATTTAACTTATAATAAATCGCTCCCTTTCGCTATTAACTAATTATTCAATAATCCTTTTTATTTAAATCGTTGTTTTCTTGATCCGCGGGTCGGTACTCGCGAGAGGTATCCCTATTTTTACCTACTTAATTACTTTTTTTATGCTTTTCCCTAGTATTCCTCTCGTGCTCCCTCTCCCTTAAACCAGTGATCATTCCAAGTTTAATTAATTAATTATCTTTTCCTTTTCTTTATTGAATTAATTTTGAATATTCTTGCTTCTTTCAGATTCCCTTTCTTTTTCTTTCCTCCTTAGCAACGCTTTCCTTCACCCCTTTTCGGGAGTTAGTATTCACGTCTTAAAGTACTCGTCCAATCCTCGGAATCTATGTCGGTGTGTGTGTGTGTGTATGATTTCGCACCTCTTGTTATCTTCTGTTCCTTTGTTTTCTCCTGATACTATAATATTTGTCTATTTAACTTACAATAAATCGCTCCTTTTCGCTATTAACTAATTATTCAATAATCCTTTTTATTCAAATCGTTTTCTTGATCCGCGGGTCGGTATTCGCGAGAGGTTCCCTATTTTTACCTAATTAATTATTTTTTTGTATGCTTTTCCCTAATATTCCTCTCGTGCTCCTTCTCCCTTGAACCAGTGATCATTCCAAGTTTAATTAATGAATTGTCATTTCCTTTTCTTTATTGAATTAATTTTAAATATTCTTCCCCTTTCAGATTCCCTTTCTTTTTCTTTCCTCCTTAGCAACGGTTTCCTTTACCCCTTTTCGGGAGTTAATATTCACGTCTCAAAGTACTCGTCCAATCCTCGGAATCTAAAAGTGCTCTGGTGAGCAGATGCCTCCACTTGTTCGTTTCTTTCGGTTTTGCTTAGTAACGCTTTCTCCACCCTTAAGAGTTAATAATCGCGTCACCTCGTACTTCTCGAGTCTCCAGATCCTTCTTTCCAAAATTTCCGTCCTTATATATATATATATATATATATATATATATATATATATATATATATATATATATATACTACTGTGTCCAAAAAATAAGGTGACATTGTATTTATTTCGAAAATTCTTTATTTATTTTTCCAAATCAATTTCATCCCCTTCAAAGTAATCCCCTCCTGATGCAATGCACTTATGCCAACGAATTTTCCAATCTTCGAAACACTGATTGTAGTCACTTTCCGGGATGGCCTTCAGTTCCCTCTTCGCTGCGGCTTGAATCTCTTCTATCGTATCAAAACGGTGTCCCCGGAGCGATCTTTTGAGCTTGTTGAACAGCCAGAAGTCGCACGGCGCCAGATCAGGTGAATACGGTGGTTGCGGAACGATATGGGTTGAGTTTTTGGCGAAACGTATCCGCAGCAGAAAATTGATTCCGCAAACAAAATTTAATGCAAATTCTTTGCTCAACAAATTTCGACATCGGAAAAAACGAAAAACTCACTTTTAGCAGCTCACAAAACGACGCGTATCTCGAACACTAATTAATATTTTGACATGTAAATTTGACATAGATGTCACTGACAGTACTACCAACCTAAAAAAAATAATTCTCCAAATCCTTCGACGCGCGCAGCTTAAATTCAAATGTCACCTTATTTTTTGGACACAGTAATATATATATATATATACAGGCTGATTCATAATAACCTGTACACCCGAAACTGGCGGGTTCAGCGGCGTACCACGAGTAAAACTGTCAAGGCTTTTTTGTCTCCGTCAAATAGTTTTTGAATGGATTCCAATTTTGGCGCTCGAAGGATTGTAGTAGGGCTGCAGTCTCCCTTAATGACGACGCCACTCGAGGGCGCGGTCTGAGCGCCAGAAACGTAGCAGGTGACGGCAAGCTAGATAGGCATCTGTCTTGCTTGCCCGGCCAATTTGACGTTTCGCGTATTGTCTGCTCTTATTTTCTGTCATCTTGGGCACGCAAGTTCAGAGCGTGAGCCGAGCCGCGCGACTGAGGATCTCCTATCGCCTATCGCTCATTAATAAATATCTATCTTCTCTGTCGTCCTCTTTCATCTTTGCGCATACTTTTGTTTTTCCGTTCATTCCCTCTCGTCGATTCTAACAAGGAACGCCACTTTGGTGCCCGCCTTCGATTTTAATGAAACTCATGTCCATGGAAGAGCACTGAAAACGGTCATACGCTTACGGTATAACTGGAAAAACAGTTGCACATGTTGAAACCCTTTTCAAATAGAAATAGCTTTCAAATGCGGCATTTTTTTTCGTCTCGGAAAATAAATCTTTTTTCTCGAGAATTGTTAACCCTTCATTGACACACTGGGTAATGTTGACCCGGACAAATTTGCAATAAAATGCTCACTTTTCTATAAACGAAAGTTTCCTATCATTTTTTACAGCAATTCAATTTTACATTTTCCGAATTTTAATTATGCAGACGTATTAAGAAATGTTTAAAGTGTATCGCGAATTTGTTTCAATAAGAACCGACCGATAAGTTGTTAAGGGCAGGTGGATGAAGTACTACCCGGGTCAAAATGACCTAGTGTGTCAAAGTCGTGGGCAAAGGTAAGTGTGTCAAGGAAGGGTTACGTACTCGACGCAAAGTTGTAAGGAAAATGACAAAAAAATTCCCATTTGACATTGTTTTCATTTGAAAATCTCCACGTGGTACGCTTTTGGTACTGATAATATTGACGATAGAAAATTTGTACATTTTTTAAATTTTGAATAAAGAATTTTTGTTCGAGGTTTTTTTCTCAAAATTTGATGAGTATTAAATGCCAAATTGTAAGAAAATAATGTTTTTTTCATCTTAATAATCATTAAATTAAGTTAAAGGAACAATAAACGTGCTCTTTAAAATTGTTTTAAAACTGATCGATCCGGAAAGAAACGCATGAACGGATCGATTTGGAATTTTACAGGGATCTTAGGGATACAATTGAATTTAAAAAAGCCACAAACATTAGTACTTATAACAAGATTTGCGAAGTAGCGAAGGGTATTCTAAAAATCAAGAAAAGGTAATTTTTCGTACTTTTTCAAATAAATGGCGAGCACGGGAAAAAAAACTGCTCCAAAACAATAGTCAGGCCTCAAAGGAAATTTATTGAAGTGTCAGAAACTGCCGGTCGATTTGCTGTACAATGATTAATTCTCATACTTCATGGGATATCCATGGTCAAAGACAAGAGGGTGACTTTCCATTTAGCGGCTGATATTACAGCAACTAATTGTCGTAGCGGGCCAAAAAAAACCCAACTGTACCTAAATGATAAGTTTCAATGACCCTGATATGGATTTAGTCGAAAAAAAATATTCTGAGCCCAGGGACAACTTGAGAAAGAAAAACGATGGGAATATTTTTGTCTCCTGATATTTCTTTTGCTTGGGCAATAAAGGTTACCGAAAAAAATTTCATCCAAAGATTTCAACACTAGAATCTACACGCTTCAAAATCCTTATTGTCGCTGAAAAAGAGACTAATTTTTTTCTAATTTTCTGCTCCTTTAATTATTTTTTTATTGGTTTTTTCCTTAGGTACACGCTTTTCGCGTTTGTTACCTATTCTTTTCTCCTCACTGTGCCCGTTTCTTTCCTCTACTGTTTACTCTCCTTTTTTCTCCATCTTTCTCACTGTTCCCCCCTCTTGCGGCCGCAGCCGACTTCCCCCTCTGTATTATATTCATCATGACATTTCCGTCATGGGTCTAGGGAAACTGCGGAAAACCTATACCAATACAGCCGGTCATCGAGTTCGCCCCCCAGTCGTGGAACTAGTCTTATTTCGCCGCGAAATGCCGAAGAAAAACATTTCACGACGAAATGTACGCGACTGGGATTCGAACCCGGGACCTCCCGGTCCGCTGGTTTAGTGGCGAGCACGCTAACCACTAGACCATCGCATGGGTCTCTGCTCCTTTAATTACATTGAGCGCAAAAATTAAAGGATCACTTTTTCTTCGTCGAAAAATTGCCCTTTTTCAGACGGCCGTATCGCGGTTGTAAATAAACGAAAAAAAGAAGGATTTTGCAGCGTTAATTGTCAATTTCAGAATGTTTATGTTCATCAATTTTTATGAACTTTATTCAACCAAAAAAATGGTTGGTAAGCAAGAAAAACGGGATTTCAAAAAATTTGCCCAACTTTGCGGTTTACACAGGAAACAGAAATTTTTGTAACGAATATCCGTTTCAACAACTTGAAAACGTATATCTTTTATCTTATTTTATTTTTTTGAACCTCTGTGCGATTTTTATTCACCTAGTTATCACTGGCCAAATGAAAAACATGCATTTGTTCATTTTGGACGGTTATAACTCTGGACAAAATCATCGCACAGTATTCATAATGACATCGTTTAAAAGCTTGGATTTTTTCTATAAAACATAGGGTTTAAAATTATTTGTGTATTATTTTCAAATACCGTGAAATCGATTTTTACAAATGTGTAAAATGCAAGTAGAGGAACTAGGCCGATTCTAACGCAGGGATCTCAGGGGGGAGCGGGGCGGGGGAGTCGAGCGCGGGGAAGCCTGGGAATGCATGATGGAGGGGGGAGGGGGGAGTCGAGCGCGGGGAAGCCGCTGTATGCTTGGCGGCGGGGGGGAGAGGGGGGGATCCTGCATGCGGCAGCCGAGTGCGGGGTTGAGGCGGTGGGAAAGGGGGGAGGGGTGTTAGAGAGTGGGGAGGCTAGTTTTTGGTGACGATATCTTCCACGCGATAGCTGGACCCGCGGGCGAGGGGGAGAAGGGAGAGGGGTTAATGAAACATACACTTTTTGTTATTATAACAATCACTTTTTATTTTTAATTGTGTGTGTGTGTGTGTGTGTGTGTGTGTGTGTTCGCACATGCGTTACAAAATGACTCCCCATTCTCAATCCGTGTCACCAAACTGAAACAAACAAGAAAAAAAACATTTTTTTTTTTATTGTTAAGACTTTTTCTCATTCTTATGATTCAATTCACAACACTCACAATGATTTTTGATCCCGTGCATCTCAAACACGCGGATTTCGGCATCGCTTGGAATAACGGCTCTCTGCAGTCCTTGCAATATTTTCCCTCAATAAATTTTAGTATTTCAACGGTGTGGACGCGAACCTCACGCATTTCCATAAAGGCGCCTCTTGCATTGACGAAACACGATATGCACAGCGAAATATCCATGTGCACGCCTTCATAAAATAGATGGTGCACGCAAACTTTGTCCATATCGCTGAAACTATTTACGGCCACTCTATTTAAATAGCGTTCCGAGTATTCATAGTGTTCACCATCATCACTATCACTCGCATAATCGGAGTCATCCGAGACGTTGGCGTTGTCGACATCATCATCATCTTCATCGTCAGCGTCGTCGTCGACGTCGTCCTCAATGGCGATGACCTCAGGCTCTTCATCTTCAATAACGATGACCTCGGGCTCATCATCATCGTCCGGTTCGGCAACTCCATTGTTGACATCCATGCGGCGTTCACCACCGTCATTGATTTCAATGACGTCACCATCATAATAGTGATATTCAGCTAAATATACATCGTCAACCACGATCATCTCTTCTTCACTATCCGAAATCACGATTTCTTCAGCCATTTTTAATCTTTCTCACGCTATCTTGTCGATGTACAGTCAAAAGTGCACTCTCCGGAGGTTCGAGACTATAATGATGAAAACTGCTGCCCCAAATGCCCTTTTGGGGAAGTACATATTTTCGAATCCCTATAGGTTTTTTCTAGTATGGTGGGGGATGCCTTTCTGCTGTTCGATTTTTTTTTTAACATAGTTTTAGTACGAGAGATGGAGAGCGCTTTCACACTTGAACATAGGCGAAATACGACAAAAAAAACGTTGTGTCTTAAGAAGTTACGTAGAGGGCTAAGAAAAGGAGCATGAATTTATCCAGATGTTCTTTTTTTTTAACTATCTGGACGGAGGCTCATGTCCGAGACACTGTTATACACTGCAACGTTTCAACCACCTCGTCCGAAAGTCTCAAATTTTACGACTCTTTCTTTTCTTACGTCGAGCGCCAGGGACCGTCATACCCTATCGCTTCGCATGTGCAATTCGAGCCTCATCATTCCATAGGTCCACACTTGAAAACCCATAAAATTTTACGACAGCGTGCGACGAAGACAGTGATCCGGGGGGAAAATGCATTTCCATATTACAGGGCTTTAGTTTTTCATCTCTGAATGATAATATATACAGAGAGTGCAACGTTAAACCTTGATGCCGAAACTTGAGATCATGCAGGTCTGGACAAGTTAGCCCCATGGTTAAGAATTTTTTCTTCGTAAACACCACTCTCCGAGCTATTAGAATTTTTTTATTGCTCCGCTATTCAGAGCATATATGATAACGGGGTGTTTATTTTGAAAAACTATAAACTTTCGGAGATCTATGGATAAAGACCTTTTTTTACGCTTCAACCGCGGACCACTTGAGCGCCGATGGAGAGCCCATGAATTTTTTTTTCACTACACGCATCTCGACTGAGATGCTCTTTTATTTTTCCAGGCAATCCAATGCGATATTAGAAATTCTCGTGGGTTGGTGATATTTTCCGAGATGGTAGGGAAAGACGAAAAATGTCTAAAGGGGAAAACCATTTTTAATGATCTGCTGCGCTCAAAAGTGTTCACACTTTGAATCGAGCAGTCAGTTAGTGAACATCATCTCTTTTGGGAAGCCTCGTTTCATCAAATATGGAGGGCAACGCGGAGAAGTCCGAACAAATCTTGCACGACCAAGCCGCGCTCCTAAGTTCATTCGAAGATTTTGCTGTGTGGGAACAACGGTGCGTTGAGTTTATCGAAGAATTGGAAAAGCAAAGCCGGATTAAGCGCCCGCGACTATCAATTGGACTTCAACAGTCATTGATAGCCCAAATAGCGCGGCTGGAAGGGTTCAGGAATTCTGTGCGTAATCATTTTATACACACGGGTGCAGGACATGGTCATCATGGGCTAATCTGGCGAGAGATTGACACATCCTTCAATAGTCGAATATTGACTGGTTCCGTAATAAATCGCAACCACATCGAACCACGGCAATTTCTCAACGATGCTCGCGACCTAGTGCTTCAACATATGCAAAATATCATCGACAAGCACAACAGTATTAAAATCAATACAGTGTTTAATGGTGAATTCGCGAGTGGAGACAAACATGCTAATAAAAGTGTCAACACGCGAAACTGTGAACTCTTTAACACAAGCGATTTGAATGAGTGGTATGAACAGCGTGTTACTGAGCCCACTTTAACCTTACTCGACGAATTTCAAGAACGAGATAGTGGCTGGGCTTTGCGGAAAATACTTAACCTCACGATAAATGTAAATAAGTATAACCCGATGCGTGCCGGGTGCACTATATCACTGCCGCAGGAAATAATGATGAAGAGAGCTGTGATCAACGTCAAATCCAACGATAACGCATGTTTCGCGTGGGCAGTTGTCGCTGCTCTATACCCAGCCGAACGAGACAGTGCCCGTCCGTCATCTTACCCACATTACTCAAGCGTACTGAATCTACAGGATATTGAATTCCCGGTTACCATACATCAAATAAAAAAATTTGAGCTGCAAAACAATTTATCCATCAACGTGTACACCACCACCGCCAAAAAGGACATCGTTCCAATACGCGTGACTCAAAATAAGAAGGAAAAGCACATCAATTTGCTGTACATGCAAGATACTGAGGACAACAATGTGGGGCACTTCGTATGGATCAAGAATCTGTCGAGACTCGTGACGAAGCAACTGAGCAAAAAGGGACATAAAAAATATATCTGTGATCGGTATGTAGTTACCATAATATATATATATATATATATAGGTAATAATTATATATGCTAGACGAATTAAACAAAAACAATCTTTTTTTTTTGCAGGTGTTTGCACTACTTTGGTTCCGAGGAAAAATTGCAATCGCACGAGGTCGATTGTGGAGCGATAAACGACTGCGCGATCCGACTACCGAATGACACCAACAAGTGGCTCCAGTTCAGCAACTTTAGCCGGAAAGAGCGACATCCTTTCATCGTTTATGCTGATTTGAAGTGTGTGCTGGCAAAGACCGATGAGAAGACCCAAGCAAATGATATTTATCAACACCACGAAGTGTTTAGTATTGGATATTATGTGCGTTGTTCGTATGACGATTCATTATCTTCATATCACTCGCGTCGCAGTGCTGATTGTGTCTCATGGTTTGTCGAAGAAATGAAAAATCTAGCATTGCGCATAAAAGAAATTTTCTGCGACAATGTCCCAATGATTTATCTGACCCCGAGCGAGTGGACAAGTTTTCGCAAAGCGACCCAATGTCATATATGCAGGAAACCATTCGCGCAAGACGATATACGCGTTCGAGATCATTGCCATCTGACTGGACGCTATAGAGGCCCTGCCCATTCTAATTGCAATTTAAACTACAAACAGTCATTCTTCATTCCAGTAGTTTTTCACAATTTATCGGGTTACGATGCACATTTTATCATCAAGGAAGTAGCCACAGCGTTCGGAGGAAAGACCGATGTGCTTCCAATCACAAAAGAGAAATACATCTCCTTCACGAAGCACATTCAAATCACAGACGATTCTAAACAGAAAATCCAATTGCGCTTCATCGATTCATACAAATTCCTCAATACCAGTCTCGACAAATTAGCCTCATTTTTGACCGAGGACAAACTCAAAATTTTACGCATGCAATTTTCAACTCTATCGACGGACAATTTCAATTTGCTGACGCGAAAAGGGGTCTTCCCTCATGAGTATATTGACAACGTGAGCAGGTTGGACGACACTTGCTTACCACCACGTGACGCATTTTATAGTTACCTGACAGATGCTACAGTATCCGAGAGCGAGTACGCACATGCGGAGAACGTTTGGGAGCGGTTCTCCATTCGAACGCTGGGTGACTATAGCGATTTGTACTTGAAGACAGATGTCTTGCTATTAGCTGATATTTTCGAAAACTTTCGGAATACGTGCATTGAGAGCTATGGCCTAGATCCCGCGTATTATTACACATTGCCGGGGTATACCTGGGATGCAATGTTAAAACACTCGAATGTCAAGTTTGAATTGCTAACTGACATCGCCATGGTTTTATTCGTTGAGCGGGGTATACGCGGTGGTCTCAGTCAATGCTCTAACCGATATGCACACGCTAATAATAAGTACATGGAGTCGTTTGATCCATCGAAAGCATCATCATACTTGATGTATTTTGACGTCAACAATTTGTATGGATGGGCAATGTGTCAACCCTTGCCATATGCAGATTTTCGATGGGTCAACGACGTGTCCAAGTTTGATCCATTATCCATCGCGCTAGATTCACCTACAGGCTACATCCTTGAGGTCGACTTGGAATATCCCCAATCTCTACATGATGCGCACAAAGACCTACCGTTTTGCCCAATACACGAAAAACCACCGGGTAAGCAGCAGGAAAAGCTGCTAGCAACCGTCTGCGATAAAAAACGCTACATCATACACTACAGCAATTTACAACAATGTTTACGTCATGGACTTTGCCTCACGAAAATCCATAGGGTATTACAATTCACACAATCCCCATGGCTACGTTCATATATCGAGTTAAATACTCAGTTTCGAACGCTGGCCAAAAACGATTTTGAAAAGAATTTATTCAAATTGATGAATAATGCGGTGTTTGGCAAAACGATGGAGAATGTGCGCAATCATGTAGATGTAAAGCTTCTGACAAAATGGGAGGGCAGGTATGGCGCGGAGGCAATGATTGCGAAGCCAAACTTCCACAGCCGAAGCGTTTTTGCCGAAAACCTCGTTGCCGTAGAATTGCGCAATCTCGAGGTGAAGTTCAACAAGCCGATATATGTGGGTATGTGCATACAAAACGTGCTTGTATGGATTTCATCACGAGTATATGGTACCATTGTATCGGAATAAATGTAAAGTGATGTATACCGATACAGATAGCCTCATATATGCCATTGAGAGCGAAGATGTATATGCAGACATGAAGTGCGACATTGAAAAATTTGATACGAGCGACTATTCAGCGAACAATAGGTATGATATGCCGCTTGTCAACAAGAAGGTACCCGGTCTCATGAAAGACGAATGCAATGGTGCAATTATGACCGAGTTCATTGGACTTCGATCGAAAATGTATGCGACACGTGTCGAGGGTAAGAAGGATACTAAAAAAGTTAAAGGTGTCAAGAGCAGTGTTGTGGCTAGGACAATCACGTTTGACGATTATGCCCAATGCTTGAAGGAAGACATTGAAATGATGCGTAGTCAAACGTGTATTCGATCGAAGTTGCACAAGGTCTACACCATTCGTGAGACAAAAATCGCTCTAAGTCCTCATGATGATAAGCGGTATATCATACCTGGGACCTCTGACACCCTACCATGGGGCCATTACAGAATACCGTCGTGAAAAGTGTTGTAATTTTTTTTCCACAACCTTGATGTAAAATTGTGTATATTTTTGTGAATATCGATGTATAAAACTCGTGAAAATTATGTATATATTTTGTTCACTCGATGTTAAAATTATGTTTGTTGTATATATTGTGCAAGAATAGATTTATTATTTTCCGTAAATAAAGAAGCGAACTTTTTATAATCACATGTGTTTATTCGCTCTATCCATCTCCTCACGTTCCACGAAAAAGGGCGACGGCGAGAAGGGGGGAAGCAAGCCTGCTGTGGAGTCGGAGGGATGCGGGGACGACCAGCAGGTCAAGAGTCATAAAACATACATATTTTTCCATTTTCTTTATTATCGACTACAAATCGGATTTGCTTATCCAACTATTGTGGCTCTTGTCGAAACCTAACCACTTTACAAACATTCTATTACCGCGGTCCTTCAATACCGCTTCAATGAGATAGATATCGGGGTGCTTGACCCTGAGAAGCTCTTGTTCGTAGAAACCACCGGCGATCGGTTCGTCTTTATGGTCCTTCAAGTGGTATGTCACGGGATGAGTTTTTTTCACACGATAGATTGTAAATATTTCCGTTGTCCAGTTTGGGGTGTAACCCTTTTCGAAAACAGTCTTAAATTTGCTGATTCTCACTTTATCACCAACGGTGAATTTCGGCGATCTTTTCATTGGAGGCTTATTGAAAATTTGCTGCAATTGCTTCTCATTTTCCGCGTTGACATTTCTCGGCTTCATCTTAATGGTGCGGTGTACAGAATCGTTGTACTCGGCAATTAGATTATCAAGAATATCGATCCACTTATAATTACCACGAAGACTAAATTGCATCCACATCTTATTTTTCAATGTACGATTGAAACGCTCGCAAATGGATGCCTTCAAGTTGCTATATGTTGAATACATGTGAATATTGTACTTTTTCATGATGGCCTTAAAGTCACAATTGTAAAATTCTTTTCCCCGATCAACGTGTAAGTTCTGTGGTATGCGTCCCTTAACGAGGATCGACTTCATTGCTGCTGCTGCATCTTTACCACTCTTACTCAGCATTGGCACGGCCCAGGCGAACTTTGAGAAGGTGTCGATGACGGTGAGGAGAAATTTGTGTTTGGAGTTGTGACGCGCGTATGATGACATATCGACGAGATCAGCTTGCCAGGTCTCGTCCAAGCCACGGATGTCCACATGTCGACGCGGATAGTTTCGTCGAGCAGGCTTATGTAGCTCCAGCACGAGAGCGCCCCTTTTTTCGTTCATTTTCCAGTCCACTCAGTCGTGCGTCCAATTCAACAATGACTTTTGAATTACGAATCACTAAATCTTGTAGAGTTTTGACATCGGTCTGGAGTGTCCTCGCAATGTCTCTTATCGTAGCTTCAAATCCGTTAACCAACAACTGACTACTCTCATTCATTTCTTTGCGTATGTTCTTAATGATAGTTCGAGATTTCTTTTGTAACGCACTTAGAGTGATGGCGTCATCTTCTGCTTCCGGATTTGCAATGTTACACAATCGTTTCTGCCCCAAGTCATAATGACCATCTGCGGTAATTCTAAAGCCAATCCCTGGTCGACCTGGAGGACCTTGCTTACTGTGGAGTACACTCCTACTTGAATGACGTCCAAACACATCGACACTCATGATGAGAATGCGTAAATTCTCCGATATCGAGTTAATAAATGATTTCAGCTTCACGCAATTCCTCGATAATCGATATAATTTCATTCGCATGTGATGAATTTCCGGCTGCTTGGGATGCCAGAAGCAAGCGAAGACGATCCACTAGCTCGTTTGGATTGTCCCCATAAATATAGTCCAATTGGGTGTTTTTTCTAGCTAGCTTATACTTTGGCATACCCTGTCCCACATGATGATTGACAATATTTGCGATATATGTGTTAAATTTATGGCTGGTGTTTCGTCGTATAGCCTCACTAGGCTTATAAAATTTTTTGTGAGCATTCGTCGAGATTACAATCTTTTCGTAGTTTTTCAAATCATCCGGTGTGACAGTTTCGACATTAGGCACTTTTTTAAACAACAGCTCCGTTAATCCAACAGTTTTCGCATAACTCACATCTCCCACACGAATATGTTCAGAGTCGAAAATTATCGGAGAATTGCCAATCATTAATTTGTTGTTAGCGAGATTGCGTACACCGTATAATACATCCAAGCTTGCCTTTCTATTTGTTTGTAATAGCAGGAGATATTCGCTGATCAGCTCATCGACATTTTGCGAGTCATCATCATCCTCATATATCAATTTAAACGAATCCTGTGTTTCACTCTTCAAGGAATCATGTGTCGCATTTTGATTTACCACACTATTTAACGCATCTTCTTTTTCTTCTTCAACATTATCACCCACTTTTTCATCCTTAATTTCCTCCTTCACCGCCACCACCTCACCGTTTTTATACGACACCAATTTCTCCAATGGCCCAACTATAGGCTTAAAGACATCCTGCATTCGCTGCTGATCGTTATCTTTCCCAATTTTCATCATTCGATGCTTCGTCTGATTGCATCGCTCGCCTTGGCAATTTCGCGCAATACATCCTTTTCACGCAACAATTGTTCGCTCTTCATGTTGTCACTACCACGGCATGCGCAATACTGTCTCTTCAACTACCAGCGATGAGTCATTTATCAATAGTGAGAAAATAATCAAAACCTTGTCTATATCGACCATCATTAATATCGCTATCCTTGTCAATCGTGATAAATGCATACTTGTCAGAATTCCAGCATTTCACGCACATGTTTTTAAAGCACGTATAAGTCATGTCCGTATTAACATGATCATTGTACACGTGTTTGAGATTCATATCATCCTGCTTGAAAAGCACCACGAAATTTGCATTATCCCTCACGAGATGTTTGGGAATACGAGTGTACGTCTGACAAAGATAAAAACTGTCAACAATCTCGTGTCGTCCCATGGAAAAGAAGGCCCGAACATTATCCTGCTTTTCGCATGCTATGTCATCAAAGATGAATATAGAGTTGGATCGTGCATCACTTGGTGCTATCACTTGTTCATGCGCCTCGAATGGATGATATTCAACTCCACTCACAGGTTCGAGTAGGTGTTCGAGCAACTTATACTTCGGCTGCTTGAGCGATTTGGAATACAAGTAAATATTCTCAAATCTCAAACCATTCGGATGGATGATAAGAGCGAGCAAAGCGTTGGTTTTCCCACAATTCGATGGACCGCAAAACAGCGCACGTATGCTATCCGGCAATAAATTCCCATGGCGTTTTTGTTTCTTTTTCCCTCCACGGTCTTCGACAAACTCGTCGAAATTTATCACGGGAAGTCCGCCTCCGATAGTTTGCTTCCTGGACGTCATCTCACACACGACTAATGGCGAAATCATATAAATAGGCTTCTTATAGGGATTATCCATCAGTCGCGTATTGTCTTTAGACATGATTGTGCATGGGAAGAGTGGTAAAGGGTTGGTCAACCGCCTAATCAACAAACTCCCCGTTGAACTACATTTGCCTGGATATCAGTATTGTGGACCAGGCACAAAGTTGGCCAAGCGCCTTGCTCGTGGCGATCCGGGCATTAATCCATTGGATACGGCTTGCAAACAATACGATATTGCATATTCGAAAAATCCGGATAATCTCGAGGCGAGACATTTGGCGGATAAAGTGTTGGCTGAACAGGCTAGGCAACGTATTACCGCGAGAGACGCTAGTATCGGTGAAAAAGCCAGTGCTTGGGGTGTGGCAAATATTATGAAGACAAAGAGAAAATTTGGCATGGGAATGAAGGCCCGCAAGGGTGGCGTTTGTTTGAAAAAGATAATTGGCGCTGCAAAGAAGACAATGATTCAAAGCAATGATCCGCATAAGATTATCAAATCAGCTCTAAAGGGCGCTCGTGCAGCGGTAAAGTTGCAAGGTGGTAAAGTGCGCACACCTCGGGTTCTACCTGTACCCCATAAAATTGGTGGTTTATTGCCCTTCCTCGTGCCCATTTTTGCGGGTCTTAGCGCTGCGGGTGCTTTGTCGGGTGGTGCGGCTAGTATAGTTAAAGCTGTAAATGCTGCTCAAGCAGCTAAGCGTGAATTGGATGAAAGTAAGCGTCATAATCGAACAATTGAAGCAATTGCATTAGGTCGGGGTCTACATCTGAAACCATATAAGCAGGGATTGGGCCTTCATATTAAGCCAAAAAACTAGAAGTAACGCTACCACACCAACCCCTCACCGACCGCGACCTACTCAACTACGCAAAAATCCTAAAGATTCCACATTTTCGTGGAGTTTACATGCGCGATACATTGCCAGCGAGCGGACCTCTCAAATGTGAAGCAGGAATTGTAAATTTGGATGAAAATGTCGGTCCTGGAACACACTGGGTCGCTTACAAAAAGACCGGATCGAAAGTCATGTACTTTGATAGTTTCGGCAATCTTCCACCACCATCCGAGCTCATGAGATATTTCCGTGTCGGTAGCGTTCATTATAATTATACTAGATATCAGGAATATGATACGATTGAATGTGGACATTTGTGTCTCAAGTTTCTTTGTCGGCAGCTGCAGCACAAAGACAAATATACACTATATATAGGGGGGAAATGATGTTGGGGAATTCAGTTGTTAATTTACCAGCATCATGGACGAAAGTTTAACATTGACCATATCTGGCTCATCGTCCATACTCGAGGCGCAATACTTTCCCCCCATCGAACTCTCGCCACACAAAAATTATACTCTCGGTCTCGTGGAATTGTTAACCTTCAACTCTATTCCCAATATCGACGTTGACCATGATAAACTTTACGTGGGAGATGAGGTGTTAACGATACCTACGGGCAGTTATGAAATAGAGGATATTGAGACGTTTGTACAAGCAGAGCTCGCGCGTAAAAACATCAGCATCAGCATTAAACCCAACAATAACACGCTACGCAGTGAGATTGAATGTGATCATGATATCAATTTTGAGCCAAAAGATTCTATTGGTCATCTACTAGGCTTCACCGCACGCAAATTAGAAGCCAATAAAAGACACGAATCCGATCTTCCAGTAGCCATTCTCAAAGTGAACGCCCTACGCGTTGAGTGCAACATTACCGCTGGCGCCTATATTAACGGACAAAAAGTACACACAATTCATGAATTTTTTCCATCTGTGCCACCGGGCTATAAGATCATTGAAGTTCCCTCCCACGTAATTTATCTGCCAATCACGAGCCGAACGATTGACACGATACAGCTTCGCATAGTGGATCAAGACGGTGATTTGGTAAATTTCCGCGGTGAAGTAATCACCATACGCCTGCATATAAAGTCTTGATGGGTATTGTTTTCAACAGATCTTCCAATAACAATAAACGGTCATGGATAAAAACAATCAGTCGTCGGCCAGCGCCCAAAGTGCTAACACCTCAAAACGTGCTACTCTTGAAGAGTTTGGGTCTCAAAGTGCGTGGCGAAAGCGTGTAAAAAATTATTTAGTCTGTGCTCTGTGCATCTGTTGCGTGAAATGGAAGAAGAAATCGTAAACATTCAGACACCCGTGGTCTTTGATGAATCCATCATCCATTGTGAGATTCACGCTCATCAGCCATATGCATCTTCAACCTTCAATAACAGCGATGAAATCCGTATTGCCATCCAACATCAAGACCTCTCCATCCTGCCAAGCAAGAGTTCCCTACACATATGTGGAAAATTATCCAAGCGAGATGGGACGCCAACCACTGCTACAAGTCTCGTCAACAATGCCATTTGTCATTTGTTTGAGGAAGTGCGATATGAATTGAATGCCATAGAAATCGATCGTAATAAGAATGTCGGCATTACGAGTGTAATTAAGGGATATTCATCTCTCTCACCGGCCAAAAGTTCTATGCTCGAGAACACTGGATGGCTCGATGTCGAAGAGACAAAGCAAATTGTAGATGTATCGGGAAACTTTGATGTCTGTATACCGCTCAACATGCTCCTTGGATTTGCCGAGGATTATCGAAAGATCGTCGTAAATGCCAAGCACGAGCTGATTCTCACAAGATCAAAGACCGATGACAATGCCATTGTACAAACAGCGCCCGAAGACTACAAACTCGTATTGCATAAAATAGAATGGCTCGTACCGTATGTCACCGTCTCAGATCAGCGAAAAATTCAACTGTTAAAGTTTCTCGCCAAAGACGCACCAATTTCCATGAGTTTTCGTACATGGGAACTGTATGAATATCCATTGCTGCCTGCCACCTCCAAGCACGTGTGGTCTGTGAAAACTTCGAATCAGCTGGAGAAGCCACGATATGTCATACTCGCGCTGCAGACGGGGCGAAAAAATAAGAAAGCACAGAATGCGAGCCACTTTGATCATTGTAACCTGAGCGACGTCAAACTATACCTCAACTCGCAATGTTATCCATATGGAAATTTGAATTTGAACATTGATCAAAATCAATATGCTCTTCTCTACGAGATGTATGCAAACTTTCAACCGACCTATTACAACAAAGAGGCTGAACCATGGCTGAGTAGGATGGCATTTTTAGAAAAAGCCCCCCTCGTTGTCATTGACTGCTCAAAACAAAACGATTCGCTCAAGTCCGGTCCTGTTGATGTGCGCCTTGAGTTTGAATTGAAAAACAATATTCCACCGCAAACTTCAGCGTACTGCATGATCCTCCATGATCGTATTGTCGAGTACAATCCAATCAGTGGTGGGGTTAAAAAATTGGTATAAAATCATGCCAATGATCCGCGCCCACTTCAGTCAACATGGAGCTTATCGTCGACGTGCAAGGGTTCAAGAGACCCGTCAACGAATTTGTCCTAAAGGAGATGTCCATCGTCAAACTCCATGAGAAGAACGCTGAACCGCTGACATTCTTCTTCGATGCACCATTCGCCTGGGACGCTTTACCGGCCAAGTACAAAATGACAAACAAGTGGCTGGAACGCAATTATCATGGAATACGATGGGAATACAGCGGCATACCATACGAGGCAGCTAGAATGACAATTCGAGGAATCTTGGAAGGAGCTCCTACGATCTATGTCAAAGGATTCGAGAAGTGCTCGTGGCTATCGAGATTCACGGATTCAGCAACAAAAGTCATCGATCTGGAGACTCTGGACTGTCCATCGCTGCAGAAGTTGCCGAAAATCACAAACTCCCAATGCCCGCACCATTCCTTCAACACGAAATACAACTGCGCCCATGTGAATGTAAAATCGCTGAAAAGCTGGCTCTCTGTGTACGAAGCGTGAGCGAGGGATTTTTTTTTAATGAATGAAAACATTTTGAACAAATATCGTTCTCCATTTATTTCCTATATCTACGGCGAATACAGTTTGACGACAATTTTTTTTTTTTTTTTTACATTATATTCGATGAAAAAGTTTTTTGTACATTTTTACATAGCACCAAGCGTTGGAAACTCTACAATGATGACTGTGATGCAAACAGTCGTTGCACTCTACGATGGTGACGATGCCAGCTGCCGCTGAACTCGTTGTTTCCACCGGGCCTTCACGAGCGTTCTTTTCCACCATACTCAGACTCGAGCGTCGAAAACTCTACGATGATGATGACTGTGATGCAAACAGTCCTTGCACTCTACGATGGTGATGATGCTGGCTGCTGTTAAACTCGTTGTTTCCACCGGGCCTTCACGAGCGTTCTTTTCCACCATACTCAGACTCGATGGAACTCGACGCTGTTGTATTTTCCACCAATGTACTTCATGTAGAGTTGACCATTGCGCGCCAGTTGCAGCATACTCTCAAACATTTTCAGATCTTGATCGAAGGCCTTTACCAGCCGCGCTGGCAAGAAGACGGCAAACTCATTTGCAACGTCCACGATGTAGCGTTTTCCAAACTTGGTCTGTACAGCTCTCATGTCCGTGATTTGATGATCCGAATGGACGTGGAGTTCTGACAGCTTCTTCGTTGGGAGGAATTCCGCCATCAGGCTTTCAAAGTTCTTTTCGGAGAAGTTGATGGCGCGGTGGAATAGTGCAGTCTGAGCTTGGTCCACGAAATCATAAGCTCCCTCGTAACCCCCCACTCTGATTTTGAAAACTTCTCCCCACTTATCCAATCATAGGCATGTGTAACAGGTTCAAACACGTTCGAAGAACCCCGCACGTAGAGAATTTCCCCCCTCGCAACACTTTTCACAGTCCCGACGTTGGGGTGGGGGACCATCAATGTGATCCTTCATCTGTGGCGTATTATAATGCTCCATGCATGGAAGATACGATATCACTTCACTATCGTTCCGATGATGCTCCGGCAAACGATCCCACAGTAAACCAGTAAAGTTACCCCAATACTTTAAGAGCAAGACCTTTGGAACCTGTTCGAGCTCGTTTTTGGTCAAGTCCAGGGGGTGCTTGGCCGGATGCACTGCGTACATACTTGCACATGTGAACATCTTGACGGAATCTTGTGGAATGAAACCTCGACGGGTTGTAGCTTGTTTTGGAATAACGCTGCAGCTGCATGAAATGAATAAAACATTTTATGGGCTTTGAAGAGCCATCCTTCATATGGGAACTATCGTTATCTCACTCTCGAAAATTTTCCTAGCCATAAATGGGAGTTTCCCACACACACACACACACACACACACACACACACACACACACACACACACACACACACACACACACACACACACACACACACACACACACACACACGCACGCACGCACGCACGCACGCACGCACGCACGCACGCACGCACACACACACACACACACACAATTAAAAATAAAAAGTGATTGTTATAATAACAAAAAGTGTATGTTTCATTAACCCCTCTCCCTTCTCCCCCTCGCCCGCGGGTCCAGCTATCGCGTGGAAGACATCGTCACCAAAAACTAGCCTCCCCACTCTCTAACACCCCTCCCCCCTTTCCCTCCGCCACAACCCCGCACTCGGCTGCCGCATGCAGGATCCCCCCCCTCCCCCCCGCCCGCCACCAAGCATACAGCGGCTTCCCCGCGCTCGACTCCCCCGCCCCGCTCCCCCCTGAGATCCCTGCGTTAGAATCGGCCTAGTTCCTCTACTATTACATAATACCTGGCTATTACATAATACGTTTTCTTAAAGCTAAGGGTACATAGGAACATTCCACCAAAAACAAGGCCGCTGCATATCCTGCAGTTCCAAGCCTCCGGTCATGCTGACCGGAGGCTTGGAACTTCGTGAAAATTGAGATCCCAAAATTTTAATGCGGAGTCTAATTTCTTGATTTTCGACAAACGATCAGGAAAGTTCTCCAATTACCTCTATAATATTCCCGTCCAAGGGGAAGTGAGCGGACATGGCAGCGATCGGAATTTTTATTTTTTCAGTTTTGATAAATTATAGAATGTTAATTGCAAAAAATTAATGATCAGCAAAAATTAATGTTTAGCAATTACGCGGGACGAACAAAAAAAAACTCGACTTTTGGACACCGCATTTAAGGGGCCAAATTAAGATAAATACGGCATTCGCTTTTTTCCTAGTCACGGGTTCAACGAGTTCGTGGAAATATGAGATATAAACAATCTACTCTTTCCAGGTGCGACTTAAGTTTACCCCGACTCCAGAACGTCATTTAAGGTGTCATATTGAGGAGGGCTATGTGTGCTAAATTTGTCTTATCTCATTCAAATTGAATGCAGTGCATCCATCGACTCTCGGTGCGGGATGCACTCTGCACAGATTTTGACTTAGAAAAACATGACATGAGGGGTTCAATGCGATGGCAGATAAATGATAATCTTATATAAAATCTCCTTGAGGAATTTAAGAAAATGGACTCAATCTTCTAATGCTACACATTAATTCGGCCGTACCGCGCTGATCGAAAGCCACATTTTAAGGGGTGATTTGAAGCGTAGGCCCGGCATTGTATCCGAGTTTAATAGAGGCATTTCGTAAAAATCGAGAAAGCCAACCTTGTGTGCGAGAAAGCGATTTCGCTGTGATGCTTCATTTAAAGGGTCATACTCGATTTCATCTTATTTCCGGTCAGAGCGAATGGATCACTTGATCGGTGCTCGAAGATACAAGTTTAATCATAGAATCATTTTTTACGCGACAAAGACGAAATGGACGTCTGGCTTGATTTTTCGGCATGAGCTGTAACTCTCTTCGAACATACTCATCATTGATTTGATTGATTTCGCTTTATTTTGAGGTAATAAACCTCGAGACGAATGAGGTACGTTACTGAAGAGGAGCCTGAGTCGGTATCCGCTGACATCAAGTGAATAAAGACGAAAACGATGCTCTGAACGGTTTTCGCATATTTTGTCAGATATTGCCAAGATCATTCGGCCATATTCGTTTTCGATTTCATCTTATTTCCGGTCAGAGCGAATGGATCATTTGATCGGTGCTCGAAGATACAGGTTTAATCATAGAATCATTCTTTACGCGACAAAGACGACATCAACGTCCGGCTTGATTTATCGGCATGAGTTGTAACCCTCTTCGAACATAGTCATCATTGAATTGATCGATTTCGCTTTATTTTGAAGTAATAAGCCCCGAGACGTGTGAGGTATGTTACTGAAAAGGAGCCTGAGTCATTATCCGCTAACATCAAGCGAATAAAGATGAAATCGATGGTCCGAATGGTTTTCACATATTCTGTCAGACATTACTGAGATCATTCACCCAAATTCGTTTTCGATTTCATCTTATTTCCGGTCAGAGCTAATGGATCATTTGATCGTTGCTCGAAGATACAAGTTTAATAAAAGAATCATTCTTTTCGCGACAAAGACAGAATCGATGTCCGGCTTGATTTTTCGGCATGAGTTGTAACTCTCTTCGAACATACTCATAACTGAAATTATCGATTTTGCTTTATTTTGAGATAATAAGCCCCGAGACGTGTGAGGTACGTTACTGAAAACGGGCCTCAGTCATTATCCGCTAACATCCAGTGAATAAATATGAAATCGATGCTCCGAACAGATTTCGCATGTTCTGTCAGCCATTGCTCAGATCATTCACCTAAATTCGTTTTCGATTTCATCTTACTTCCGGTCAGAGCTAATGGATGATTTGACGGGCGCTCAAGGATACAAGTTTAATAATAGGATCATTATTTACGCGACAAAGACGAAATCGACGTCCGGCTTGATTTTTCGGCATGAGTGGTAACTCTCTTCGAGCATACGCATAATTGCATTTATCGATTTCATTTTATTTTGAGGTAATAAGCCTCGAGACGTATGAGGTGCGTTAATGAAAGGGAGCCTGGGTTATTATCCGCTGGCACCAAGATAATAAAGATGAAAACGATGTTCCGAACGGTTTTTGCATATTCTATCAGATATTGCTAAGATCATTCGCCCAAATTCGTTTTCGCTTTCATCTTCCTTCCGGTCAGAGCGAATGGATCACTTGACCGGTGCTCGAAGGTACAAGTTTAATCATAGAATCATTCTTTACGCGACAAAGACGAAATCGACGTCCGGCTTGATATTTCGGGATGAGTTGTAACTCTCTTCGAGCATACTCATAATTGAATTTATAGATTTCCCTTTATTTTGAGATAATCTTACGATAAGCCCCGAGACGTGTGAGGTACGTTACTGAAAACGGGCCTCAGTCATTATCCGCTTACATCCAGCGAATAAAGATGAAATCGATGCACTTTTCGCATATTCTGTCAGCCAATGCTCAGATCATTCGACTAAATTCGTTTTCGATTTCATGTTACTTCTGGTTAGAGCTAATGGATGATTTGACCGGCGCTCAAAGATACAAGTTTAATAATAGGGTAATTCTTTACGTGACAAAGACGAAATGGACGTCCGGCTTGATTTTTCGACATGAGTTGTTGCCTCTTCGAACATACTCATCATTGAATTTATCGATTTCATTTTTTTCTACATCGAGCACCGATCAAATGATCCATTCGCTCTGAACGGGAATAAGATGAAATCGATAACGTACCTCAATGTACCTCACGCTAATTACCTCAAAATAAAGCGAAATCAATCATTTCAATGATGAGTATGTTCGAAGAGAGTTACAGCTCATGCCGAAAGATCAGGCCAGACGTCGAATTCGTCGTCGTCGCGGAAATAATGATTCTATGATTAAACTTGTATCTTCGAGCACTGGTCAAGTGACCCATTCGCTCTGACCGGAAATACGATGGAATCGAAAAAGAATTTGCGCGAATGATCGTAGCAATGGCTGATAGCATATGCAAAAACCGTTCGGAGGATCGATGTCATCTTCATTCTCTTGGTGTTAGCGGATAATGACTCAAGCTTGTTTTCAGTAACGTACCTTACACGTCTCGGGGCTAATTATCTCAAAATAAAGCGAAATCGATCAATTCAATACTGATTATGTTCGAAGAGAGTTATAACCTATGCCGAAAACTCAAACCGGACGTCGATTTCGTCTTTGTCGCATAAATAATGATTCTATGATTAAACTTGTATCTTCGAGCACCGTTCAAGTGATCCATTCGCTCTGACCAGAAGTGAGATGAAATCGAAAACGGATTTGAGCGAATGCTCTTAGCAACATCTGATAGAATATGTGAAAACCGTTCGGAGCATTGATTTCATCTTTATTATCTTGGTGTCAGCGGATAATGACTCAGGCTCCGTTTCATTAACGCACCTCACACGTCTCGAGGATTATTACCTTAAAATAAAATGAAATTGATAAGTTCAATGATGAGTATGTTCGAAGAGGGTTACAACTCATGCCGACCAATCAAGCCAGACGTCGTTTTCGTCTGTGTCGCGTAAATAATGGTCCTATTATTCAACTTGTATCTTTAAGCGCCGGTCATACCATCCATTAGCTCTGATATAAAATGAAATAAAAAATGAATTTGGGCGAATAATTTTAGCAATATCTGACAGAATATGCGAAAACCGTTCGGAGCATCGATTTCGTCTTCAGTCGCTTGATGTTAGCGGATAATGACTCAGGCTCCTTTTCCGTGACGTACCTCACACGTCTCGGGGCGTATTACCTCAAAATAAAGCAGAGTCGATAAATTTAATGATAAGTATGTTCGAAGAGAGTTACACCTCATGCCGAAAAATCAAGCCAGACGTTGATTTCGTCTTTATCGCAAAAATAATGATTCTATTATTAGACTTGTATTTTTGAGCAACGGTCAAATGATCCATTACCTCTGACCGGAAATAAGATGAAATCGAAAACGAATTTGGGCGAATAATCTTAGAAATGTCTGACAGAATATGCGAGAACCATTCGGAGTATCGATTTCATCTTTATTCGCTTGATGTTAGCGGATAACGACTCAGGCTCCTTTTTAGTAACACACCTCACACGTCTTGGAGCTTATTACTTCAAAATAAAGCGAAATTGACCACTTCAATAATGAATATGTTCGAAGAGGGTTACAGCTCATGTCGAAATATCAAGCCGGACGTCGATTTCGTCTTTGTCATGTAAAGAATGATTCTGTAATTAAACTTGTATCTTCGAGCACCGATCAAATGATCCATTCGCTCTGACCGGAAACAAGATGAAATTAAAAACGAATTTCGCCGAATGATCTTGGCAATATCTGTCAGAATATGCGAAAACCATTCAGAGCATCGTTTTCGTCTTTATTCGATTGATGTTAGCGGATAACGTCGGATAACGTCTCAAGGTCCTTTTCAGTAACGTACCTCACACGTCTCGGGGGTCATCACCGGAAAATTACGCGAAATCGATAAAATCAATTATGTGTATGTTCGATGTGCGTTACAGCTCATGCCGCAAAATCAAGCCAGACGTCACTTTCGTCTTTGTCGCGTAAAGAATGACACTATGATTCAACTTGTATCTTCGCACAAAAGAGGAAAATTTCGCACACAGAGGAAAATTTACAAATAGGAATTTTTTGTCATTTTCCTTACAGCTTCACATCGAATACTTAACTTCTTAACTTACCCTTCCTTGACACACTTACATTTGGCCAGGACTTTGACACACTGGGTCATTTTGACCCGGATAGTACTTCATCCACCTGCCCTCAATAACCCATCGGTCGGTTCTTATTGAAACACATTCGGGATATACTTTAAACATTTCTTAATACGTCTGCAAAATTAAAATTCGGAAAATGTAGAATTGAATTACTGTAAAAAATGATGGAAAACTTTCGTTTATGGAAAAGTGAGCATTTTATTTTAAATCTGTCCTCGTCAACATTATCCAGTGTGTCAAGGAAGGTTTAACAAATCTCGAGAAAAAAAGGTTTTTTCTCCGAGACGAAAAAAAATGCCGCATTTGAAAGCTATTTCTATTTGAAAAGAGTTTCAACATGTGCAGCTGTTTTTCCAGTTATACCGCAAGCGTATGACCGTTTACAGTGCTCTTCCATGGACATGAGTTTCATTAAAATCGAAGGCGGGCACCAAAGCGACGTACGTTATTAGAATCGACGAGAGGGAATGAATGGAAAAACAAAAGTATACGCAAAGATGAAAGAGGACGAGAGAGAAGATAGATATTTATTAATGAGCGATAGGCGATTGGAGACGCTCATTAAATTAAAGAGAGCGAAAGTGCGACAAATAGGGATCGACGACATCCGAAAAAAACAAGTCACGCTCAGACGCGCGGCTCGCCTCACGATCTAAACTTGCATACCCTAGATGATAGAAAATAATAGCAGACAATACGCGAAACGTCAAATTGGCCGGGCAAGCAAGACCGATGCCTATCTAGCTTGCCGTCCCCTGCTACGTTTCTCGCGCTCAGACCGCACCCTCGAGTGGCGTCGTCGTCAACGGCAGACTGCAACCCTACAACAATCCTTCGAGTACTAAAATTGGAATTGCTCCCATTCAAAAACTATTTGACAGAGATAAAAAAGCCTTGACATTTATACTCGTGGTACCCCGCTGAACCCGCCAATTCCGGGTGTACAGGTTATTATAAATCACCCTGTGTATATATATATGTGTATATATATATATATATATATATATATATATATATATATATTGTGTATCTTCCCGAGCTTTTTCTCTTAACCATGCACGCCAAGGCGTTGCACAACATTTCCAGTGTACTTAGGTGGTAAATACGTTGTATTTTTATATAATGGTAATACCAATTTTTTTGTTATAATAGTATTGTGATTTTCCAAATAAAAATGAAATATTTAGGAAAATATTAGTTCTAAGGTTTAACAATTTTGTTTACGTGTTTAGTAAACTTGCTTGGCTATTTTATGAAAAGTTATTTAATTTTTTTGTACATTTTAATTGAAAAATATAATAAAAGAATTCGTTGAATAAAGTTTAAAAAAATTCAAGATAAATCAGAATTGTGTATATTGTCAAACAAGTTATAATGTTTTCGGGGGGCATTTTGTTACTTGGCGTTTTTTTACTTGCTCATAACCTTCACGAAAGATTCTCTCGAAAACTCTAACAGGTACAAGAATTCCACAAGGACGTTCTCGTTCGTAATTTAAAAAAAACTGTTTGAGAATGACTCGAAACAACTTCTACTCACATTCCGAGTTGACGCATATAAATTTGCAAAGTCAAGAGGTATGTTTAAGGTGGCCATTACTGGGCCGACCACCGATCCAATGTATTTCGTTTTTAATTTTTGTTTCACAAACAAAACTCCAATATGATTTTCGTTAGTGTGCTTCCCAGAAAAGAAAGAATAATAAAATAACACCAATAACGCTTTTTTTCTCCAAAGTATGACGTTTTACTTGTGTCTGCGCTTTACCAAATTTGTATACATTTGGTCTTGTTCGAAAATGTTCATTACCTACGACGGAATTTTCACTGAGTTATCGATTGGTCTGTATTGAACAACAGAACTAATAATTACTAAGATTGTGTGTCTCGTGTTCCTAAAGAAACGTGATTACCCCAAGAAACTCAATTATGGGAAGTTTCAGAATCCACCCACAATTCACATACGGTCTCGAAGTCATATTCTGTTTCCTCAGTGGGAAAAGTATTACTACAAGCCTAACTCTTAGCTTTCCAGCTTACTCTCCACTTACTTGCTAATGCGAGGGGGCTGACGACGAACCAAAATAGATCACACTCACTACTCTTACACCGTGCCTTGGTCCTTTTCAATGAAATTCCTTACTTCGGCATTATTCCACAACATTCTGGTCTATCGTGTCACTGTTATCGTTTTTTTCGCATCTACCCACGAAAATCAGCCAATGATGCCGGAAAGAAAACTCTCGAATTATCCCAGTAAGACCTTTCAAATTTGTGCAAAATAAAATGATTGTGGTTTCGCTCGCACTGTGTTTGCAACTTCATTTTTTTGTTGTTGTATGCATCAGCCTCACGTACTTACACCAAAATTCTCCACGCTGGATGTACAGTACAGCGTTGCGTGAATTTCGTTTTTGTCCATATTTCCATATTCCGTATTTTCATTCTTCCATTTCCATATTCCATTTTCCATATTTCCATTTTCGTCGCTTCGGACAGTTTTTTCCACTTTATTTTATATCTTTATAGACACCTTTATCGATATTTTCCAGGAATGAAATGATATATGATTTTATAGGAGTCCGTAAAGATAGCGGAAATAGAACAGGCACTACATTTCTTGACTGTCCAGAACAAATCAGAAAAAGGCATTAGAAAGTTTCTGAAATTAGTAACAAAATCTGCAAATGCGTTCAAAAGTTTCTTAACCGACAGTTATTGTATGATCTATAATAATGTTATTCTATAAACAAGCTATGAAAAAAATCAGACGTTGAACAATCGCAAAACAATGACCGTGTTATGTCCGAAGTCGTTTAGAAAAGATATATATTTCTAGAGTTAGAAGCGTCGAGCGGTAAACGCTTTACTCCGATTACAACCCTAACGAGTCAGGAGTGCTCTTGGGGATAATAATTATGTAGGAACGTTTGCTGTGAGACGTCGAGAGATCTTGTTTCTTTTATGGATTTAGGAAATTGGTAATAAAGGAACTTCAATGTCTTTAGTCACACAATAGTTTAATAAACACTCGATGAAATAATAATTCGGTATATTCCAATTCAATTTATAATCTGATAAATACCTGACAATCTGACAATCTGACAATCAGGAGCGGTGTCGTCGCTTTACAATAACGTATTCTTGCTTTCGTTGAATATTTCTTTAAACACACACGCGTACTCTGACAATCTTCTAGAGATCTGGCCGCGGATTAACAATAATTTGCACTTGAAATATTTGGTCGTTTGACCCTTTTGATTATGAAACAATATAAATTGACTTTAATAATTACGCCGAATCACACTCTTCTACAGAAGACCCGGATTTCGGACAGCGTAACGACGCGTGAAAATTTTGATTGAGACTGAACACATTATAATATACGACCGATACTACTGTCGGATCACTCTTTTCTACGGAAGACCTGGATTACGAACAATGTATCGACATTAAAAACTTCGGCTATACTGCGCTCTTATCGTCGAGGCAAGGAGGTTTTATAATGGCGCGATGACTTTGCCAGAAGGGCTACTCTCTTAATTTGGGCACAGAGAAGAACTATTTTTTGTCTAATATCCGAGAGTTCGACCTCCTCGGAGAAGCAATAAAGGTTGGATATTTTGGATCTCTACCATGTCGCCTCGCCGATCTCTATCATAGGGCTTGAGGCTCCGGCCGGAAAACTTTTATTACAGCTCTCATGCAACGCGGGAAAAAATAGTGGAGCGGCTTGCTACACAAAAATACATGCATTAGGTATTGTGCTCAGTTAATAAATAAGGAAAGCGTATATCTTCACTATGGTCTGTGATGCTCCCGTCTATGGTATGTGAAAAGCAATACAATTGTGATAGGTATTTCGAACGCTTATATTTGTGGTTGCGTTGAAAAATGAAAATAGCTGACTCTATTTCTTCTCGCACGTGTTCAATTATGTGTGTGTTGGTCGAAAAGAAATCAGAGAATAACGTCGTACGTGACACCTCCCCACTTAGACTAGTAATCGTCCTCGGTAACTTAAAATTTATGCATATTAAATTATGGCTGTATTGGAATATGTATAAATGGTACAAGAATCATTGACTCTAAGTTTGAAATATGGGTTCAACATGTGGTTGTAAAATTCAGGGTCGTAAGGAGTAGAGTACTAAGTTTTTCAAAGGGCATGTGGATTATGAATGTCGTTCTGATAGCTTTTCTCCATAGACTCGTCATCCTTGGTGTGGGTGACAATATATTTCGTGCGTTTCGACATCTGACGAGGGTTTTGTTAATGAGTTCGGTTGTTGATCGATCGGTATTGGTTTTGTAAATTCCATCTGATGTGTATATATGTTTTCTGACAGTGCTCTCCTCATGGAAGATACATCTAGACATTGCGATTGTTCAGCAGATTACAAACCGAGGTTGTATGTAGCGGTCAGTGTTTCGACCAGGGACGGACATATATGTTGTAACGGTTCGCTTGCACAGGCAAGCATCCGTCACATATATGACGGAATTATGACACCAATCCCGACATAATAACGTGAGATGGCCAGTGGTCGAACTAACCGGCCATCCCACCGGTAGGGCAGGACGCTCGCTCCTAGCATACGGGGCGAGCCCGCGACACCACGCAAGAAGCTCCGCCCATCGCAAGGACCAGGACCACCGCTGACCCGCGGCAGTTCTCGCCCCTTGTCTAACATCTCGCGAGTCTCGCGCTACGATCACTCCCATCAGACAAGAATGCGCCTCAAGTGTCTCGTGACGCCTCTTCACACCTAATGTACGCCTGATATCGAAGTGAAGAACAATCTGAAATATCATTCCCCTCGAAATGTCTACAGTGTGCGAATGTCCTCAAAGTCGCCAGGACGGTCACCCCACTAACTGAACGTCTCCCAGCCAGGCGATCCCCTGCCTAGCACACGAGAATCGCTAGGGAAATGGAACTTCTCCTGCCGTCCCTGTGGCTATTTAAGGGCATGCACGACCACGAGAGGCACTCTTCGCCGATTACTCATCATTTAACGTGGAGTCAACTTGTCATCCGACATCTCGGATCACCGGATGGAGGCCTCGCGGCCAGACCCCTGGTCCCATCCCAGAATAATCTCAGCTTCGGGTAAGGTGCTCTATTTCCTTGGGAAGCCCCAGCATTGCGCTGGAAGTCTGACCTCGGAAATAGAGACAGCGTGGTGATTGCTAGTCAGGGAACTTTACATAATACCCGATCTATTGTCCTTAGGACAATTGATCGCCATTCTACACATCCCACGCACAATACTCGAAGTGTGCAGTCCGTGAAGTGCCGGTCGCATTTCGCTGCACGCGAGGGAAATTCCAACCAGCTTCACTGGTTTTTGGTCCTCCTTGCCTGGCACCAAGGAGGTCAGCCGTCCCTTCCGGACGGCCCCGCTATGCGCTCTCGAGGTTAGGAGAACTTCTCGTCCTCGAGCTCGCGCATTATTATAAACGCTAGCGTCCCTAGCGCGTGAGCGACACGGCGTGGCACCCGTGCGCTTCGTTGCACTTTAGCAACCAGTGCCAACTGGAATTATCGCCATAAAACCGATTCAGAGTAGACTCAACGGGCTATCGCATTCACATTACAGAAGCGAGCCCGAAACCGGCCATACGCGTATACGACGACGCTCGTGGACTGTACGAGTGCGAGCGAGACGGAGAGTGCGAGAGAGAGAGAGTGAGAGAGATCGCACCCACGGAACAGCTTGCGCACAGAGACCTCGCATGTACTCTTCCTATCCCTGTCGTTCCAACAAAGACAGCACTTCTCGCTGCCCGTTCCAGATTCCCGTAAACGTTGCTACTTACCGATTAAAACACTAATTCTCACCAAATTAACTCACCAACAATTTTATTTGTTCGTCCACCTAAAACTAACTCATACGACAATCCACCACATCAAATGCCAATGATGACGGATTGAGACAGGCGTCTTTGAGACCCTCAAACTACTGAGGCCTCTCCTAAAACCATTTCAAAATCCTTCCCATCATTCCCGGCTCATAACTGGTACATCGTCTTTCAGGAGGCTACGGGAACCCCGCAACATCCCACGGCAAATATTCGCCATATAACACTCGTTTTCCCGACGACCCGCGTGAACGACGGGCCGAAAACGAAATATAACTTTCGTGGAAAAACACGAAACGTTACAATGTATAAACGTGTGTATATATATATATTGTAACGAGAATAAATTGGACGCCCCCGCCCGTTGCGCGGAGTCCCTCCGGCTCGGGGCCGACACCGCGACCACGACGAGTTTCCATGGGGTCCCCTGAACGAGAATATTGCCGATTGTTAATCCCTCCCATCGTTTTTCTTTTCTTTATGTAATTTCGGCGGCCTCCCGCGAGCGAGAGAGAGAGAGGACGAGGTTTGGGAGACGGTCGCGCCATCGGAAGCGACTGCGGCGAGGGCGTCAAGCTGTGGCGGAGAGAGGGACACCGAACACCGGGCATAACGAAGCGTCGCGTGGATTGCGAACGCGCCCGAATTCATCCACGCAACAGAAGACGACGAACGCATACCCGCTCACCTCCCGCCCGTCTACTTATCCGTCGTAGGCCCACCGTCGCGTCCGATCGGGTCATGTAGCGAATCGTCCGCGCACGATCTGGCTCGGGATCGTTGAGAATAATTTATATTCGCGCGCGCTAGTCCCGTGGCGCGACACCGGAACACGCGCGCCCGCCCTCTATACGGGAGATCACGTGGCCCGCGTGCCGGAGAGAGCAGCTTCCTGCGAGGTGTCGAGCCGGACGGACGTGGACGATCAGAAATACGCGGTCCAGCCAAAATCTCCGGGTGAGCCAAGCCGCGCTTCTTCGTGTCAGCTCGGTGGCTGTAGACCGTAGATTCGATCCTCGATCTCGGTGCCGTCGCGGCCGCGGCCTTTTCGCGTTATTATGGGGAATTCCGGTGGGAGGGTCGTGCCAGCGCATCCCGCCGTGGGATTCGCGTCGTGGTCGCGCGCGGGAAGTCTCATTTTTCGCGTCGGGCAAATCCCCGAAAATTATCGTTGTCGCGTATTTGTGTGAGAGTGCGTATTGCGAGTGATTCCCGTCGACGATCCTCCGAATCCGCGGTTGGACCTGAGGTGGTTCAGAGACGCAAAATATTTGTTCGCGAAGGTAGGGAACCTCTCAGCGGAGAGTTAGCCTCCCGCCACTCAGCGGGACGCGAGCTCGAACCCGTGCGGAGTCCCGGCCGTTTGGCCCGGTATAGCGGGTGTCTCTGTCCCCTGTTGGATAATCCCGGTTCTGTCGCGGAGGACGGTCGTCGATTCGGGAATCGCGGGAGTAAGTGTGGCGGCCGGGAGAGTTGTTGTCGGGTTAACGAATTAATTCTAGCTCGGCCGGGTAACCGAGTAGCGGGGGCCCGGTGTTATTTGAAATCCTTAAGACCGTTAGGCGAGAGTGATGAGAGGCCGAGACGAGCTCGCGGTAAAGTGTAAGTGAGTGTAGGTCCCGGTCGCGCGTGCGTGTGTGAATATCCGTTCTAGTCTTTTGTCGCGTTGTCCCGTCTCGGGAATCGTTTAATTGTCGGGTGAATTGTGTTGTTAAAACTGAAATAGAGAATCGCAAGACGAATTTTGGATTCGAGTCGGGTTTTACCATTTTCTTTTCTCCCGTGACAGTGTTCGAGTAACGCGCCCCCCCCCCCCCCTCTACCATTTTCCCAGGGCTGCGGCAAAGCCGGGTATTCCCGTTCTCCCTCCCTCCATCCCGACGAGCCGATTTTCGGCTGGCGCCCTATAAAAATAAATCGTCGGGAAGGACGAGGACGGGATTTTGTGGCCTCGTGGATATCTGAGTATCCTTCTTCCGTTTCCCCTCGAAAAATTGGTCACAATATATATACACGTTATATATATATAAACGTTACAATGTATAAACGTGTGTGTATATATATATATATATATATATATATATATATATATATATATATATATATATATATATATATATATATATATATATATATATATATATATATATATTGTGACCGCAAAATCGAGGGAGCTGGGGGAAAAGGACCGAGAGAGTCACAAAACTCCCCTCCTCCCGTCCCGACAATTTATATAGGGCGCCAGCCGAAAATCGGCTTGTCGGGATGAGAAAAGGGAACGCAGTGTCCGGCCAAACTGCAGCCTCGTGGATAAGGTAGAGGGGATGGGTCAGGTGTCAATCACGCGCGGCAAGCGATATTTATCGTCAGTGAATTTATTTGACTGTTCGTCAACGTTTTCCCCTCCTTCGCAAGGAACACGGGACAAAAATCGGAAAACAAGAAATAAATACAGTACGCGCGAAATCTCGCGAGACAATTACTCTCGCGCGCACACACACACACACCAATTCCGACCGGGGCCTACACACACACACAATATACGTCGAGCTCGTTTTGGCCTCTCCTCTCTCTCCCCTACCGGCCACACTAATATTTCAGAACCGGGCCCCCGCTAATCGGTTACCCGGCCGAGCGTTAAAATAGAGAAATAAATATCCCGGAAAAATTACCCCGGTCGTTACTTACGTGGACGTCGATGCTCGGCAACCTCTCCCCCGCGACGAAACCGGGTTAATTCCCCACACTGGGGAAAGGGGCACCCGGTAGATACAGTTAAGGTAGACGGGAGTCCGCACGGGTTCGAACCCGCGACCCGATGATAAACGGGAGGCTGATTCTCCGTGAAGAGGTCCCGACCTAAGGGCGATCTCTCCCCCTTTCCCCTTGCACAAGCCTCGCCGCAGGCCAAGGGATCACCGAAGACGACACGTCCCAATTTCAACAGGCACACATTCACTCGCACTTTCTACAGACTAGTCGAGCCGAAGCTCGTCGCAAAACGGGATTGAGCTTCCCGCGCGCAACCACGACACAATTTCCCGACAATACGCGCTAGCTACGTACGACGGGGCTCGAAAATTACAGAAATGCGACAGAGGCCGTGGCCACGAAAAAGATGCGCGAGATCGTGAGCCGACCATACGGCCGAAAATTACCCGGATTGTTGCCGAAGGCATGGCCAAGCTCACCGGTTGCGTAATTCGGTCGTTTCCCATTGTCTCGGCCCACGTCCGTCCGGCTCGACACCTCGCAGGAAGCTGACGTAAAAGCCGGCCGACGTGCGAGAAGCGTACCCCCCACCTTTTCTTTAGTTTCTGTTCTTATGATTACACCAAAGCGAACAGGCCCGTATCGAATAATTTTCGGGAGTGTGCTTATCGATCAAGTGCGGATTTCGAATCCTGAACCTCCCGTAACGGAAAATGAAAAGTCCGCTCTTCCCGCGGGCCGTATTTCATATCCTAGTGGAGCCTCGTCCTTCCCTGGATGATGTTTCATAACGGTCGACCTTGGCGACGACGGGAGTAGGGACCGCGACCGAAGCCAGACTTATTATCAGCCGAGGGTGACAATTCGGCCCCTGTCCAGAAGAAACTGAAGAAGTGAAGGGGGAGGGCGGCGCGAATCACGGCCCTGGGTAGGTAATTTTCGGGGGAATCGGCGTCTTTCCGAACGTTTGACCATAGTTGGGCCACCGCGTCTTCCCGATCTTTGGCCTTGGGAGAATGTTTGGCCTCGCCTTCTTTCCCTCTCGCTCTTCCTGGCCGTGGGTACCTTGGCTCGTGTAAGCCAGACGTTGAGGTGGCGAAAATAAAGAAAATAAACAGAATATTAAATCATAATCCTAACGTCGCTTAGAGAACCCTACGGAATCATGTCGTGATCGCGATGACGGCCCCGAGCCGGAGGACGGTTTTGCTGCAGCCGCCACCATGCCAGGCGGGTCAGCGGAGTACCAAAAAAAACACGTTACAATATATATATATATATATATATATATATATATATATATCAGGTTGATTGTAGCGTATTGACGCAATATGACATCGAGCTATGTCGAGAATATTCTAGAATGTTTTCTACTTTTCCGCGTGACAGGGTATAAAAGGGCGAGCGCGCGTTCTAGTGGACAGAAATGGCTTCGATCTCGCAGGAGCAACTTCGAGCGATAATTTTTTACGAGTGGCGGCGCGGCACGAACGCAAGCACAACTGCTAAAAATATACAAGATGCATTCAGCGAGAACGTAGTTTCTCATCGAACAGTCCAGCGTTGGTTCAATCGTTTTAAATCTGGAGACACAAGCCTTGAAGATAAGGAACGTTCCAGACGACCGTCGACCATCGATGATGAAGCATTACTCCGCTGCATCAAAGAAAAACCGAAAGCAAGTACGCACGAGTTAGCAAGAGAACTTGGCTGCACCCAACCGTCAATCACTTACACAACTTGGGATACAGGAAGGTGCTCAATGGATACCAGACCGTCTCACCGACGACAATAAGAACTGTCGCGTGACCATTTGCCAGTCTCTCCTGCTTCGCCACCATCACAAGGAGTTTTTAGAAGATCTTGTGACGGTAGATGAAAGCTGGGTCTTGTATGATAACAGACCGCGTTTAGCCTACTGGCTTCCTATCGGAGAAAAACCGCCACCCCAACCGAAATCTGATCGTCACTCACAAAAGGTTTTGTTGTGCTGTTTCTGGGACGCAAAGGGAATGCTGTTTCACAATTTTCTCCCTGTAGGTAAGACGATCTCCTCTACAGGATACATCGAGAATCTCCAGGAATTGACAAAAGCTATAAGAAAAAAACGGCCAAGACGCGCGACTGTGCACCTTCTCCATGACAACGCGAGACCCCATGTCGCAAAGGAAACCCACAAAACAATCACTGAGCTTCACTGGAATACCGTTGCTCATCCACCATACTCTCCCGACATCGCGCCATCTGGCTACCATTTGTTTAGACATTTGAAGGCATATTTGAGAAACAAACCTGCAAAAACGTCGACGATCTCAGAAGGGATATTTCAGATTTCTTTGAGTTCCAGCCGCCGCAGTTTTCGGGAAAAGGAATAAATGAGTTGCCAACTAGATGGTCGAGTGTCATAGAAACCGATGGCGAATATATTGTTGATTAGAAATGTTTTGTATAAGATATATAAATAAATAACTTATATTGAAATTATTGCGACAAAACTTTTTTATCAACCTGATATTTATGTACCCCCCCTTTTTTTAAACCGATACTCTCCACTCGATGTTCTTGAATGTGCATTGAAATATGTTGGAAACTGATTTGACATTCTATGGTGTTTCCGGATATAAGGGTCGAAACAGAGAGTAGCTGAAGGCTAGAATAGAAGAGTTGAATACATTGGTATATAATAGATAGTTTAAATATTCTGACTTCCAATCACGATATCATTCTTTCTTGAAATTTAATTTGCATTCATTTGCATCCGTTATCGTTATCATTATAGTTATTAGTTAATGTCGGTAATGTATTACTATGTATCATAGATTTTTCAACGTTCTGTCTATGGTTTTCGATTTTGACAATATTTGTTTGTTTGAATGAGCATACGGTTATGGTATGGTTATTGCGGTTTTCGGCCTCGAACGACATCATGAAAGACTCGGAGTACCAAACATGAAAGGCTTGGTACTCCAGTATAGCAGATCAGTTCGACATTTTCGCAGCGATCGCTTTCGTAGGCATTCTTGCAGTATGTTTGAGCGCCGTGAGCGATATTGTCTTTGTTGGACAGCATCCAATGCGTCGATAGATGTGGCTTGCTTGTTGTTCGTCGACCTTAAGTTTTGTTGGAACTGATAAGGTGTCGCTCATTCGACGTAAGCCTCAGGTTCGTGGTATAGCCAGTAATGCTGTCGATTGGTTGGTCTTCATGAGCGGGTGAAACACAATTTCCGAGTGGAAGCGTGGAAAGAATTGTAACTATTTTGTATACATTTTGTTTTGTTCCTTTGGAAATCCTTTTAAAAATAAGAAAAACATGTTATTGATGCACACATAAAAAAATATAACATTAGTGATATTCAACTATAAAATATTAGTAAGTCACTCAAAGTAGTACGATAAATTGTCATCGTATATAAGGTTTTAGTTTGTCTAAATGTTTAATTATATGTTTTCCAGTTTCTGTTTCTATTACAGCATTATGATTGTTGAGGATTTCAGTTATCAAATATGGTCCGGTGTAATGACAGTCGAATTTTCCTCTTCGCGATTCTTTTATTACGTAGGCCATATCTCCCGGTTTGAAGTTAGCTTCGTGAATTTGCCTATCGTATTACCGTTTGGAGCGATATTTGGATTTTAACAAGGATTTGGAAGCGAGTTGTCACATTTCATCCAGTCGGGATGTAAGGTCGCACAAGTAATCGCCATAAGTTTCGATTTTCTCAGCGGAAGGAAAAGAGCTTGGGATACGGGCAGGTTTACCGTATACGAGTTCGAAAGGAGTAAAATTAGTAGATTCATGGATTGAGGTGTTATAGGAAAACATTGCAAAAGGGATGAGTTTGTCCCCGTCTTCGTATTTGTCAATGTAATGCTTAATAAATTTAGTCAATACAATGTGGCTTCGTTCTAAAGATCCATTGGATTGGGGATGGTAACCTGAAGTTGTAACGTGTTCGATTTTAAATAGTTTGGCAAGGTGGTAAAACACCTGTCCAATTAAGGATCTGCCTTGCTCGCTCAGAATGATTCTTGGAGTTCCAAAATGAATTATGACGTTACGAGCTAGAGCGTTAGCAATTGTTTCAGCTTTTACATCGGGTATGGGTACAGCAATGCAATATTTCGTCAGATTGTCCTGTATGGTGAGGATATGTCGATTTACGTTTGGCGTTATGGGTAATGATCCCACTGTGTCGATCGAAATTTTATCGAAATTTTATCAAAAAGCTGGCGTATCTGTAATTATCATAGGCTCGCGTGTTCTAGTCCGAGTCAGTTTCTGTTCGTGACAACTGGGGCAAGTTCTCACGTATTCCGTTACTTCAGCTTTGAGGTTAGGCCAATCAAATCGTTCTCGAATACGTCGATAAGTTTTAGTTACTCCTTTATGTCCGCCTACTAAACTCTCGTGATACTCGAAAATTATTTCACGTCTTATTTCTTCGTCCGGTATTACAACGTTACCGTGGCAAAGGACAATAGAACAATCGCAATGTTTAAACATTCTTCGAGTATTTCTGTTATAAAAGCGTGACTGTAAGTTTCCAGCTTGTCTCCCGGTTTTGATATCCATAATAATTTGATTTGATACTCGGTTATCACGTCTTTTACAGTATGGAGCACGTTTTTCAGGTCTTGGATTGAAAAAGTTTCAAAGTGTTTACTTTTCAGTACAGCACTAAAAATGTTGTTGTTGCCTTTTGTCGTAACTAAGACTTGATTGCATTTAGGTTTTTTCCATTTAATGTCTTGTGGGCAAATTTTATCCGTTTCAATAAGCAATCGTGAAATCATAGTTGTAAATTCACAATCGGCCGAAATAAAGTGCAAATAATTTCCTTTGTGATAGGTTAAGTTTTCATTAGTAATACTTATTTGTATTCTCTTTTCATCCTTTTCCATATTAGGGTAAAACAATGCAGGTGGAATTGTACATGAAACCGTTTTGTAGAACCTTGTATCCGGAGGTTCGTCAATTTCCGCGTTTTCAATTTCGATTTCGCTATCACTATCTGCAGAATCGGGATTCGATATTAATTTATTGAAGTGAGGTCGTCTTGGTGAATTAGATTCGTCTTCATCGGTACTGGTTTGGATATTATTATTTACTGCGGGAGTCGATCTACCCGTGGAATGTCAAAACGTAATTGCGGATTCACCAAGGTTCGCTACTTCATCGTCAGCGTCATCGGAGTCAGTATTTTCGTCGGTTTGGGTGGCACATGTTTTATTCGTGCCTGAATTTCCGTGGGTATGATCCCACCAATATTTATCTCTATTGTCTGAATTCGGGCTTTCATTGCCATTTATTTCAACTATATTTTTATTCTTTGAGACCTTGGGTAAGTTTTCGTTTTTGGAAGGTTCTTCAGTCTGAAGGCTTTCGTCGATCTCAAAAGCAAATTTTAAAGCGTCTATAATCCGTTTCATCGGTCGGGATGATGGCTCGTTTAAACGTACTTGTGGCAATGTCCGTTTGGGGGCAATGCTAGGAAATGCGCTGTGTCGGGCACGTGCGGTGGGAGGTGCCCTTTCAGTGTTTGAAGGGATTGCAGAGAAATGTTGTTTTTGCGTGGTTCGCGAGGTTTTGATAGGTACTGCTGGCACATTAGGGGTAGTTTTACGATTTCGTACTCTTTCTCCGATTGTTGCACCAGAAATGCTTGGTTCCTCAAAAAGTGTGGGTAACGGTTTGTTTTTACTGCCCAATGGTCGGCCACGCTTAATTATTGGATTAGAAGAAGTTACAATCCGTGGGGTTACTGTCATTGATGTTTTCTTAACGGAAGATGAAATTGGTAATATAATCGTATCGGTGGTAACGGGATTTCGGGAAAGGGCATCGGCGTTTGAATTAAGTCGCACTGGTTTGTATACAACTGTGTATTCGTATTCGCGTAATCTTATTCTCCAGCGGATTAATCGCTGAACTGGCAATTTTACTGAATCAATCCATCTTAACGGTTCGTGATCACTTACGAGCGTAAAGTTTCGTCCATACAAGTAAGGTCTGAAATGCAACATTGCATATACCATGGCTAAACATTCCTTTTCAGTCGTTCCGTAATTTTTCTCGGCTGGATTTAAGGCAGAACACCACTGTGACCCCCTGTTTTTACCATTTTTCAAGAATTTTTTTTGTGGGAAAAAAAGAGATATTCGAAATTTTTTTTTGTTTTGTTCGTTGTTTATTGAAGACACATAAAAAAAAATTTCAAATTTTTCACGCACCATGGTGACGCTGGGGAAGCTCCCGCGTCAGGTACTATTGCCTCTGCAGTGGATCGCGGCACGCAGCAGAACTCTCTTCAAAGTCGATCTGAAAAAAAATACCGAGTGTTTTCGTTAATAATATGATATTTTGAAGAGAATTACACAAGGATTTGAAAAAAATATTGATTTTTAAAAAATAGGCATGCTTTTGAAATTAAAGGACGATTTTCGAGCAAAATTTCTTGTCGAAAATAGGTTATAACTTTTTTTATTATTGAGATATCGAAAAAATCCCATGTACTTCTGTAGATAATCTAGTTTTATTGATGCAGTCCAAATTTGAAGTCGATCGGATAAAAATTGCTCGAGTTCTGCTGCGTGCCGCACTCAAAAAAGTGGTTTTGAGAAAAACGCGTTCAAAGTTTTAGGTTTGTTAATTTATGCGATAAATTGGAAAAAAAATGTTTACCTTTAATCAGCGATGTCGGCACCATATAGCTGGCCTTCAAGAAGCAAATCATTGTCCATAGCATCTTTTCTCGCACTTTTAGAGGCTCTTCTTGCCTCTTTTACAGCGTCTGTGAGCGAGCGCTCCGCCAGTTCGATCCGCGCTGCGTCGGTTTCAACGAAAAAATTGAAACAATTTGGGCCGATAGTTATCCCTAACGTCTCCAAAACTTTCATGAGGCTTCTCAGGCCATCATTGAATAATAATACCGCAATATCAGCTGCAATATCGACGATTTTTTTGCTCCCGGACTGACACTTGGGGGCTATTGCCCAAACTGGTTTGTTGTAGCTTTCGTTGTTGTTTTGCGTGAAGTCGCCCAAACAACGCTGCAGCAAATCGTCTCTGCTCAAATTTTCGAAGACTGGCGTAATTGCCTCCAATACTTCCTCAGGAAGAGGCGGCTTATGGCGATATTCAGCAATATTACCGCTTGCGACCGCTCGCTGCCACGAACATCACGACTCGGCCAGACAATCCTTTTTGTTTTTTCACGACTTCGCGGAGGCGCGTCCCCATACGTTTTTGGACATGATCGATGCACTCTTTTTTTTATCTCGAAACCGTCGTATGGATCGCTATTTGATATGCCCAGAAACGTTTTAAGGTATTCCTTTCGCGGAGGGCCGTATTTTGTGGGGGCATAAGCAGGGCCTTCTGAATCGTCGGTAAATTACAATTGCGCTTAATAAAAAAAACAAGTTATAATGGATTATTATACACAACGATAAACTAGAATAACAAAATTCGCGCAAATTTAGTAGATTGAGACATTTTTACTTTTATTTGAAACGTCACGGCTACAAAAATTCTTCTGCTAACCACACTTTTCCAAGTTTTAACATTAATATTTTCTTTAAACGTTCGGTGACCCTCTGTTTTTATTGTTGTTACGGAATCTTTAGACTTTTTTACACCTGTGAGCAGTTTGTATTAGGCATCTAGAGTTATTTAGTGTATAAATTATTAGAAATAGATGTGGCCAGCGTGACATGTCCATAAAGCGCCGTACAAGTGAGACGATTTTTAGGGCCGTAATTTTTCGTTAAAGGTTCGGTAACTTGGCTTGAAATTTTACCAGTATACTGGGATGTATTTTTACTTCATTATAGACGAAAATCAGTTAAGTGTAGAATATTTGGGTTCGTGAAAGGAATACCTTAAAATCGCCGTCACCAATATAATATTTATATTTTATGCCATAGAGCTCTTCAGACCATTGAAACATTTCGACAGCTGAGTCAACTTCCATTTTTCCGGAGGAGCCGCTATGGTTCGCCTGGCACTCATCGTCGTGGGTACTTTTCTATTCCCAGTACTCCGCGGCGCTTTCTTTTTTTCCCCAATGCTCGCAAGCTTTGCAATATTTCGATTTCACCATAACGTCTATCACTTTTTTAGTGTACCAGCCGATTAGCGATGTTATACCGAAAAGCGAGCTGAAACCGCGCTTACGCCACGATCCGTCGCCCGAAACTATAATTCCGTCCTCCACCCCATTTTCCAACGAAATTGTCTCCTCCTCAAGTGTAGCCTTTTGTTTGCTGACTGTGTTCACAGCTTTAGTGGCAATCGAAATCGAATTTAAGATTCGATCGTAGAAAGACTGAAATATTCAAACCGACGCCAAGAAGACGCATACTGAATACGATCCGACGATTTATTTCGTATGCATTGTCAATCATAGGACACGAATTGATTTGCACTTTTTCACAATGGCCGCAATCGACCTCGATTTTGAATCCGAGTCCGCGCAAACTTTTTTCAGTAAACTTTATATCGCGATCACACACTTTGCACTTCACTAACGTCGATATAATGTTCAATGCATTGACGAGGTGTACTATACGATAACCGAAATCGTTAGTAACACCGACCTCTAAATCATCCGACGATTTTAACTTTTTCGCCGACGTGCTCACATACTCTGCAGGACTATTTTCGGAGCTATAACGGTTCGGAGGTTTTCGATTCGAAATTTTCGTTCGACTCCTCGTCACATAGCTCCGTTTTGTTCCCTTTTTCCCCGCGTACACTTTCGGATTATCCATTTCGATGTGCAAAGAATAATTCTGAGCGTTCGATATTTATAAACGAAACGATTCGGAGCGTTTAGACACGAGTAGCGTCGCTTCTATTCGCAAACTGACGCTATGACGCTATCCCTATACCTGCCCTTGAAAATTTTTCAATTATCGCCACCTATGGCTTTTTTCGAAACTATATTTATAACAATATCCGGTTTTTGTGAACGGAGGAAAAAAGAATGCCTGGGAAAGACCCGCAGGACCTGGGAAAGGCCCGGTATACCTGCCGGCCCTGAGGCGCGCAGCAGCGCGGGACCCCGAGCGTCACAGAGCGCTGCACCGCTCCACAAAATATTCGATATCTCCGAAAATAATTATTTTTTCGACCTGGGTCCAACGGCATCTTAATCTTAAATGTATTGTAGATTTTTCTAGATGCTTTTCAAAAAATCGATTTTTTGAAGCCGTCACAGTGGTGTTGTCCCTTAATAGTCTCGACATGTATGCGATTGGTTTATCTTCCCCGATTTTTCCTTGACTCAATACTGCACCGATTGCGTAATTTGATACGTCAGTCGTTAAAATAAAAGGTTCTTCAAAATTCGGATATTGCAAAATTGGAGTGGAGCATAAAGCTCTCTTCAAGTAGCCGAAACTTTTCTGTTGTTCTGGTCCCCATTTAAATTCTACACCTTTTTTCAATAAATCTGTCAATGGCTTAGCTTGCCCCAAGAAATTATCTGTAAATATTCTGTAATAACCCGCTAGGCCAAGGAATTGTCTGATGTTCGTTACTGTCCTAGGGATCGGGAATTTATCGACCGCTTCGGTCTTTTTAGGATCAGGACGAACGCCTCCGTCACTGATCACGTGTCCGAGATAGATAACTTCTGTATTAAGAAATTCGTATTTATTTGGTTGTAATGAAAGATTGGCGTTACTGAGTTTAGCAAAAAGTCTGCGGACCTTTATACCGTGTTCCTCTAGGGAAGAAGCGAAAACTACAATGTCATCGAGGCAAACAAATAGTTCAGTGTCTTGTAAACCAAGTAATACTCTGTCCATTAATCTTTGAAAGGTAGCAGGTGCGTTCTTAAGACCAAAAGGCATTCTAACATACTCGTAGTGTCCGTTAGGGGTGCTAAAGGCTGTTTTCTGTCGGTCCTTGGGATCCATTTCTATTTGGTGAAAACCTGATGTTAAATCAAAGGTCGAGAAATATTGTGCTCGACCGAGCCGGTCAAGGATTTCAACGATGTTAGGCAAAGAGTAAGCATCGCTTATTGTTTTATCATTTAATGCGCGAAAATCGATAACCATCCTCCATCGTTTATTCCCCTTTGAATCTGGTTTCTTGGGAACAATCCATAGAGGCGAATTATACGGAGAAACCGAGTCGATAATTATATTATTTTCGAGAAGTTTCTTCACTTGTTTATTAATTTCTTCTTTATGTACCGGAGGGTATCGGTATTGTTCGAGCACCGAACTTCTCGGGTATCGTTTCCCGTGAGCGTCTCTCGCGGGAAAACGCAAAAATGACTACACCGATATACACGAAAAAAGAATCGAATATGGCGATCGAGCTCATCATCGCGCGATCCTTTCTTGTCACGATGTTTCTTATTAAAGTAAATATGATTATTATAAAGTGTACGAAATTACTCAATATCCTTCTCGAATCGACCTATCAACATTCCCAAACATAATTTGGTCCTTCGAAGTTCAGTGAGAGTCAGTGCTGGAATGAAAACTGTCGCAAAAAATTTCGAGAAGGTGCGAGGCCCGGCCATGTAAAAGGACGCTTCACGGCGAGCACGTTTTCACGAAGAACGAACGTATTTGCAGGGCGTGCAACTATCATCCCACAAGAAAAAAAAAAGTGCGAGATGAGAGATTTCGAGGGTGAGCACAGTGAAAAATTTTAGAATTTTAAACGCAAATCATCATATACGAGTCTGGCGTCATCCGACGCAGGCCAACCTTCGTTCGGTCCACCCGGCAACCGCCGCGGGCACGCGCGCTTGGCTTCGCACGGCGTGCTGGGCAGTCAACGAAAAACATCGAGGATTTTGAGGTTACGCACACTATCGTAAGCCTCTCGCAATCAACTCGATCGAGAATTTGGAGGTTACGCACACTGTCGTAAGCCTCTCGCAATCAACTCGATCGAAAATTTGGAGGTTACGCACACTGTCGTAAGCCTCTCCCAATCAACTCGATCGAGAATTTGGAGGTTACGCACACTGTCGTAAGCCTCGCATCAGTCAACGCAGAACGTCGAGAATTTCGAGGTTAATGACACACGGTCGTACAGCCTCAACCCTGAACAACGCAGTCAACTTCGGTGAAAGCTGCCAGTGTGAGCCAGCACTGACAACCACAGTCACCAAGCCGGATATTTCGCAGCTCAGGAGAGCAGCTGATTCAACGACACGACAGCAAGCAGCGATACATCGTAGCCAACGATCAGCAACGACGACGAGCTTTCTCAAATGATTCCGAGGTCACCACACGACAAGGAGAAAAATAATTCTACGAGCTCTTTGTTTGCGGGTTCTGCGAATGATCAGGCGAGATCTAACGAGAATATGGCTTCATTACCTCAATTAAAAAAAGATAGAGCGACCGTTAAAGGTCAGCTAACGCGCACTCAGACTACTCTTTCGGCTTTCAGGTTAGGTGAAGCAGACCCGACGAAGGTGGAAGCGAGACTTCCGAAAGTCTACGATCTGTGGACGACGTTCAATATCACGCAGTCAAGGATCGAAGAAATCGATGATTCAGAGGCTCAAATCGAGGAGCGCGAGCAATTTGAGAACGCGTATTACAGGGTGGTCGTAACGGCCATAAGGATTCTCGCTTCGCCTCCGACGGCGAGCAATAGCAGGCAACGTACACCGTCAGTCGAACAAGATGAAGATGAGCTCGGTACTGTATCAAATATAAAGCTTCCGACACTCAGTCTTCCCAAATTCGATGGAGCGTACGCTCAGTGGCTTCCATTCCGTGACACTTTCGACGCATTAATTGACAAAAACAGAAATCTAACGGATATTCAGAAATTTTATTATTTGCGGTCTTCTCTGCACGGAAGTGCGGGTCAAGTCATTCAGTCGTTAGAGATTAGCGCGGAAAATTACAGAGAAACGTGGGCTTTACTCAAAGACAGATTCGAAAACAAACGTTTATTAATTCACTATCATGTCCAGGCATTGTTCGGTCTCGAGTCAATTCAAAAAGAATCGGCAACTCAATTGCGCACGCTTGTGGACGACGCGTTAAAGCATCTCCGTGCTCTCAAGACCCTCGGTCAGCCGGTTGATAGTTGGGACAGCTTAGTTATTTACATAATTACCACGAAGCTCGATCCTGCCACGCGTCGGAAATGGGTAGCGGGTATCAATAACGGGACAATTCCAACGCGAAAGTCGCTGACTGATTTCTTAACGCAGCATTGTTCAATGTTAGAGACTCTTCATCCGGCAAAATCGACGTCCGGTAAACCGGTAAAACCCTCGAACGCGTCAAAGAAGGCCGAAGAGTTAGTCACATGTATTAGCAGTAAATGCGAACAAGGTTCGAACGAAACAAAAACGTGTCCGAGTTGCGGAGGTGAACACTCGATTTATCACTGTACGAAGTTCAAGGGACTCAATACACAAGGAAAGTGGAGCGAAGTAAAACGTATAAAGGTTCGCTTTAACTGTTTACGCGGAATTCATAGGGCAGATTCATGTAGATCGAGTAACTGCAAACGTTGTGGAAAAAGGCACAACACGACTCTTCACATTGAGGAGTTCCGTCCTAAGAACGACTCGAACAGTGATCAAGCGACCACCGGGTCGGTAGGACCGATGACCAGCGGCGAGCCCTCGAATAACGTTACATTGTCAAGCGTGCGGACGAACAAGAGAAATGTAATGTTATCAACAGCATTAATAATTGTATACGACAAATTTGGCGAGCCCCATGTATGCAGAGCGATGTTGGACTGCGGCTCGCAATCAAATTTTCTCACTAGGGCGCTGCATCGCCGATTGCAATTGCCAGAGCGTTCCGAAAACGTGTCAATTTCAGGCCTAAATTTGAGTCAGTCTCGCACGAAGCAAGCGGTCAACGCAACGTTTAAATCTCGAGTAAACGCGTTCAAAATAAAATTACCGTTTCTCGTCATTGATAATATTACGCAACCGTTGCCCACGACAAAGATGCGCACTCAAGAATTTCGAATTCCGAATAACATAACGCTCGCTGACCCGTCATTCAATATTCCAGGTGAAATTGACGTGCTGCTGGGTGCCGAAGTGTTTTGGAATCTCTTGTACGTAGGTCAACACATCATCAGTCGAGATCAGCCACTTCTACACAAAACGAAACTAGGATGGATCGTCGGAGGCTCCGTGGCGGCTCCAAATACGCAGTCGGAAAACGCGCGATCGGCGATTTGCTGCTTCGCAACCGAAACGACACTGCACAAGCAAATCGAGCGCTTTTGGAGCATTGAAGAATACCAGCCAACGAGACATTTTTCTGAAGAAGAATTACGTTGTGAGGAAGATTTCGTGGCATCGCACCACAGAGACGAAGACGGGCGTTTCACAGTCGCACTCTCATTCCGCAAGAGTCCAGAGCAACTCGGTGAGTCAAAGGATATCGCGATCAAACGCCTTCATGCTCTGAATCGCAAACTCGAGAAACAGCCTGATTTGAAGAAACAATATCAAGCTTTTTTGGACGAATACATTGCTCTTGGACACATGACGGAGCTCTCAGACACGGAAAGGACGATTGAGAAACCTCACTGCTACATCCCTCATCATTGTGTATTGAAGGAATCGAGCACAACGACGAAATTGCGGGTGGTTTTCGATGCATCATGTAAGACTGCGTCCGGGAAATCACTCAATGACATTCTCAGAGTCGGACCCACGATCCAGCAAGATCTGTTCGCCATTCTCGCACGGTTTAGACAGCACCAGTACGTGTTGACTGCAGATATTCAAAAGATGTATCGCCAAATAAAAATTTGTGAGGATCATCGAGATTTCCAACGGATTGTTTGGCGTGCCGACTCCCAACAAACGATGAAAGAGTACAAACTCAACACTGTGACGTACGGCACAGCTACAGCTCCATTTCTCGCCATACGCAATTTACACCAGCTGGCCTACGATTCGAAAGAAGATTATCCCGAAATCAGCGAAATCATTTTGCGGGATTTTTATGTGGACGATCTGCTGACAGGCTGCGACGACATAACTAATCTCAAGATGACGAAGCAAGAGCTTGATCGGGTTCTGCCGTCCGGCGGGTTTCCACTGTGTAAATGGGCTTCGAACGCGCCATCAATCGTGGACACATCACCCGAGGACTCCGGGAACGACGAGCGCCCTATCGGCGACGAAGTGACGATTCTCGGACTTATTTGGAATCCCCGAGATGACACGTTTCGATATCGTGTAAACCTTGCGGCATCAGCTCACGACCCACGAAAAGAATATTCTTTCAACGATTTCTCAAATCTATGATCCACTGGGTTTGATCGGTCCAGCCTACATCAAAGCAAAGATTATTTTGCAGCAACTTTGGAGACTGAAAATAGGATGGGATGAATCGCTGCCAAATGAATTACACGAAGCATGGAAAGAGTATCACACGCATTTAACGACTATTAACGAAATCTCGATTCCTCGCACAGTCGTGTGCCAAGAGCCCATGAACGTCGAACTGCACGGGTTTTGTGACGCCTCGGAGACAGCCTATGGAGCGTGTATCTACGTTCGATCTTGTTCACATGGCAATCAATACACGACACGCTTACTCTGTGCGAAATCACGAGTAGCTCCATTGAAGAACGCCAGTCTCCCAAGACTTGAGCTTTGCGGCGCAATCCTGCTCGCGCGACTTGCGCAGAAAATAACACAAGCGTTTACGCTTCGAATCGACACGAAGTATTACTGGTCAGACTCAAAAATTGCGCTCAGCTGGATCACAGGCGAAGCGTGTCAGTGGAAGACATTTGTTGCCAACAGGGTGGCAGAACTTCAGGAGTTAACAGACAAAGTACGCTCAGAAGAAAACCCAGCCGACGTGATTTCTCGTGGAATTACGCCCGATCAGCTGCGAACAAGCGAGATTTGGTGGACCGGCCCATCGTGGTTGCCGGGACCCATCGAAGATTATCTAGATTCAAGTACGGGAACCCAGAACGAAGACGTCATTGATACTACATTGCTCGAAGCAAAACAAGGTCTTTCGTCTCTCACTACAACCATCAACGACTTTGATTTACTGGACAGATTTTCCTCGTTCCGTAAATTAAAACGTGTTGTCGCCTACTCTCAGCGTTTCGCGTACAACTTACGACACCCGACAGAACGCAGAAATGGTCCTCTCTCGATCGACGAACTCACATCAGCTGAGAAGACTGTTATAGCGATCAGCCAAGCGGAACAATTTTCACGAGAAATCCACAACCTACGTAAGGAACTCCCGGTACCCACAGACAGCAAACTCGCATCTTTACTCCCATTCATCGACGTCGACGGACTCATAAGAGTTGGAGGAAGACTACAAGAAGCGGAATTACCCTACGCAGATTTCCCATCGTTCTTGCGCCTGGCAGCACGTTGACGCGGCTTATAATTCGCGATGCTCATCTTAGAAATTTACACGCGGGTTTGCAAGCTCTCTTGAGCACTCTTAACGAAACCTTTTGGATATTATCGGCGAGGTCCACAGTCAAACAAGTTCTGAGTAAATGCGTTATGTGTTTCAGATTTCAACCCAAAGTATTGCAGCAAATCATGGGTAACCTTCCTTCCGTACGGGTCAACCCGTCTCGAGCATTTTTTAATGTAGGCGTCGACTACGGCGGTCCGTTCCGAATCAAAATCTCGAGAAATAAGACAGACAAGGCATACTTGTGTATCTTTGTTTGTCTCGCAACCCGCGCGATTCACTTGGAATTAGTTTCCGACTTGTCAACTGTCGCGTTCCTTAATTCTCTTAAGCGTTTCATACCACGACGTGGTAAATGCGCTCACGTGTATTCCGATAACGGAACTAATTTTAGAGGAGCTAACAATGAACTTAAAGAATTAGCGAAATTACTCCAAACCGAAGCTCATAAGAGAAACATTATCGACTTCGCCGCCGACAACTCAATTCAATGGCATTTCATTCCACCGTATTCTCCACACATGGGTGGCCGGAATTAAATCTGCGAAAACCCACTTGAAGAGAGTTCTCGGCGAGGCTTTACTGACGTTTGAAGAGTTGTATACGTTGCTTACGGAAATCGAAGCGATTCTAAATTCGCGACCGCTAGTTCCGATGTCGAGTGATCCTTCCGATCTGTCAGCACTCACGCCCGGGCATTTCTTAATTGGTACTCCTTTAACCGCGATACCACACGTTGATCTACAAGAAATGTCTTCCAATCGGCTTACGCGATACCAACTTCTGATTAAGTTGCAGCAACATTTTTGGGCACGTTGGAGCCGCGAATACTTGACTCAACTTCAAGCACGATCGAAGTGGAGAGAACCTAATGCGAATAGCGAGCTCCAAATCGATAGTCTCGTCCTGTTAAAGGACGACGAACTGCCCCCGCTTCAGTGGAAGATAGGTCGCGTCATTGATTGTCATCCAGGTCGAGACGGGCGCGTCCGTGTAGTCAGTGTAAAAACCTCTAACGGAATCACCCAACGTAGTCTGCCTAAAATATGTGTGCTCCCTACCACCGATTAGACATAAGATTTAAGATGTATTATTCGTAATCACAATTATTCTATGTTTTTGTTTTCTTTTCTGTTTTTAACTTGTTGACAATCACGTATTGTCAAGGCCGGCGGGATGTTCGAGCACCGAACTTCTCGGGTATCGTTTCCCGTGAGCGCCTCTCGCGGGAAAACGCAAAAATGACTACACCGATATACACGAAAAAACAATCGAATATGGCGATCGAGCTCATCATCGCGCGATCCTTTCTTGTCACGATGTTTCTTATTAAAGTAAATATGATTGTTATAAAGTGTACGAAATTACTCAATATCCTTATTGAACCGACCTATCAACATTCCCAAACAGGTATTGTCGAATTGTCACAGGTAATTCGTCCGTCGTAGGTATGCTATATTTGATCTCTGACGTGGCCGGTAGTTTATCACCAGGCAGATAAAATAGGTGTGAAAAATCGTTTACAAGATCGAAAACGTGCTGTCGTTTTTCTGTATTGAGATAATCCAAGCGAAGAGATTCTTGAATGATTTTGATTCTTTCATCGTACGTTTTATGCTTATGAACGTCAATATCATCGTTTTAATGTCGTGGTCGAAAAACTCTTCTTCACTTTCGTAATAATCGAATGGCAATATCTCTTGTGGCGGTAGCTCAAATGTAAATCGTCTTCGTATGCATTAATTGCATACACATAGCATTTGTCATTGTTATTTGAAACAACGGCATTTCCAATAAAAACGTGATCTAATGTCAGTACTCGGGGTAGAAAACCTGTTTTCAAATCTGTTTTTAATAGTTTTATCGACACTTGGATACGACTGCGGGCCTTGAGGTTAAGAATGGTATTGATATTTTCCTTAGGTAACTCGATTGGTGAATGATAAATGCGAGGTTGATTCCCTTCGACTCTTTCAAAAGGAATAGATGTAATTGGCTTTGAAGAAGTAACAAGTGCGTTATGGTGAAAAGATATTTCTGCTTCTTCGTTTTGAAGGAAATCGATCCCAATTATTCCGTCTGCGGGAATAGCAGAATTTTCATCGAGAACTTGAATTTTTTCTGGTTTTTCGGAAAAGGGTATTTCGGACCCTAGCGTATATATTTTATCGGGTGCTATACCTGATAGCGTAAGCGACTCGTGTGTTGCAATTATGCATCGTTGTTTTAGCGATCTCAGTTTTATTATATTTATATCGGCACCAGTATCAATAAGAAAACGGCCGCAACGATTTTCGAGTTCGGGGGCACGTAGCGTTATTATTGGTGACCGTCTTTGTCCGTCGGTCCATCTAACATATCATCTACCGTAAGGAATTCCATAGTCGAGGGACGCTGAGGTTGTGATTCGCTCGTCGATGCGTTCATTCGACGGGCGGGTTTCAAGTTTAAATTCTCGCTTGAATTAGTGCGTTGTAAAGAGGTTGTCTTCGTTTCGTCGAATTCTCCGCGAGAATATCCTTCGTCTTTAAGAGGCTGATTTTGGTACATAGGGTAGGAAGGTGGATAATGATTAGGAGGATAGCCCGGCCAAGGTGAATACATAGGCGGCATATGAGGCATAGGGGATACCCCCCAGAATCATTTCTCTGTAAAGGCCTTTTTATGAATGGCCGCTGTTGGAAGTGATCTGAATTCTTTTCGAATGTTCAATTATTTGGAGACAGAAAGTTTGGTTCGAAGTTACCTCGAAAATTGGGATTTTTATCGTTAGGATCTCTTTCTTCCCGAGGGTAAAAAGATAAACGACGTGATTCTACGTTTCGAGGGCTCTGATAGGATGGCTGAGTTTGGGTGAAACGGAATGAATTTGAATTTCTTGCATTCGCACCCTGCATATCTCGTTCAATGCGTTGGACTACTCGAAAAGCTTCTTCTAATGTTTGTGGATCTTGAACGCTAATTGCGTATAAGAGATCGTCGGATAACCCTCGTTTAAAAGATTCTAAGGCCAATCCATCGAGCATAGGCAACATTTGATTTGATTGTTCTTCAGTAAATTTATCCTTAAGAGCAGCTATCGTACTCGTTCGCAATTGTTTGATTCTTGTGTAATATTCAAGGACTATTTCGTCGCGTCTTAGTCTGACAGCTTGAGTTTCCGCACAATAGAAGGGGTATGATTTTTTTGGCGAAAAATATTCTTTTAAAGCGTCCGATAGACTTTGAATCGAATTAATTTCTTTACCAGCGATTGCATCGCGAGCGATTTCTTTCAATTTCGAACAAACGGCTTTGAAGAAGGCGTTACGTAAGCCATCGGCTCAAACGCAAGACCATTTTCAACATCTTGAATAAAAACTTTTAAAGGCATATTTTTGCCATTAAAATTTGGCACGTGGAGCAGTGCTTGTTGGAGTGGCATACATATACCCATACTTGTTAATATTGCATCGATGATGTTCTGATGGTGAGTGAGATTTGCAATGATTTCGGCGTTTGCCATTTTTTCTTATAATTTTTTTCCTTTAAAAATATAAATGTAATTAAGGATTCGATTATTTATTTATTTTATTCATTTATTTTGCATTAATTTTTATTTTTATTTTCAAATAAATTTCACAAATTAAAAGAAACGTTCAGCAATCCCACCGCTGTCATCAAAATTTTCTGTTACGTCCGAAGCCGTTTAGAAAAGTTATATATTTCTAGAGTTAGAAGCGTCGAGCGGGAAATGCTTTACTTCGATTACTACCCCAATGAGTTACGAGTGCTCTTCGGGATAATAATTATGTGGGAACGTTTGCTGTGAGACCTCGAGAGATCTTGTTTCTTTTATGGATTTAGGAAACTGGTAATAAAGGGACTTCAATGTCTTGAGTCACACAATAGTTTAATAAACACTTGATGAAATAACAATTTGGTATATTCCAAGTGAATTTATAATGTGATAAATACCTTTGACAATCAGGAGCGGTGCCGTCTCTTTGCAATAACGTATTCTTGCTTTCGTTGAATGTTTCTTTAAACACACACGTGTACTCTCATAATCTTCTAGAGATTTGGCCGTGGATTAACAATAATTTGTACGTGAAATATTTAATCGTTTGATCCTTTTGTTTATAAAACAATATAAAATGACTTTATTAATTACGCCGAATCACACTCTTCTACAGAAGATCTGGATTTCGGACAGCATAACGACGCGTGAACATTTTGATTGAGACTGGACACATTATAATATACGTCCGATACTACTGTCGGATCACTCTCTTTTACGGAAGACCTGGATTACGAACAGTGTATCGACGTTAAAAACTTCGGCTATACTGCGCTCTTGTCGTCGAGGCATGGAGGTATTATAAGGGCGCGATGACTGTGCCAGAAGGGCTACTCTCTTAATTTGGGCACAGAGAAGAACTATTTTTTGTCTAATATCCGAGAGTTCGACCTCCTCGGAGAAGCAATAAAGGTTGGATATTTTGGATCTCTACCATGTCGCCTTGCCGATCCCTAGAGATGTCCTTTGCCGATCATAGGGCTTGAGGCTCCGGCCGGAAAACTTTTATTACTGCTCTCATGCAGAGCGGGAAAAAATAGCGGAGCGGCTCGCTACACGAAAATACATGCATTAGGTATTGTGCTCAGTTGATAAATAAGGAAAGCGTCCTAAACAAATCCACATCTCTCTCCCGCTCTCTCTTGCTATATATATATATCTGCATAAGTGTGGGTGTGTGTTTATATTAGCATGTAAAAGATATGTAATCTTTTCGCATCACCCCTAGCTCAATTCGGAACATTTTTGGTCTTCGTATTCATCTTTTGATCGTGTGAAGCGCCTATAGCCCCTCGACGCGCAAAATGTTTACTTTGACTCTTCTGTGCAAATAATTGTGTAGGTGGTGCGAGACCATTCGCTGGATTTTGTTCGTATTTGACGGGTTTGGATACCCGGAATTGGCTGATACAGGTTGGAGCTTAAAAAATCGAACAGTTCGCGAAATAGCTTTGCTAAGCTCACCGTCAACAACGCTTTGCAAAAAAATCCATGCCATAAAACTTTTAAGCTCATGATATATGTGTTTATATATGGAGGGGTGTTCGCCATTCTATCACGTTTGGCGGTAGTGAATTCTAACAATATATACGCATACCCGAGATATTCCCCGTTAACGCGGCCTCGTGAATTTTTAATCGCCGATTGTTTAATGTCACTGAAAAACGGAAAACACCAAAAAATGAGACTTCTAGTGCAGATTGGACATACTATATCTCCATGTGCGGTATAATTTTACTCGTTCATATTAACTCCGAAATCGTTTTTTGGCGAATACAAAAAGCTTGGTGAAATGAAAGTAAAGAAATGAACCAATTGGATATTCATTTCACGCAATTACTTGAGTTTGTATTTTTTTAGAAATAAAAAGCATTATTTTTCGTTTCATATAAACGTGGAGAACGAGGTTGCGAATTAAAAAAATTATCGAAAAACAAGCGTTTTGTTTTAACACTTTTTGCGTGTGAAATCTTGTCATGATTTTCAACACGGCAACTCATGTGTTGATGTTATAACGACGCCTTTTATCGGTGTTATTGCAACATACTTCAAGCGTATTAGAGCACGTCTAAAGCGCGTTGTTTCGATATACTTAAGGCGTGTAGATGCTTGTCGCCGATTTCGACGTTTTTAAAATGAGTTGATGTCCAAATCAACTGACGTCAAGCGCGCTATTTTCGCACAATATTCGATTTACCTTTATGTGACTTTCTACACGCTTCCATGCATATTGACTTCTGCAACACCCTTTTTGGTGTGTACTTGTGGACGCTTGGCAATAAGGCCTCACGTTGGCATACAATCTAGAATAAATAAAAATAGAAGCGTTTTTCGTCACTGACGGTTTATTCCGATGCTGTACTACCATATTTGATGGCTTCCAGTCGTCCTGAAACAAATTCCTGCGAATAAACTTTATCGCTAACACCTTGCCTCGAACCTAACCTACCTATTTCTATGACCTAACGGACGCACGCTAATCATTGAGCCAAGAAATCGTCTCGTCATGCATTAGCGAGCCTTATATATAAGGCTCGCTAATGCATGTCACATTTAATATTTTTTTAAATTTATATATGGATGTATATATACATGTATTTGCACGCACGCGCGCACACACACACGCATGATTTTTGTCAACATGCACGCACGTATACGCTTGTATGTGTGTGGACATGCAAATGAATGAATACTCGTATATTAAAAAATCCAAATTTTTTGGACCCCTTATATTTTTTTTACAATTATAATGTACACATAAACTTTCTATGTTACGTTCAAAATGAAAACATCTTCAACGCTCAAATAAAAACACGAAGGGAAATACATTAGACCTTAAAGCGGGATATACATTTAGACAGGAAAAAATAAGCAATATTGAGGGATTTGTTAAACTAAATAATTATTCGACAGTTTTCAGACTTTAGGTATACTTTAATAGTATATTTAAGTATAGAAAACGATTTTTTAAAAGTAATTCATCATCAAAATGGCGGAGCTATAGCAGAGTGTTGCAGCAAGGTCGCCGCGGAAGTTGCGAATCGGCGTGCAGTCTAGCTTCCCGTAGACTTTGATTTGCAAAAAAATTCAAACTTTTTTCAGTTAGAACATGTATAGTTTCTATGTGACGGCAATTAACATGAATAAAATGCAAATTTGAGAAAATGGCGGCCATTTACAAAAAAATCAACAGTTCTGTAAAATGTGGATTGAAAAAGTCGTTTTTTTTTTCATTTTTCGAAAACAATTGCCGCCAAGTAGAAGGTACCGATATTATCAATATTTCTACCAAGTTTCAACTCAATCGGCTTAAGGCAGTCCTCTAGTTTCTCGGCTGTTTTTTACGGCTTTTTCAATAATTTTTTACGGGCAAAGCATCGAAAAAATCAATCTCATTGTTTTTGCATAATCTTTATTAACATTTAAACAAGCTTTACAAATGTTTAAAGTGAAAATATATAATAGAATAAAAGTTATAGTGGCCGACAGGAAGACATCAAGTAAAAGAGGTGCTTGACGGTGACCAAGATTGCGGCTCTGTTCTGCTTATCTGCAATCAAAAAACCAAATGGCATTTTAATCTTCATATTTAAGACTAGCGATTGAACTAGAGTGAACTCTAAATTACAAAAATTGACTTTTTTATACACTTTTGAAAATTACATTCTATTTTTTACTCATTTTTTCTCAAGTTTTTCGCTCGTACAAAAAAAAACTATCGAAGTAATCATGATAATCCTAGTTCAATCGCTGGCTTATAACATATTAAAGATGCTGTATAAATTTGAACAAGATCGGTGCAGTAGTTTCTGAAATATCGCGGTCACCGTTTCGAAAAATGGTGTTTCGAGAAAAACGCGTTGGAAAGTTCGCGCATGTGATTTATACTAAAAAATTCATCTCACCGTCAATCTGCTATGCCTGGACCATACAATAGGCCTTCCTCTTCTTCTTGGAAGTCACGCAGAGCTGCTCCGTCTTCCCTTTCCGCGATTCGGGCCTGTTTTACAACATCACTCGTGCGCCTTTCTGAACGGTCGATCCGAGAGCTATCACGCTGTTGAACATATCCTTTAGCTTGTGGGCCGATTTTCACTCCCATGGTTTCCAAGGTCTTCAGGATAGATTTGAATCCTTCGTTTATGACAGCGAGAAACGTGGCAATTTCAACCACTTTTGGCCCAGAATGGAGGTGCTTCGGAGCAAAAGTCCATATTAACGAATTGAGCGACTCGTTATTATTTTGAGTTTCCACTCCCAGGCATCTGCTTAACAATTCTTCTTTGGATAAATCCTCATAAATAGGCTTTATAACTTTTTGAACTGCTTCAGAAAGAGGCGGTTTATTGTGTTTGAATTGCTCAGCTTCTTCGAGAAACGCAGCTCTGCGCCATTTGCACCAACTAGATTCGCCTGCAGGACAATTTTCATGCTGTGGATAACTGTCTGTAGAAATCTTGTGAAAGAATGTTGCCCAAATTTCCTTTCTCATTTCCTCGATAGAATCTGGATGTCTCCGAATAGCTAATCCATAATACGTTGTCATCTCACCAACCAATTCAGTGATATATCAGTGATTTTTCCTCCACCTTTTCCACCAATGCCTTTATTAGATTTTTTTGAATTTCGGAGCTGAGTCCCCATCCTCTTTTCAACATGTCCAACATACTCTTTTTTTATAACATCTCCATATGGTTCTGCCTTCAAAATACCGTTGAATGTCTTGCTGTCACCTTCTCCTATGTATGTCGTATATCGAACTTAATGTTTATCTACTGAACGAGAAAACATTTTCACAACTGCATCTATTTCCATCTTCCCAGAACTTCCAGTATGATTTCGAGTACAATTTTCTTTATGATCAACGAGCCATCCTGCATATCCAACTGGATCACTATTTTGTTTATTTTTCCACAAATTGCATCCAGCACAAAAACTACTCATTACACACGCATCAACCACTTTACCGTGTACTTGGTAATTAAAGTTAAAACTCCGAATAAAGACGAAAATCCTCTTTTTTTCCATGTGCCATCTCCAGATACGGTGAATTCATTTTCTGCTTTTCCTTGTTCTTGAAGGACTTCCTTTTCTTGATTAACCGCAATCGACAACACTGTATCAAAAACGGCCGAAGAAGCTGAGTGAATATTTTCTAATATGGAATAGTACGTGTTGAAAGCAAAACCTTGTCCCATAGCCATCAGTCCACAGAAAATTCTACAGCCTTCATAACCGACTCCCAACAAACGCATCACGAAAACTAAGCGACGATTTATTTCGTAGGCTTTACCTAGATTTTTGGGCATGAATCTATTTCTTTTTCTTTCTCACACTTGCACGCCATAGAAATTTCAAATCCCAATCCTCGTATATAACGTTGATGGAAAGTCACCGTACTTTTGCACTCTTTACAAATAACAGCCGAAGAAATTTGGGAAAATATGATTGAATTTATTCGAGGTTCCAGCTGGACCCGCTCTATCTGCGTTTATAATTTTCGGACATTGAGAGATGACTTCTTTTCGCATCGTCCAAACACAACTACTCTTCAAAATCGCGGTAGGTGCCGAAACGAGCGTATTTCCACAAACGAGTGACGTCACGTGTTTTTGCGCGATCTCAAAACTGTTCCTTTGGCAACAAAGGGACTTAGCGCGGCCAAAGTTCGGGAATATTCGAAACGCTTAAATTTAACATGAAAAATATTTTCGAAGTGAAATATTTCGAATTAAATCAATCCTGAACACTGGAAAATTGCCAAATAATGTTATAATAATATAATTCATTTCATTTATTATTTTACGAAGATACTATATATCTCTATATAATGTATTATATTTTTCTAATATGATTTTGCAATGATCTCAAGTGTCCGAAAACTTTTGACTGGTAGTGTACATACTATCCGACTTATAATAAAACGGAAGGGAATAGAAGAGATGTATTAAACATTAGGGAAAGTCGGGGCAAGATTATAACGCTAAGGTCATGTTCAATACATATAAGAGTCATAAAACAGTACATATAAGAGTCAGCCAACTTTAATTATTTTTTAAACTAATCAACATTTATTAATCTTTTAATTTTGAAAGCAAAAAAATCAGTCTTACTGACTTGTACCATACAATATATATTTTTAATTAAACCTTTATTTTCCCCATCTTACCCCGTGTGCGGGGCAAGATGAAACAGCGCCGGGATAATGATGGGACACGAATTATTGGTATCTTTCGCATACAAAAGTGGTTTCATTCTCAATACCATCAATCTTAGGCTTATCAACCAACCGTCTAAGTTCTGTAGGATTAGTCCGAATAATCTTGCTTCCATATCATTATGATTATTTGTAAGTTTTTTTCTTTGCCTGGTAGAAACACCGGTAGAAGAGGAACCAAATGCTTTACTAGTGCTATTTCACCCTTTCTAACGTAAATAGTGGTTCGTTGTAAAATATTCCGGGTTTGCGAAAGCTTGTATTCATCTTGCCCTATTAGACGGTTAACAAATTAACAAAAAATCACGCAATAACCTTGCAAATTTCTGACAAACCGTTCGTATAATATTAATAATTAGTACTTTCATTGTGTTTACCTACCTGTCTCTAATCAATATCAGCAACTCAAATAAACTAAAACGATGTTAAACTTTACCAAAAATTACATCGTTTTGTCAAAAAATCGATATTGTTTTCTTATTCGAGACGCGTGCTTCCACCACAGTTGCTGGTTTCACTCATTCACCTCACCGTCACCCCTCCAAACTTCAATGGGCGCACTGAGCTCGCACACTTATGATTCATGTTACCCCGCGTATTCGTCTTGCCCCGAGTTTCCCTACATACTAAACTGCAATTCCAATGAGAGTGCTTCTCTATAATTTTGACAATATTATTCGTCTCTTTGTTAATCCATTCTCGGCGGGAAGCTGCAGTTGCTTTTAATAAAGCCTGCATAATTCCAATACTGGCCAACACCTATTCCAATGTATCCGTCAGCTTTGGCAGTAGTGTGAGATAACGTATGGCCCCTCCCTGGTCTCACCGACGGGCATTGTGACACGTGGGACGTTTTTGTTTTTTTTACGCTGTCCTTTTTGCGCATTTATACTCGTTGTTGGTTGTCCGACAACCTGAAAAAGTATGGTAAACTATTGAGCAAGCTTAGAAACATTGGGCTGTTCTTACTTTGATGTAATCGATCGAGAAATTGGTTTTGAATTAGACTTATGTCCAAAAAAAGTTAATCGTTATGTGTAGTTTATGGAGAGAAAATCGTTTCTCGAACTGATCAGAAAAGCTTCAAAGCCCTGAATAGATCCAACCCAAGTAGAAATCTTGCTCCAGCTACAATAAACACCTGATTAGGCATCCTGATTTATTTTTCCAGCCTTGATCAGAATTTTTTATCAAGCCCTGATCATTTTTGAAACACAATCCCTGACTTCCGTCTGATCAGGGTAAAAATCAAGGCCTGATCAGGGTAAACTATCAAGGCCTGATCAGGGTAAAAAATCAAGGCCTGATCAGTGTAAAAGATCAAGGCCTGATCAGCGTAAAAAATTAAGGCCTGATAAGAGCTTAATTTTTCATGGCTTGTTCAAAGTAAAAAATCATACGATTTTTCACGTCTCAGGATAACCGATTTATTCCTAAAATAAAAAAATATACCGCATACACAAAAGAGAAAAAGGCACGACTTTATAAATAACGCTGTTCGTTTATTTTTTAATCTTAATATAAAATCTATCACATATATTTTTCACATATATCTATGTGGAAAACAAACATCATTTTTCTTGTATTTGTAATAGAATAAAAACTCGAAATAAACTAAGATATATGACTGTATTATATTCCACTTATCATCCCGAAATAAACTAATATATTTTTTAAACAAAAACTGAAGAAACTTCGTGAATAAAGTAAACAGAGCTCAACGTTCTTATGACCAGACGTTTCTAGGAAACGTTACATTGGGCGTTCTGTTCGTTTTTTTCCGCGACGCTCGAAAATTGTCCCAGTCTTTTGCTGAATTAATCAGGTCTTGATACCGCTCCAACGGCTTGTCCAATTTGCTTCGAAAGAACTTCTATTCCGTGTTCCCTATGTTTCGAAATGACAGCCACTGAAAAATAAGAAAATGTGTATCCCACTTAGAATTCAATGTCTACATATATATCTATATAAGGTATGCACATTATTTTATTAGGGTGGCACACATTTGAGCTCTATTTTTTTTATTTTTTCTCACCATCCAATTATCTACTTTACAGAAGTAAAAAAATTGTTGCAAAAGCTGCGAGCGGTCATTTTTTAATGAAAATTAGAATCGAAGCAGGAGAGCCCGTACAGCAAAGACCAACCAAATAATGGTAAGTTGACAGCGGAGTGCAGTTCAGTACTTCAGTTCGGATGTAATGTCCATCCGAAGGGCATTTCTTATGGGCTAACTTGCACCAATGGAATTACTTTCACTTAACTGAACTGTGCAGTTAACTTATCCTTATTCGGTTAGCCTATGCTGTCCGGGCCTGTAAAGTGAGGCCAACCAAATAATGGTAAGTTGACATCGTAGTGCAGCTCAGTGAATGTAATGTCCATTCGAAGTGCATTTCTCATGGGCTAACTTGCACCGATGGACTTTCAGTTAACTGAACTACGCAGTCAACTTATCATTATTCGGTTAGCCTACCCTGTCCGGGCCTGTACAGCGAAGGCCAACCAAACAATGGTAAGTTGACAGCGTAGTCAGTTCAGTGAATGTAATGTCCATCCGAAATGCATTTCTTATGGGCTAACTTGCACCGATGGAATTACTTTGACTTAACTGAACTATGCAGTTATCTTTTCATTATTCGGTTAGCCTACGCTGTCCGGGCTAATCAGCACCGATAGCAAAACATTTACCAGATAGAACTACACTGTCAGCTTACCATTATTTGGTTGGCGTATGCTGTCTCTTTTTCTCCTCTGACAAAGGAGACGGACCAAGTAAAGGAAAATAAAAGCGACACACAAAACAAATATAAATCTACTTACATAGTGGTAGCGCCAACACATGCCAATCCTCAGGAATTTCGATTTGCTCCTCGTTGAGAGGGTCTGTTCCGGATCTGTCAAATGTATCATAATAAATATTTCAACCAATGCATATATAATTTGGCGTATGGTTAATTTATAGTCAGATTGAATCCAATTTATATTTATAGATTTGAGAATTGTAAGTCTTTGAAAAAAATTAATTGTTATACTAACCTGCTGCTGTATTATTCCTTCGTTTTTTCCCTTATTTAGAACCCGCTATTCACGCAGACGCAGTCGTTGCGCGATTTTCTTCCGATTGTGTTTGTCCATCTTATTCACAACGTACACGTTATATATAAAAATGTATAAAGTGATACTCGTGCTTCTCTCGTGTCTGTGTATCATTTGACAAGATGAGGTTAGGCACGTTTTTAGCGCCAAACTGTAGAAGTCCAGTTACATGATGATTGCTTGAAGTTAGCCGGATCAGGCGAATTGAAGTAAGCCGTAAGTCCAGTTGCTTGAGATCGCCTGAAGCAAGCCGGGTCAGGCGAATTGAAGTAAGCCGTAAGTCCGGTTGCTCGACCACCGCCTGACCCCAGCTTGATCAGGCAAATTAAGGCAAACTTAAGTAAGGCCTTCGTACTACAAGGTGATCAGGCGCAGATCAAATATCAGGCCAGCCTGACAATATTTCTACTCGGGAAGCAGTCTAAACTCCTATTCATTGCGTAAGCAGTCTACGGACGGAATTCCTTGCGTAACCTGGTTACGTAGTATAAAAAGTAATTGGTGTCTTAGTCTGGTGCAGTGTTTTTCAACGTGTGGGTCCCGACCCTCAGAGGGGTCGCAAAGTCTTGCTCGGGGGGTCGCGGTCGCAAGCCAAGTAAAGGTAAAAAGCACGGGTTGTAGTTCCTACATTACAATAAACATACAAAAATTTCAGGGAGAAGGCTGTGCCTGTTTATTTTTTAATAAGTTGTCGAGTTGTGGTCCTATTTTTAAGACGCAAACAACCAAAGCATTGAGAAGAGTATGTGGCTTCCGGATGGAGGCCGTGTTGAGGATCAGCGTTGTGCCGACGTTTCGCAAACGTTACAGTCTGCATCATCAGGGCTGAGAGCTCCGATACTGAAGCTCTCGTGTCTCAGGTATTCCTTATATAGTTGCAGTCATCGTTCTGGATCGCTGCACCAGCCAATCAGATGTTTTAATTGATCAGCTGGTCAATTAAAAAACCGGGAGGACGGTGTGCCAAATAGGATTGACGTGATATCCTCCATCTCTGTTTAGATTGTCCGGATGTTTTCGGATTTCCAAGCCTTCTCGGTGTTTCCTGGAAAAATAGCTGTTTGATGGGGCCAGGCTTTGGGCTTTGTCGAACTGGATGGCATGACCAGTCTCCATCCAATGTTCGGCCAGCGCTGATTGTGTAATATGGCCATATTTGATACACCGTTGATGTTCTTTGATCCGTGTACTGATCTTCCTCCCGGTTTCTCCTATGTACACTTTACCGCATGAGCAGGGTATCTTGTATACTCCTGGTGCACTTAATGGTGGTCTTTGGTCTTTTGCACTCGGAATCACTTGTGCTTTTAATTGACCAGCTGATCAATTAAAACATCTGATTGGCTGGTGCAGCGATCCAGAACGATGACTGCAACTATATAAGGAATACCTGAGACACGAGAGCTTCAGTATCGGAGCTCTCAGCCCTGATGATGCAGACTGTAACGTTTGCGAAACGTCGGCACAACGCTGATCCTCAACACGGCCTCCATCCGGAAGCCACATACTCTTCTCATTACATAAAGAGCCGTGAAAGCCTTAAAACTAAAATCAGACGCCTACACGGAGAGGCTATTTTGGGTTCTGTTAACACCTTTTCCAAACTCAGGAAAACTCTGCACATCCAACTGTGCTCGTTAACATTCCTAAAAAGGTGCCGCGACCATCAAGTGGTACCAAAATGTTTTTAATTGAAAAACCCCTTTCCATCAAAACAAGCCAAAACTATCCTCCACCAGGCCTCGCTGAGACTGGTGAAAGAGAGAATATCTGTGACCAAAAAGCTTTTGGACCAAAATTCCCAAAAACTCCTTAAACTTCACCTACGTCTATCTGACTCTTTGGAACCACGGCTGTGGGAAGATCTTGACCGTGTCACTCACGAACAAGCCCTCCACTGTGCAGACCTAAGATCCAGGAATCAGATAGAAAAATTCAGGAAACTATGTCCGCAATCAAAGCAGTCCATCCTAACCCACACAGTTAAAAACCTAAGTAACCACACACTCTCCGCAGCTGAAACATCAGTCCTCGCAAAAGGGCACAATTTCGCCATTACACCAACAGAAATTCCAACCAGAGAAATCATCAGCCAGGTGGAAACGGCCATCTATCGTCTTCCACTGGATACTGGCAACGACATCAGGAAACGGATGAGCAATATTCTACACAAGACAAAACCTCCGCAGCAGAATATCACGAAGGAAGAACACCTTGCTCTTCACAATTTGAAGAAAAACAAGGACATCTTAATACTACCAGCTGACAAAGGGAATGCAACTGTCATCATGGATAAAACGGACTACTGCAGTAAAATTTTGAACCTGCTCGAGGACACCAACACGTACAAGAAATTATCACGTGACCCCACATCGAGTGTAGAAAAGAAAACAACAACACTTCTAAAGAAGGCTGGTCTATCAGAAAACCTAACCAAAGCCCTAGCACCCAAGGAATCCCTACCACCCAGGCTTTACGGTCTGCCAAAAATACACAAAAACAACATCCCACTTAGGCCCATTGTTAGCAACATAGGCAGTCCTACATATCATTTGGCACGTTTTCTCTGCAAACCTTTGCAGGAACTCGTAGGCCTCAACAACTCCCATATCCAAAACTCTCGGGATTTTGTGAACAAGATCCAGACTATCAAGGTACAACCAGAAGACATTTTAGTGAGTTTCGATGTTGTATCCCTGTTTACAAACGTCCCAACCAATGAAACCCTAAGCATAGTTAAAAATTCCAAAAAAGTTGCCCCTAACCTACTGCCCCTCATAGAACATTGCCTAAACTCTACATATTTCCAATTTCAATCCCAATTTTATGAACAAACTTCAGGCGCAGCCATGGGTTCCCCTATTTCTCCTATCATCGCCAACATCTTTATGGAGAACTTCGAGAACAGAATTCTGCAAGAAGCTTCCCTCAAGCCCTCCACCTGGTTCCGATATGTCGATGACACCTTCGTCATTTGGAGTCACGGCAAAGAAAACCTCAATCACTTCTTAACCTTCCTCAACTCCCAGCACCCCAATATTCAATTCACCATGGAGATAGAACAGGAAAATCAAATCCCTTTTCTGGATGTACTGGTTCAACGGAAAAGCGATGGCACTTTGGGCCATAAAGTTTACCGGAAGCCAACGCATACGGATAGATACGTCCATGCTACGTCCCATCACCACCCTTCCCAAAAACAGTCGGTCATAAGCTCTCTGGTCTACAGAGCTCTAACGATCTCCGAACCAGACTCCTTGGAGGTTGAACTAGAACACCTACGAAAAGCTTTAGGAGACAATGGCTACAAGCCAGGCAACATCGAAAGAACGATCAAAAATCTAAAAAGAAAAATAGCTGATCCGAAAACGGTTACAGCACCTGATAGGGAGAATGAAGGACAAATAACCGCAACAACTTCCCTTCCATACCTTCAGGGCATAACCGATCGCATAGGGAGGGTCCTTGGAAAACATAACGTGCGAGTCATCTTCAAACCCCAGAAGAAACTAGCACAAGTGATTCCGAGTGCAAAACACCAAAGACCACCATTAAGTGCACCAGGAGTATACAAGATACCCTGCTCATGCGGTAAAGTGTACATAGGAGAAACCGGGAGGAAGATCAGTACACGGATCAAAGAACATCAACGGTGTATCAAATATGGCCATATTACACAATCAGCGCTGGCCGAACATTGGATGGAGACTGGTCATGCCATCCAGTTCGACAAAGCCCAAAGCCTGGCCCCATCAAACAGCTATTTTTCCAGGAAACACCGAGAAGGCTTGGAAATCCGAAAACATCCGGACAATCTAAACAGAGATGGAGGATATCACGTCAATCCTATTTGGCACACCGTCCTCCCGGTTTTTTAATTGACCAGCTGATCAATTAAAACATCTGATTGGCTGGTGCAGCGATCCAGAACGATGACTGCAACTATATAAGGAATACCTGAGACAGGAGAGCTTCAGTATCGGAGCTCTCAGCCCTGATAATGCAGACTGTAACGTTTGCGAAACGTCGGCACAACGCTGATCCTCAACACGGCCTCCATCCGGAAGCCACATACTCTTCTCATTACATAAAGAGCCGTGAAAGCCTTAAAACTAAAACCAAAGCATTGTCTAATTGGAGCCTATTTCTCTTCTTAATTTTTATGTTCACCATTGAACGGAACGTTATGGTCCAGTAAAAGAGACGAAAACTCAGTAAAACAGACAAAATCGGCAAATGTTTCAAACAAAAGTTGTATGGAATAATACAGACGTATAAAGTTATCTGACGTCCAATCCCCCATCTTTGAAAATACCGGGAAAAACGCGAGAGCACCACTGACCCAGATAAAGACGCAGCGATATATCTACTCTGCTCGCACATGCATCAACCCCGAATTTTCTAATCGTTTTTGTGCCGCTATTTTTAAAGATAGGGGGTTTGACGTTACATGACTTTATACGTATTTTATGATTCCGAACAACTTTTGTTTAAAGCATTTTTCGATCGGGCTATTTATTATCGAGATACGGCGACTTTTAAGTGTTCAACCCATATTTCTGAGGGTTGGGGCGAGTTGAGGAAGTACATTTCATTGGGGTTACTTTCAATGTGCAACCATCTAGCTTCAGTAAAAAAAATCAATTCTACGCTAAAAGTGCTGGGTTTTCGTCTCTTTTAATGTACTATTAGTTCACATAGGTAGAAAGTGGCGAATGACACTAATCATTTCAAAGCTTCCCTTGCCAGCTCTGAGAAGGGCGGGGGTGGGGGGGGGGGGGGGCGCGTGGCCAGACGTTTTTTACTTGTAAAGGGCTTGGTGAAAAACACTGGTCTTGTGGATACTGACTATACAGAAAAACAAATTAGTCTGGTCTTATGTTCTACTTTTGTTAGAACCGCTGAGCTCTGGATTTTTATGTATGACAAAAGTAAGAAAAGAGTAACTTGTTACACGGCATAACTAGTCTACACAAGGATATACTCTAACCAGTATGCTCAGTATTTCTATGCATGGGACAAAAATGAGACAAATGTTGCTTTAAAACTACCTCACCAATATTCACAAAGGATCATCCCTGGTAAGACTCATTGTGAAATATATGCTTTACATTTTCATTAATAGCTAACCCATAATAATTACCATTGTAATTGTTGAACATTCCGCCATAAGCTGCGTACACCATCGATGATATTATCGATGCCCGTCTGGCTAACTTTGCAGTTTTCTCGGATGTGAATAAAAAATTGGACACTGCACCACTCTAGACGGTCACGTTCTGGTATATTTCGCCCTATAAACAGGAACATATTCTAGGGAGCAGTACGTTTTGGCGCTGCCTTTTTGGCGCGACCGTTTTGGCGCGGTCGTTTTGGCGCGGTCGTTTTGGCGCGGTCGTTTTGGCACGAGACCTTTGGGCGCTGGGATGTTTCGGCGCCGCCGTTCTGGCGCGAGGACGTTTGGGCGCGAGGACGTTTAGGCGCAAGGACGTTTAGGAGCAAGGACGTTTTGGCGCGGGGACGTTTTGATGTCAGCGTGTTCCGGCACCAGCACAAGTTGGTTAGCACCACGAATAGTGTGTCGATGATAAACCATATGTAATAGGCCTAAGGCTTGAGCTGTTTGAGGAACACATTGGAAAAAAGATGAATACTCCTTTTAATTAATGCAAAATGTATAAACATATCAGCCTAATAAAAAAAAATCATCCACACAATAATTTTTTTGTTGGTTGTGTTGTTTTTTTGTCGGACTTGTTGGGGTTTGTTTTTGGGTTCGTTGTTTGGGTTTTTTGTTTGGGTTTCCTTGTTTGGATTTTCGTTTGGGTATAGCAGCCAAATAAAAAAAATCATCAAAAAAATAATGTTTTATTCGGGCTTATTGAGGTTTGTTTGGGTTTCCTATTTAGGAAATTATTTTACGTTGTTTCCCTGGATAAGTACAAATTGTGTGTGTGTGCGTGTGCGTGTGCGCGCGCGTGTGCACACGCATACGCGTGTGCACACACTCAACTTACCGCACTCAGCACTCAGCACACACACGAGCTCTCTCGCACTCACGTGAACGCGGACCTAACCCAACTCGATGCATGGCCGTATGGCACCGTACCGTGTCGCGGTGTCGCTGTAGAGTTGTGGAGTGTTCGTTGTTACTAGTTGTTAGTATATTTACTTTCACGTACATTGCCGTGTTGCGACTTCGTCAGAGTGTGGATTGTGGTATTGTGGAATATCCGTATCTTATCATTTCGATTTTATTGTACGATTGATTAATCTGATCAGACCGGCGGTATTGTTTTTCAAGTGTTGCGGATTCGATTGGTGAAGGATATTAATTTTATAACCTAACTTTTTACAACGAGCAAAAAAGTATTTTTTTTCGTGTTGGTGAAATTTATCACGAGATTACATCATGAACACTGAAGATTGTCACGATCCAGAATGTATTGAATCTGTTGATGAGAATGAGAGCAACAACGGCAGGGTTAAATCTGCTGGTTCTCATTCTCAACATGAATAGATTCAAGATGAAAATCCTTGGCCACATTTGAACGATTATATTTTATTAAAATCTAAATTGGGAGAAAAGTTGATGTATCAATGTAAACTGTGTTTGCCGAAGCTTTCTACAATCAAGGCTCATGCTTCTAGCCTTAATAATTTGAAACAACACATGAAGAGGATGCATGCATCAAAATATGGACAGTTTGAAGAAAAAGTAAAAGCAGGGTCAACGCGAGGCAAAAAGAAAAACTATTCAATGCCTTGTTCAAGCTTTGATCTTGACAGCAGCAGCAGCGGTAATTTGTTTTCACCTCCGTCTACGGAAAGGTTACGGCAACAAAGCATTGGCGAATCTTTTGGCATTGTCGCTACTGGCAGCGGCGTATCTCAAACTAGTGTAGACCGATGTATCGTAAACTTTTTTGTAGCAAACATGATTCCACTACATGTTGTAGAATCCGTCACGTTTGTGAAACTCATTAAAATGTTGAACCCCAGTAAGAGTTCAATTTCCAGAAGGACATTGGGGAGGCGTATCGTTGATTCGCATGCTCCGTTGAAACAGCATTTGATTGAGTAAGTATCTTTTATGAAGAACAAACACATTTTTTTTTAAATTAATTTCTTCTGTGAAATTACATTGTTTTTTGTTAATTCCAGCATACTCGGCAAAATCGATTGGTTGGCTACAACAGCAGACTGCTGGTCTGCTCATCGGAAAAGTTACTTGGGAATGACTGTCCACTGGATAGATCCTGTTACCAGAGCAAGAATGCATGCCGTGTTAACTTGCATGAGAATAAAAGGTGTTCATTCATATGATGTACTTGCACAGATGATGATTAACATTCATTATGAGTTCCACATCGAGAAAAAAGTAACTAGGTAAGTAAGTTGGTAGAAATCGTTTAATTAATTGATATCTACAAAAACATTTTGAATTATTTTATGACTGAATGTCTTGTAAATCTCAACATATAATTTTTCATTTTTAGAACGACAACTGACAACGGCAGCAACTTTGTGAAGGCTTTCGTACAATTTGGTACGGAAGCTGATATATTGCCAGATATGCCATCAACATCACATAATGTGAGCTCCGACACTGATGATACTGTTACTGGCCTTTTATCTGACTCTTCCGTGGAACAAGAGTTTGAATATATTTCGTTGGAAAATGTGCTTGCTGCATCTGATGGCAGTAATACCAATGTGGAAAGCCTCGATTTACCCGTTCACATGAGATGTGCTGCTCACACATTCAACTTAGTAGCGACCAAAGATGCTGATACTGCTCTACAAATATCTATTTTCAAAACTCCATACCGTGCTGCTATGGCAAAAGCCCGCGCTATTTGGAATCTACAATCTCGCAGTACAGTGGCAAGTGACAATATCGAGTCTGAATTGGGGAGGAAACTGGTTATACCGAATACCACAAGATGGAACTCCACTTATGACGCTGTTGTGGTCCTCAACGCAATTTTGGAAACAAAAAGGGCCTGCTCTTCGTAGAGTTATGACTCAAATCAACTTAAAACCTTTCAACGATCAACATGCGGCCATAATGAAGGAATATGTGAAGGTTAATAGCGTTAATACTTAATACATATAATCTACTATAATTCTAAGTACGAAGTACTTTGTACCCAATATAACAGTGTATTTTTACTGAGTCAATTATTTACCTAAATATATAATTTTATTTATAATCTTGCAGGTCATGTCACCAGTGGCTAGAGCGCTCGATTTAATTCAAGGCGAAGCTCAAGCATATCTTGGGACTCTACTGCCAACGATAGCAACAACGGTGTTCAAACTGCAGGATATTAAACCGCTGGTACATTGTTGTACCCCTTTAGTCAATGCATTATTGTCTGGGATTGAAAAAAGATTCGAACGATTAATGGAGGATGAAGAATGCCAACTGGCTGCAGCCTTTCACCCAAAGTTTCGACTGCTGTGGCTGCAAAAATATGACAGCAGCAAGGTGTCAAGAGTCAAGAAGCTTATGGAAGAAAAAATTGAAGATACTCTGAATAGAGAAAGGGACGCGAACGAAAGTGCTAGCATCAGCGGAAGCAGCAATAATGAAGAAAAAGGAGATGATTTTTTTAGCTCCGTCACGCGGCTTGAAGAGAGGTCAAAAGGCCACAAATCTTTGAGAATCCAAGCTCACAATTTGGTGAGAACTTGGCACGACTCGAAGTCGAAAGACTCTTTATCAGATGCTGCATTTTTAGGTAAAGCAGTGTTAATAAATCTATTTAATAGATATAACACTGCTATTCCGTCTAGCGCGGCTGTAGAACGTCTTTTTTCTACAGGAAAAGATATTTTACGCGATAAACGATCATGTCTCTCTGATGATAATTTTAATATGTTAATGTTTATGAAGGGAAACATGCACCTGATGCAAGATGAGTAAAATTGTACGAAGAATTGATCACATGATTACTTTGTTAATGTTACCATATGTGATGTATGATGTATTTTCTTACTTAAAAAATCTAATACTCAATTTACCGAATTGTTTTATTTACCTGTGTATTGTATTGTATATTTGTATCCCAGCTCACCTTCTTCTAATATCTTTTACATTGAACCCTCACTTAAATATCCATAAGACGTCTGAGTAGTTAACTTTTAACGGATAACTTTAACTTCCGTTAAATTTACAAAAAGTTAACGCATTAACGATTAACGAAGTTAACTTTTTGAGTAACGAATTAACGATTAACGAAGTTAACTTTTGAATTAACTGTGCCCACCTTTGGGGATATCAACCATAATCTGCATTTCCTTTCGGCCAGAGAAACGAAAGACGTGATGCTTATAGAAGGAAATTTCACAAACGTTATGCTCAGCATTCGATATTTCAACAGGAAATCTGATGGCATAGATTTTATACTACGTAGGTTCTCTCGCAATTCGAGCGGGCAATGCAATCTCTATAACACATACCATAGTACAAAACGCGATTCAGATCGCGTGTAACTATACAACGAATTATTTCACATTGTCGTTGCATGTAATACATGCGAGTTCTCCGAAACAAAATTCAGTTTAAGTCGTCGGAATACATTAAATGTTCAAAATATATAAGATATTACTGTTGACGCTGACAAGCAAAAAAACATGAAATTGATTCGTCGTTGCATATAAGTAAATAATTTAGTACGATTGGTTGGTGCCGGCAAATTCATATCATGTCCCTTGTGGAAATAATGTTTAAAATTTGAACAAGTTGTTAAAGAAAAAAAAGAGGACAAGAATAAATATGTCTATTTAAATGTAGACTGCTGTAATGGTCGGCGACGCGCGCCGGTAGAATGGCTGCTGAGAGAGAGGGCGCCAGGGCACGCGAGCGAGGGGACGAGCGAGCGCGGGCCGCGAGAGCCGGTCTTCCTCCCAGAATCGCGAGTCGAGCTAGACGTGTGTAAAACGAGTGTTCTGCGTGGTGTAACTCGAGGCAAGGACTGTGTGGACCACCCGGACGTACGGTGCGTGACGTGCGGGCGAGGTGAGATAGACTGTGTGGGCGTACTTGCGCGATCGAGTAGGACTGTGTGTGCCGCGATCAGCCACGAGGCTCGAGAAAACTGAACAGTGAATTCCGGAGCGCCGGAGCCGCGCGATCCAAAGCGTAACCGTGCTCTAAAACCGCGTCGGAGCCACCTCGCGAGTGGCTTTCCCCCTCCACCAGATCTTACGAGCCGTAACCGATACTTACCGTCGCGAATTATATATATTTATATTAAGCAAATAATTATACATTATCTTACCGTTAATATACGAGTGTGTTGGTTTTCATATTTATTTGGTGCTCCATTTCCCGGTAAACCCTTTTAACATTCAGAAGTGGGATTTGAACTGCGTGCTGAAAAGAAAAAAAATATTATAGTATAAACTCGGTGAAGGATTCGGAGTGCGCGAATGGTAGACGCGGAGGGCTTTGAAGAATTCGTGCGTCGAGTAGCGGAAATGCCGCTGAACCATTCTGTCGGGGTCGGAAGAGGTCGAGGAAATCCGGCGACGCGTGACACGCGGACCGGCCATCAAGATGGCGGCCGCGCGACGCCGGTAGACCACATGGCGTCTGATGGGCGGGAGACGGCAGCGCGCATGAGCGGAGCATCGACGCCATGTTTGGCCGTGGGCGACGCGGGACCTTCGACAAACGCGTCGCGCGGGAGTAGCGAGCTGCGGGAGGGGCGCGCTATCCCGCGCGAACAATCATCTGTTATAGAGGGCCATACGAGCCCGCGATTGGTCGACGATCGCCGTGCTGCGCCGACGGGCGACTCGGAGGAAATAGGGCCGGAGGGCCTCGCAAGAGCGTCGTCGGGGAACCGAGCATCGACGCGGAACGCCCTGGAACAGCCACCGATGTTCCGCCAGCCGACCTAACAGGTTATTCCGGACTTCTCAAGAGACATCGAGTACTACAATGGCGAGCCGGATGGCCTGAGAGCTCAGGAATGGCTCGACAACCTTCAATCACTCGGGCAACTCCACCAGTGGCCGGAGGAGTATTTGCTGGCGGCTGCGAGGATGCATCTCCGTGACGGTGCCAAGGACTGGTTCCGAGCAAGGGTAAGTGACATCCGTTCGTGGGGGGAATTCCGCGAAGCGTTCGAGGCGATGAAACAACGGATGAAACAACGATTCGACTCGGGGAGACAGCTGAATCCGAGCTTCCAGCCAGGGGACATCGTCTACATGCGCATTGCGCCCCAAGGACAGGGTGGGTCCACGAAACTATACCCGAAATATAGGGGGCCATTAACGATCAGCGAGAAGCTGCCCGGCGACACGTTCCGGGTTGTTGAATTGAGAGGCGAGAGCGCGGCACGGGGCTATGCCACGACAGCCCACGCGAGCCAGCTCAAGATGTGGCGACCAGGTGATGGCGACGACGAGGAAGACCCGGAATCGGACGAGTCGGGGGAGTCCGAGTTGGGCGAGAAGCCATCTGCTGCAGCGACCGGGGAAATGCCCGGGATAACACCGTCCGAACCCGAGGCGGACCAGGGTCAGCGTCCGAGGAGGCGAGTGACCAAGCCTCCGCGCTTAAACGATTACGTCCTGTGAATTGCCCCCGCAGTAATTGAGTAGGCGGAGCAATAGTAACCAAATCTGTGATTCCTTACCGTTTTGTTTTCAGTGTAGGTGTCTAGTCCATATCGATGTACCTGTAAAATAAACTTAATTTATTAGGGATCGGCACACGCGGTAGCCGACCGTCCTGGGTGAGCTCGAGGGCGAGCTCAAGCAGGATGGCCGAGTGTTAAAGAAAAAAAAGAGGACAAGAATAAATATGTCTATTTAAATGTAGACTGCTGTAATGGTCGGCGACGCGCGCCGGTAGAATGGCTGCTGAGAGAGAGGGCGCCAGGGCACGCGAGCGAGGGGACGAGCGAGCGCGGGCCGCGAGAGCCGGTCTTCCTCCCAGAATCGCGAGTCGAGCTAGACGTGTGTAAAACGAGTGTTCTGCGTGGTGTAACTCGAGGCAAGGACTGTGTGGACCACCCGGACGTACGGTGCGTGACGTGCGGGCGAGGTGAGATAGACTGTGTGGGCGTACTTGCGCGATCGAGTAGGACTGTGTGTGCCGCGATCAGCCACGAGGCTCGAGAAAACTGAACAGTGAATTCCGGAGCGCCGGAGCCGCGCGATCCAAAGCGTAACCGTGCTCTAAAACCGCGTCGGAGCCACCTCGCGAGTGGCTTTCCCCCTCCACCAGATCTTACGAGCCGTAACCGATACTTACCGTCGCGAATTATATATATTTATATTAAGCAAATAATTATACATTATCTTACCGTTAATATACGAGTGTGTTGGTTTTCATATTTATTTGGTGCTCCATTTCCCGGTAAACCCTTTTAACAAAGTGTTTTGTTCCGCTATAAAAGTCATTTCCCAAATACTATACACCCAAAAAATAACTTTTCTATTAACGTTAACTATATTGCAGAATTCGATATTCGACTCACACCGACATTGCAGAATTCGTAGGTTTTGGCTACGAGCCGCTGCAAACTACCACCAGATGCCGCAGCAACCGGCTGCTACTTACACTACAGGAAAAAGCAGAGGCCCAATACGTGATGGTGAAGGGAGCGTGCAACTCGACTGCCCCGCCTTTAGTGGTCAAAATTGAAAGCTTTTGTTGGCGATGTAAAGCAATCGGAGTATTGGAAGTGTGTGTTATTTTCCAATAATAGATGGACTAAGTTATAATTTCGCTATATTTTCGAATTTTCGATCAAGTTGAAGGGTATTGTTACACAGCTATCCAAAAACGATTACGAGAAATTATTTAGAGTTATTTAAATATCTTTCCAAAAAGTAATAACCATCCATTAAGATTAGAATGTTCTTAATTGATGTTCCGCATTTGGATGATACATATAGTGACAGATGAGCAAGTCGGAAATAACATGTTACATTAAAAATCGCAAAAATGCCAACGCTGGTGGAACAAAAATAAAATATTATTCTTTTCACATCGGAGAACCCTCATACTCCTTGGAAGCAGAAAAACGTCAACAGCAGGTAGGTGAAATGATTAAAAAAATATACGTAAGCAGACAAGGTGATTTATAAAACAACGTAATATCTTAACAATATCATCTTTTGGCCTGCTTCATTTGATTGCATATGATTCAATAACGGGTTTGTCCATTTAAAATTTTTACTGATATGTAATTATTTTAGCGTGCACGACAAAAATTGGCAACCATTAGCACGAAGCCGAATATATTGTGCTCATTCTTTTGGATCTGGAGCTTGCGGAGGAATGAATGTAACAAACTGCAGCATTTGTATGCTTGCACCTTTTACTCAATCCTGCAACACATTGACACGACGCATCAACAATATATCTATTGTCATCCAGCTGAAAAATATATTCGAAAGTTGTCACTGTGAGCTTCATACATGTCGTTTTCTTATAATAATAAAGAAATTATACGAACGCATAACGAAACATTGTATTTTTGTATGTACCATAACGTTAGACGTTATGTTAACTTTTTTTTGCACTATATCTTGTGATTCCTCGGCATCGGTGACATGGCCAACCATGCACAATTGTTTGCCATGTTCTTCTACGTTTTTAGGAAGCGCATGACCGGATATGGATGATAAACCAAATGTAATGACCTGCATTTTGCTATAAATGTCGTATATTGAAACACTAAACTACCCACAAAAGCTTTGGATTTTTAACGGTAGAGGCACCACGTGTACTTTCGACACTATCGACTCTATTAATTTTGCACCTTCCTTATATTTGTGCGCGTTCACCATGCGGGATCACCGCCAGTGGGACAACTGATACACTATATTTTCAGGGTTGTCGAGATTATTTTGAGCTTAGTAAAATTTTGCTAGTTTTATGTAAAAAATAATCTAAACCCTAATATCTCCGTCTTTTTTTAAATCGGGTGACACAATGCTCAAAACGTGTTTTTGCTGCCGAGAGCCTAACGGTCTTGAAATGGGCATGAATTTTATGTGTCCGTCAGCAATTCATAATTCATCCTGTGGTAACTGCAATCTTTACAGTTAGATAATAGTTATATAATAGTGAAAAACTATTTATTAGTATTAGAGTAGTAGAAGCATACTTTACTACATCTAATTAAATTAAACATTCCGAAGTAAGTTAGCATTTTATTGGCTGCTTTAAAACTTCGAATCGACATTACACAACAATATTAAATATAGAACGCGAAATCCTGGGAATTCAGGACGTACCTACCAGGTACCAAGTGCATCTAAATTTTTTAACAATTCCGTTTATCATCTTTCAGTTAGCATAAAAGAGCTACTTTTTTGGTCTCTCTCTCTCTCTCTCTCTCTCTCTCTCTCTCTCTCTCTCTCTCTCTCTCTCTCTCTCTCTCTCTCTCTCTCTCTCTCTCTCTCTCTCTCTCCTCTCTCTCTCTCTCTCTCTCTCTCTCTCTCTCTCTCTCCTCTCTCTCTCTCTCTCTCTCTCTCTCTCTCTCTCTCTCTCTCTCTCTCTCTCTCTCTCTCTCTGCCCCTCTCTCGTTGTGACCCATTCAATATTTTCTATATTCACTCTCCACTTTGGTTGGAAATATCGCACTCATAAGTATCCTTGCTACGACTGAATTTGTAAATTCCACGAATGAATGAATAAACGGAAATCGAGAAATATTTATCCAAAAATTTTCGCTGCCCAAGTATGTGTACATTAGGGTGATTGGTTTCAGGGTAACTTTTTTTCTGACCATTGTGCCCGAAAACCTTTAATTGGTACCCAAAAAACGAAGTTTCGTGAAAGGGGGGGGGGGGTGTTGTCAAAAAGTATTTAGAGGTCGCGAATCAAAATTGAAGGTTTCCCATTTGATTAACATTGAAAAAAATGTTTTTCTCATTATTAGTGTTACCATTCCGCGAATTTTGTTATCGCGATATTTTCCAAGTGGGTTCTCATAGGAAATATGATACTCCACAATAAAGTTTGTTGAGCCATGGCCGTAAATTAAACCGTTTCTAGCGGCATCATTATTTCAAATAAATAGATTTTTTTGTTTAAAAAAAATCTATTTATTTTACTTCATCCACCTATAGCTGAGAAAGAGCTGAATTTACGGGCTCGGCTTATAAGACTTTTTTGTAGCAAATTACTTTCTCTACAAAGTTTCTCATCTGAATTTTTTCGATATATCTATTAGCTTAGGCGTTACAGCCGTTTGAATCGATATTTTGCACAATATTCGCTTGAAATAATGATGCGCGGAAACGGTTTAATTTACGGCCATGGCTCAACAAACTTTATTGTGGAGTATCATATTTCCTATGAGAACCCACTTGGAAAATATCGCGATATCAAAATTCGCGGAATGGTAACACTAATAATGAGAAAAACATTTTTTTTCAATGTTAATCAAATGGGAAACCTTCAATTTTGATTCGCGACCTCTAATATTTTTTGACAACACCCCCCTTTCACGAAAGTTCGTTTTTGGGTACCAACTAATGGTTTTCGGGCACGATGGGTCAAAAAAAAAGTTGCCCTGAAACGAATCACCCTAGTGTACATACACATACTTGGGCAGCGATGTATGTATGTGCGTATAGAATATATGTGATCTTATTGCATGCACTTTATACATCATATGTATAGATATTTTTATTCGAACTTGTCCACATATCGAATTTATGATTCCAATGGATCGTAAATCACACGTAGCGGAAATATTTTTCACTACTGGTTTCATACAAGTCTCATATGATTTTCGCTCATGTGGTCTTTTCGGCCATGTGAGCCGGCGGTACCATAAAAGTAATATATATAATTTACGAAGGTTACGACAGAAGTACAATTTATATGTGATGGCGGTAGGGGGGGGGGGGGGGGCTTCAAGAACATCAAACTTTGACAACCGAACCTATATTTGTCTAATGTCCTTATACTGAACATTATGGAAAACCCAATGGCCCAAAACCTTAGGACCCTACACTATCTGTACGGAACAAATAACCTACACGGGGGTTACGCGCACCCCAGCACTTCAAATCAACGCTGCAAACGAACTGTTTGTCGCAGAGAGTTTTTTTTTTCATTCAAACGCTGAAAGACTAAAGAATGGAATAGGATTGAGAGAAAAACCTAATATGAATTTTTCCCCACGAAAATGCAATTGAACAAAGCAAGAAATATGTTTTAGCATTTCTCACTAAAAATATTTTTTAAATCATTAAACTTTTGTCACGCGGATTTCGGACAATTTTTTCGTTGATTCTTGAAAAAAACCGTACGGAACAAGCTGACAAAAATTACAAACAAAACATTCGAAATTCTTCAAGAATTTCGCAAGGTGTAGAGATAGCACTTTTTTTTAATTTCAATATGTTTCGGCGTAGTTTCTTGAGGGAAAAAGTGTAAATAAATGTTTAAAAAAATGGTGTCTTTTGCTTTGGACCATCTGAGGGGAAGGGGGGGCGTGCCCCGGCCCCCCTCCCGAATCCCCCACCACCTGACGCCTCACGGCCTATTCATTTTATGAGCAAATGTAACGCGAGAGCCAGAACCAGGAGGATCGAGTAACCATTTGTATCGGTTTTTTTCCGTAAAGAAATTTACTCTGAGTACCGCCGAGACAGATTGCGATGTCGACGCCTTTTTATTCTCACCGCTTCTTGTACGATCATGTCATCGTCGCTGTCTGCACCGTCACGGGCAGAATGCCGTCCCCCTTCTAATGACTCTTCATCAGAACCCTCCAATTCTTCTTCATGGTCTGATTTACTATCAGTCGAGTTGTTGTCCAGAGGTTCCTCTTCATTGTTTTGCGCCTTCAGCATACTCCGGACCTCCTCCGACTTTCCTACTCGCGACCTCGTCTCCTTTGGCTTTGTTCTAATTTTTTAAATTCAGTATAGTATACTAATATTCATAGTGTAATTTTTCTGATAAGGCACTGCTTTTATGAAGATAAAGGATAAAAAACAATGTAAATAACTATATACTTATACAGAGCAAAGGATCGTAAAAAGTGTGGGGTTACGCTAACCCCAGGCTCTCGAAGAATCCCCATTGCGTCATTTCCAAACTATAATGGACGGTTATTCCCGTCCGAAACTGCTCTCGATAATCCTCCTAACGCGATCGATATTTTTCACGTGACTACCCAAACTGCTGGGCTGTCAGGGCCCCAAAAATTGTGTGGATTTGGCGGTACCCATGTGATTTTACCCATTGAGTTATCCAATGAGGTTTAGTCATAGTCAATGTTGTTCGGTCAGCTAAATCGGGTAGAAGTCTATAATTTTTATAGACTTCTACCCGATCTATGTATTTTTATTTTTAATTATTATACTATAAATCGGGTAGAAGGATAATTTTTCCCCCCATTCGATTTATACAGACTATTTGCTCTTTAGGTCCAAACCCGAATAGCTCGTCATATAATTAAAATATGTCCAAAATTTCGTTGATTCCTTGTAAGATTCTTGATCTTACAAGGAAAGGTGGCGAGGTCGATCGCTCCGATTTCGATCAAATTTGGCATGCCTCTAGAAAGGGTGAAAGTAGGTGAGACGTATTTTTTTTATATCTGGAGAACCCGATTGTTAAGGGTTAAAACGCACCCTCGAAAATTAGGGTGTTTTCAGTTTTCCGTCGACAACGTTTTGACGGTACGAGATATGAAAAAAAAAAAAAAAAATTGCAACAATATTCGTTTCGTGTACTATACATTGGAGTTGAGAACGATAACGTAAACGACGAAAAAACCAAAAACCACAACAAAATTTTCGAGGGCGCGTTTCACCCCTTAAAAAACGGATCCGCAGATATCAAAAATACGTGTCGCCTATTTTTAACAATTCAAGCATGCCAAACTGCATCTAAATTGAAGAGATCGATCTTTAAAGCTGACTCTGGGATTACATACGTTTTTGTTAAATAATTATTTTTACAAAAAAATTACAGCATTTCGAGCAATGCGTTCGAAAATCTTCAAAAGCCTAGACTCTAGTCTAGAGCGATAACACTTTATATTAATTTTGCTTATACGTAATCAGAGGTGAGATATGAAATTTCTTTCTGCCCAGCCTGATATATCTCCATGGAAGAAAAATCCAATGAAAATGGGCTACAACTTTCAGAGTGGAATTCCGCTATTATGCGTGGGGACGAATCGTTCGTATAGAGCGGCGGGCATGTATCGATGAAGGAGTGCGCCAGTTGTGCAGCGATGAAAAAATATTGAAAACATCGCAGATAAAATTGAAAGACCATAAAAACTATGTTCGAAATTAGGTAGTAATATCAGTTGTTTCGAGGTTATGTTTTTTGTGACTCCATACAGAGCTCGTAACTTTGAATAGGGGTAAAGCTCTGAACTTTTAGTTACTGTGCGTAACGGTTGAGTAGGTAAACAAACGAAATAAATAAAAATTGTTTCTCGATATATGGAAATCCCTGTACGTTCTCATTACACTATTTTCAGGATTTTATTTCTATTATGTGATGAAATCAGGGCGAAATGTGTCGATGAAAACAACAATCCAATATGGGTTCGGAGAAGAATGATTTTTGGCATTTATCGGCAACGCCGTAATGGCTGCTCGGGGTTGGAATCCGTGTAATTTAGTGATGAGGTGCGCATCGTGTGAGTCAGATGGAGTATTGACCGAACGGATGCAGCCCTATGTCACTGGATTTCTTTTTCCGGAGCATCATTAACGATTCATTTCTCAAAGTGTAAAAATATATATAAAAATAAGCAAACATTTAAAAAGCACATATAAACATATAAACATGAAAAAAACGTTTACTGAAGTCAGCTAGTCAATTTGTATTGAAAATTCGTGTTACTTTGTTTTTCTGTTTTTATTCTGATTCCTGTTTCCCTTTTCTGGTTCGCATTCGTTGAGAGAGAGAGAGAGAGAGAGAGAGAGAGAGAGAGAGAGAGGGGGGGGGGAGGGGAGAGGGAGAGGGAGAGAAGGAGAGAGAGGGAGGAGGGAGAGAGTGAGAGAGAGAGAGAGAGAGAGAGAGAGATTGATTGATTGATTGATAGTTTAATATGCCTTGGTCGGATCCTTTAGGCAATGGGATACAAATAATGTAAAATAATATAATAAAAATATAATATAAAATATAAAGAGTATGAGTTCAGAACGATTAATAGCTACATTTATTTAAACTAGCGCAGAGTAGAGTTAAAAATAATTTAAAAATAACAATAGTAGAGAATACGCAACCTGGGACGTTATATAAAGCAATAGCGTTAGAACTAACTAAATTAGCAATAGCATTAGAACTAACTAAATTTAGACTAAGCTTCAATGCATTCGTGATTTATGATTTATGATTTATGGTAAGCTTTGTAATGTGTGTGTAGAGAGTTTAGGTCGATTTTAGAGACTGAGTACGTCATCGTTGAAAAGGTGCGTAAAGAGTCTTGTTTTAAAGATGGCAAGACTAGGTGATGATCTGATAGCAAGCGGGAGTGAGTGCCAGAAATACTTAGCTGCAAGCCCAAAGGAATTTCTAAACGTGGTTGTGCGATGGAGTGGTATGTGGAAGGTTTCCGTGGCATTTCGTCGAGCCGTGTACAATGAAGGCTGTGATAAGCTAAACATCTCTTGCAAGTAGGACGGAGCATTATTATTTACAATGTTGAACATCATAACACCCATGAAATAGAGTCTGCGTGCTCTCACCGTCAACCAATGTAACTAACTACGATACGGGGTTATATGTTCATCCTTACGCAAATTGAAAATAAATCTTATGGTCGAGTTAATAAGTTTCTGTAATTTACGATTCAGCTCTGCAGATAGGCAGATACACCAGGCAGCAGTAGTCCAGAATGGGGAAATGAGCGCAGTGATGAGTGAAGTTTTAAGTTCGCGTGATAAGGCATTCTTATGATATTTTAGTTTATGTAACGAATAGTTTACCTTGCGCGTTATTGATGCAGTGTGCTTGCGCCACGAAAGATCATCGGACATGATTAGTCCAAGGTTTCGAGCCTCCTTGACATAGGGTAGGGCAGTGCCGTTTACAATGATACGTGGCAGTGCCCTGGAGCTGAGTTCGTTTACATAAACTCTGCTGCCCAATACCAGAACCAGCGATTTCTGCAGATTGAGTTTAAGGCCATTCTCGTGAGCGTACCGAACTATGGCTTGCGCATCAGCCTCGACGCGGTTTATACCAGCAACTATATCATCTGGTGGGCAGCTCAGATATATTTGGGTATCATCGGCAAAGACCATGTACTCAGAGTGGCGAAGCTCTGATCCGATGTCGTTGATCAAAAGTGAAAAAAGGAGGGGCCCTAGGACAGAACCCTGGGGAACACCAGCATGAGTATTACGCCACTCGGAGCAACGGCCCTCATCATCAATGACAGCCTGTGATCTGCCCGTAAGGTACGCAAATACCCACTTGAGGACGCGGTCAGAAAATCCCATCTTCATCAATTTCCTAAGCAAATGTAATGCGGAACGGTGTCAAAGCCTTGCTAAAGTCAAACAACACAAGGATGGTAATACATCTATTGTCCACTGCTGCTCTTATATCGTGATTGATCCGTAGCAGAGCTGTTTGCATGCTGAAGCCCTGTCTATAGCCCGATTGTCGTGAGTCTAAAATGTTATTATCCGTGACAAATTTGACGATCTGTTGTTGAACGATACGTTTCAAAGATTTTAGATAGCTCTGACAAATTTGCTATCGGCCTGGTATCGGAGAGCGATCTTGGTGGATTATTTTTAAGATGAGGGCGAATTAAGGCACGCCTCCATGTTTGGGGAAAATATGATAGTCGAAAACATGTATTAAAGATAGCAGTTAGGGCGTCAGACAGGACCTGAAGAGCGCTGTGTAGCATGAATAGGCTTATACCATCGGGACCAGTGGACAGCGACGATGAAGCAGTGCGCTTGATAAGTGACGAGACACATTTAACGTCCACAGCAGCAAACTCGAAGACTGGTCCACTATGGTTTCGCTCATCTATGATGTTAAAGAGTTGAGCAAGCTGACACCGATCCGGAGTGTTGGATACACTGACGAAAAAGTTGTTGAGTTCGTGGGATGAGAAAAAATTGAAGGGAGAGGCTGTATTTGATTTGGCTACACCCAGGGTTCTAAGTTCTCTCCAAATTCGAGCTATGTCGGTAATCCCATCAATCTTTGCCGATGATACTGGTTCCTTGTGGATTTTAGCTCGAGTGCAAGTTCATCTCGAAACTGCCTGTAGATAGCCAGGTTTAAAACATTATTTGACCGCTTTGCTTGCTTGAATAGTAAATTACGTTTTTTTATTCGTGTCTTCAGCTCGTTAGTCAACCAGGGTGCAAACGGTCTGCTTACGCGAATTTTCCGTTTCGTGCATGAGTGTCGAATTCTGTCACAACAATCTCACAAAAGTTTTCCACAGACGCTTCGATCTCAGACTCGGTTGTACATGAATAAATTGCACCCGTATTACTATTTTCAAAGGCCGCGGAATGGGCACCCCGATATCGTAGATCATTGAATCGGTTAAGTGCACGCCGAGTAATCACTCGATCGGAGACTGGCTTAGAATCAAACTGATAAGTTATCGAGAGTAAGTCATGGCCTGCAATAAATGGAGCTTGAGATTTGTGAAAGGCCGTCAACTTCGACGCATCGTCGATTATAAGTACATCCAGCCAAGAGTCACAAGTCGCCGTGTGAAATGTGGCGGTCGACTCGACGATGTGCCAGGATTGTGTCGTTACGACGTCACGAAGATATGTTGATTCGAATTTGTTTGTCAATAAGTTGCAATTTAGATCACCACCTATGATTATATGTTTGTACGCAAACGTGAAGCGTGAGAACGTGTCTAAAAATTCATCTAGAAGGAGACCTTTGGGCCTTCTATAAATAGAGGCAAATAGTAGTGATTCAGCGGCTGAGTTCTTTGCTTCGATGATTATAAACTCGGGAGCGTTGAGCATGGGATTTTGTGAAGTAGCGAGAACTTGAATTTTTAGAGAGCTGTGGATATAGATGACCACTCCTCCACCCCGCTTGCCTCTGCGATCATTGCGTATCAATGCATAGTCAGGTAGAGTGATTAGAGGATCGGATATATTACCGCTAAGCCACGTCTCGGATATAGAAATAATGTGGTAGAAATGGCTAGAGAGATGAGCTTTATAAAGTCAAAATGGCTCAGCAAGGAGTTTGCGTTGAATTGTGCAATTCGAATTGACGAGTTATTGCTTGAACGTGAGGTACATCTGATTTGAGACGGTCCTCTACTAATATGATCCTGATGTAGTCACATCAGATTATTGAGATCAGTCTCATTTTGAATTTCAATGCGTGGTGAGCCGTCAGATTTACGAACGTAGATTGACCCTCGTCGATTCCATATGTATTTAAATCCAGACGTCTTAGCTTTAGCTCTTGTTTTTGCGCAGTAGTTTGTAAGTTTACGGCGGTAACATGTCGCTAAGAAAGATCGTTCCTGTTTGATCAAGAGAAAAGACCTCGCGTACCGTGAGCTCTTTTTTGGTGCGTTTCTTATCGATGATGAAATCACGAACATTTGACGACTTTAGGACTACTACGAATCTTTTCCATAAGGTATTAGATGCAGAAGCCGAGCCAGCTTGATCTCCAACAGGGTTGAGATTTGCTTTCATGAGAGATCTAATTTCGAGTACTGGGAAAAATACTGGGATGCCAGTTAGTGTAAGCTCAGCCGAGCTGCGATCTACAGGACCATGAGAATGATCATGTGAATGACCGCTAGCTACGGTATTGATCCCATCACTCAACGCATGAAACTCGCCACGCATAGTTTAAGCATCGGACGCCGTAATGTCGACTTTACGATCAAGTTCGGTGACACGCCGAGCTAAGGTTTCGTGAGATGAGGAGAGTCGTGTTACATTAGACTTTAATTTATTGATATCTTTGACTACTGTCGATAAAGTGCCTTGGATCGATTTTACTATGGTATTTGTCGAGGAGCAGTCTTGTTGGAGTTGAGTTAGGATGCTGTGTAGTGCGACGTTTGAGAAAGAGTTTTGTGACACGGGGTCTCGTTCTGGGGATGCCTCTCCAGCATGCATTCCCCAGTGCATACAATATTATCACTGGATCTGCTTGACAGTCGTCGACACAATCCACAACGAGTAGCCATCGTTATACGTATATGATTTAACAAATTTGCCGGTATACGG